>KZ806885.1:648925-691600 GCA_000696205.2 Oncopeltus fasciatus
ACATCAGGATTATCTCTGAATTATATTTTGGCTTGCCATTTAAAATCACAAAAATATTATAGAGTAACCGACCCAACAGAAAGCTAAAAATGTAATTGCTCCAAAAATTAATAGTAAAATACTGATAGGAATACGATGAATTGAGTATTATTGATAATAAATACAATTTTCTTCTTGCTAGTTCAATTTAAGATTAATATTATTGCGTACAGGATAGTTTCAGAACACCAGGAAGAATATGAAAATATATTTAAGCTTCGATTTAATTTCTGTTATTATTTCCTGATAATAGAATTACCTAACTATATTACTCTCAAACTATATTACACGCAACACACACACACATACTCATTATATATATATATATATAAAGTATAAAATATCTTATGTTTTGGTTTGCAATTAATAACAACAAAAATATTATAGGGCAAACGACACAATAGAATGCTAAAAATGTAATTGTTTCACCAATTAATATTAAAATAAGTTTCGATTTAATTCAATTTTCTGCAATTATTTTTTTTTTCATGATAATAGCATTACCTAACTATAGGTAGGTAGGATCGGGTTTAGGGGCGATCAACCCTTAGATTATTACGCCATTACCTAACTATATTATTAAATATTGCACAAACACATATACATGCACACACACAAATGTTTATATATATATATATATAATTTTCTTTACCTTCAATCCTGAAGAATCAAATTCTGCTGGAAATTTTACCTTATAATGTTATCATGTTAATATGTATTTTTTTCTTTCGTTAATTTTCTTTGAAAAATACATATTTTTTATTTACAACTTACCAGAGAAGCGAGTACGGCTTGACTGTGACTAATTTGAGTTTGGAGCGCCTCCAACTCCTTTTGTACTATCGAGAATTCCTTGGAGTCTTTTTCGATCTAAAAATTAAAAAAAGAATTAAAATACAGCTTATAAATTAATATCTATCTTTAAAAATTCAATTCAAAAGACATTCAGTAAGTATTTCATCGTTAATCTACAAGGTGATTGTAATCAATCAATTTTCAGTAACGTAAGTATAAATCAATTATTTAAAAAAAAAAAAAAAAAAAAAAAAAAAAAAAAAANAAAAAAAACTGTCAATCCAAAGATTTGTGTTCTGGACGAAATTTTAATTGCTAACGGTACTATGATACTGTTCATTAATATCATAAATCTCCCAAATTTCTATAGTGTTTAATTATTTAAACCGTAAAACATCGACCAGTGTAAAGCAAGAGTAAATAGTTTCGTAGCACCAACAATATGGCTTAAATATATTAAGCATCAACAGCATAAAGTTATTTTAATACACTAAGTCGTAAAAACATAATTTTGTTTTAGTTCTCCAACCATTAGAAAGATAATTTTACTTCAAAACGCTAAAAACTTACATGCTAAAACTTGCATACGCTAAAAATGTGGACACATTAAAAAAAATTTTTTTTTTGGATCTACCTTGACCGAACCCCAACCAAAACTTCTAATAAATATAATAGGGAATAAAACGCACTAGGTTCCGAAAACTTGGAGCACTTAGGAAGTCTTAACTAACCTGACGATCTTGTTTCATGATCACAGAGCAAACCATAACTATAATAGTCTTTAAAGAATCTTTTTAATCAAATATGTGTAATAAAAGCAATGAAGAACACTTTGTAACTAATAAAAATAATTTTTTAAAAAATCAAAAGAAATCTGATAAATTGTCTGGAATCTGACATTTTAATTATTCTGTCACTGTTTTTACTAACAAATTAGGATCTCTTCCATTAAAATAAATAAATGCTTATAACCTTACAGATTTGCTCTTTAATTTATCAGGCAGAAAAATTAGATATATAGACATTTTTCAATATTTATTTTATAGAATGATTCTTTTATAAGGCACCTCTTACTACTTTTATATCTTACTTAATTACTTTTATATCCCCTAGAATAATACATTACCTGAAACTTACGATTTGAATATGTTAAATCGTAATCGGTTGCAATTAATTATAATATTTCTTTTACTTAGTGTAATATTTCACTTTTATTTTATAAATTAAATATCTGTTGTGGGTCGATGATGAGTTTGTATTTTTGAAACACCAAATTAGAACACTTCCCAACATTATGACTCGTTGGAAATATTTTATAGAGAGGAATACAGAAATTAATTTTCTACGATTTGTACTGATAAAATTAATTATTAAAAAATCTAATCGGAATTCATGATCATACATATTTTGGGCTTTTTCATGAAGAAGTACAGTGGTTTTTTGTTGATCTAAGGTTCAAATAATTATTTTAAAAGTTAGCCCATTGTTGATTTAGTTCTTTGTAGTTGTTTCGATAATTTATATTAACATTTTTATTTTTATGTTTTATATATATATGGTTGTGGGTGGAGTAGTTGATATAATGCTTAAATGATTTTATTTTCTTTAAATTGACGAACTACATAAGTTTTCAAAAACAAATATAATAAGTGAATTGATAACTGGTTTAGAATATCGAAATTATCAGTAACTTGATCGGAGGAAGACCGAGAGTGAGATGTACTGAAAATATAGAGGCTATAAAGAGTTCAAGATAAGAATTTGTGAAGTTGTGGCATATTGTAAATATCTGTGGAGAAAGCAAGGGACGAGCAATTTGCAGGACCTATAAAGAAAACAAAATAAGAGTATATTTACGTACACAAACATATGTGTAAAATCATACTGTACTTCATAATATAGTTAAGAAGGGTATTTTATATTTTCTTTAACACTTGTTATAGATGTGTAGATTACAAGTAGAAATTTTCTTTGCTCGTATGTATATCTAGATTAAAGCTCTATAAATAGCCCTTGAGGTATATTCCTCTAGGTCACGGAACTGAGTCCTATCTTTCGTGGGCTGTAATCTTCATGAAAGTAAAGCCAGCCATGAAAAATAAGCCACTCCATTCCTTGTTAGTCTAAGTAGAAAATGCTATTTCATCTTCTCTCACCACTTCTAGTCCCAGAGGAGAGCGTAAACAACCATATAAATTAGGGTGTTTCCCTCCTGGCACTTCTCCCCTCAGTGTATCTGGATATGCAAATGGTCGCCATGTTATAATGTAGAACACCTTTAAGAATCGTAACTGCTATGTGACCTGTTTATCAATCCTCTTCAATGGGATATTATTTGTTTTTCTTTAACCTTCATTTTCCCAAGATTTCGTCTTCCTTGGTGGATCATAGAATTCGTCTGATTTAAAAAAAAAAAAAAATAAATAAAGAAATACGATGTACTTTTACATTGAAAAGGTGTTATACAGTAGTAGAAATCTTATAAAACATTAAAATAATTTATTTTAGGAAAACTTAATGTTAATTTCCTGTAGCTAATAAAACCCATTAATTTAAAGTGGAGGTTTACTCGTAATTATAATTAAAATTGAAGCTAGACTATTGATTATAATTGTATACTTTATTTAAAGATTTACAATTCATTTAACTAAAAGTTTGAAGCTTAAGCTGATAGTATTTTAATTAAATACGTTTGGAGAAATATTAAACTAATGCTTGGAATAATTATTTATTTATAGGCTTTTTTTCTGTCTATTTGCAAAATAATTTTTATATTTTTCGGAGCATAAGAAAATACTCTCAGGGGATAAGTGTATTCCGAAAATATAATAACTTGGCCCTCTATGGGACAAATATGTAGACACTGGACGTAGCTGTTTTCCGCTAGGGGATGGAGGTCAAACATCAGGATTATCTCTGAATACACCTGCATAGGTAATGAAAGAAGGGATTATGGGATGGGACTCATGTATTTTCTTTCCAGTTTAGGATTCTCTTTATTAAATTACCAACACAATTTATTAAACTTTTCCTAGTTTTTCTTATTTTTTTTTTCAGAGTAAGTAAAATAAAACTATTATACACACATATAGGTAAAAGGGAAACAGAAAGTACTCCAAGTTAAAGTCTAGTTCCTAACGATTTTTTATTTGCTATTAAAATTAAACAATATTTTATTTGTATGCAAAGTTTTTTCCGGGTTGGACCGTGTAAAGTTTTTGATGGTTGCCAAGCTTTCGCACATCCTGTGATGGCTTCTTCAGGGATGAATAGAGAATGAGAGCTGTCTTCAAATCCAGGGGTATTTAATTTATGCACAGGATGTGCGAAAGCTCGGCAACCATCAAAAACTTTACACGGTCCAACCCGGAAAAAACTTTACATACATCTGATGACTGTGGAAGCCTACGTGAACAATATTTTATTTTATTTCCAACAAACTTCATGTTGTATAATGCTTTTGAAAAAATTAGTATTAAAATCGTTTTTTAAATATGTAAGAAAGCAAAATATGTTAGAATGATTTATAGCGCTGTTCGTTCGACTTTTAGAACACAAAGCACAAAACTTTGAGGTAGATTTATGATTATGATTTTGTGGCCAATTGCAATAGTTTAATATCTATTAAGAAATACATTTCAAACGGTAATAAATATAAAAATAGTTAGAAAGCATTAACTACATTCTACTAAATTTAACAGCATTATGAGGAATTCATCTATAAATCCGAAACATTTTCTTGTAAGAAAAGTTAAACTCCTGATTCTCCACCCGCCATATGTATTATGAATGGGATGTAGCTAAACATTTCCTACCACTCGAGGAAATGATTCCAAGACTAAGGGAATATGTTCTACCCTCTTTGCAAGTAGCCCACATCGACAGTCTATCCCTAGCTAGAATTAGCTTTCAATCTCTCGACTCCCATCATTTCTTGGCTACCAAATGCATTTTACCGAAATGAAATTTTGTCAAAGAATTGTTATTTGCACTAATTTTGAAACCAGCTTAAATATAACCTGTGGTGAGGCGTCTTTTGGGGTTTGGTAAATCTTCCCTCCTGAATAACTGATGACCACCTCTCCTCCATTTTGACCTTGTGATCTGCAAAAAAAACTTATAACCTTACAGATTTGCTCTTTAANAACAATTAAAATAAATAAATAAATAAAAAGTCATTATTATAAAATATTTTTCATTTTGCGCGAGTGAATTATTATTTCGGCAGAATAAGGCGTAGTAAAATTAGACCACTCAATACACTCTTCTCAGACTGATAGGGAGGCTCTGTTTAAACATTAATTTTGCGTGTTAAGGGGACTAAAAACGAAAATATTAGTTGAAAACCACACATCAAATGATTGACACTATTACGGTAATCTAATTACTAGCCATATTTAGTGACTAATTACGGCAAAATAGCCATATTTGAGTATGAAAGGGTCACGTAAAATTTGGGAGCTCCCGAAACCTTGGTCCGAAAGCGTTAAGGTAGTAAAATTATGAGTATTTTAATTACTTTTTGAGCGTTTTTTAAAATTACAATAATCAAACAGCCATCAATAAAATCTATAAAACCATATTGATGACATATTAAAAATGATAAATCACTATTTTATCGGCTGTTTGTCTAAATCTGAATGATATATGGCCTGCCTATATTACATAGTGAAAAATCAACATTACATAAAAAAAACAATTATTTGAAAACAATTATTGATGCCAAAGAAGTTTAATATCAATATCTCATTAAGGTTTAATACATTTAAAATATATCCTGAAGAAAAGAAAGAAGTAGATAAATAAAGCACGCCAGTATTTTATCTTCAAAAAGGAAGAAGAAGATAACTTGATCCTGATTGGAATTGAGGGAAAGAATACTAATGATATCTCATTTGAAGAGAAGTTAGAGAGAAGGACTGCCAATCAGTGGTATATCAAGTTAGGATAATACTTCACTCCCGGGCTGGGTAGAGGTAATTGAAGCTGACCTGGAGGTAATTTCCTTTATCTGCGGATATCTTGTTTCTTGGGGCTCCTTCTTCGATCCAGTCCTACGCCGAGCCATTGGCTTCCGTCAGTCTGAGGAGCTTAGTAGTGCGGTTTTAGTAGTCGAGCTCATACACATCATTGTCTTATGCTACAAATGAGCGTTAGCGGGGCCTTAGGGAAACATTGCTTAATACCTAAAGGAGGGAACGTGTGAGGGGGTGGGAGGAGGGAGAGAGAGAGAGAGAGAGAGAGAGAGAGAGAGAGAGAGAGAGAGAGAGAGAGAGAGAGAGAGAGAGAGAGAGAATTTAAATTTGATCCTTAGATGAGTTATGATTGCAAGAGTCAGACTGAAACACAGCAATAATTAAAAAACTTCCGAAATCTTGGACCATTATTCACCCTTAAATACTTTTCTTACAGGTCTCTAGAGTTTTCTAAAATGCATCAACTTCTTGGAAGGCGTTCTTCATTAAAAATCTGTTAGACGAACATTCAGAAATAAATAAAATTCTATTACGCAGGAGCTGGGTCAACTGAGTGAATTCCTCATTTTTGAAATTAATGAGTATTTAAATTATAATTTTTCATATCAAGTAACCTCCCCCCCCCTTCACAATTACTGAACATAAAACTGTAAAATGAAAATAAAGTACAGGTGAACTAAAAAATTGTAATTGCTTAATTTCACTTTTAAAGTTATAAAATACATGCCTTATAAATAAACTTATACGTGTGAATGTATTTCATTACTTTAATTGAAATATTAATGTCCGCTTTGTCGAAAAATAGTTTTACACATACCCCATTCTTTTTCATCAAATTTTGCTTAGTTTCAAAGTTTTTCTTTCAAATTTCATTGAATGCGGTATGATAAATTTCATAAAGAAAGCAACTAATTGCAGCTTATAGACTAAGAAAAGTTAACGGTTCAGATTGACTCCCACTTCTATTTGTTAGATTTTGCTGTGAGACTCCTAAAATGTCTCTTTTGGTTTTTAATCAATAAACAAATATGTGTTGAGTTTCATCACTTTAAACTAACTATAATGCCTGCTATACCAGAAAAACACTTTTTTTCAGTTAATCTTCCGTACCTCCTATTAATCACTCAGTACCACATATCGAACGAAACTTTTTGCAATTAACTACTGCATGTCAAATTTTACTTAGAAAAACTGAAAACTGATTTCAGTTGGGCTTTGCCATATAAGTTAGTTACTTTTACTTTTAGTACCTTGTAGGTACTGTCTGAGTAAATATTCAAAGGCTTTTCATAGTCATGTAGTCATGGTAACAAACACAAAAGATACATTCTTAAGGAATTCAGTATTAGTTCCTTAATTAAGCTCCAAAATGTTTTAGGAGGGTGTTCTAGAAAACCTTAAAATATATTGTAAGCGTGTTGCTACATAATGAAGCTGAAATTCCTTTGACAGTTTACTGCACGCTCAAGCAGACTTATCTTACATCCCATATATTCATATCACATTATATATAAGTGGTACATTTATATTTTATTTGGTAAGTAGGAAAATGTTACTTCTTATTGAAGGGGAGATTTATATATCAACATACACTTTTCCTATAAAAATTTTCTGTAAGGGAATCTCTCAGAGACCCACTCAGACTGGTCTCAGCGTAAGGCTGTTCCAGATAATTGATGAGTGCTTTTCAGTTCCATTTATTATTTCTCTATTTATTTTTTTGATACTGATACTGAAAAAAGATTTGTTTTTTGATGTAAGAAATATTTAGTATGAGTGGCCTTTGAGCGCAAAGAGTACTGCCCAGGAGCATTTTTGGATGTTTCCCAAGCATTTGATACAGTCTGGCGCACAGTGGTCTTCTGCCTAAATTGAAATCCATACTTCCTAATAACACTTACCTTATCCTTAAGTCTTACTTATTCAACCGTTTCTTTAGGGTTCGGCAAGGATTAGATTACTCCGATTTCTACCAAGTGGAAGCGGGAGTTCCTCAGGGTAGTGTGATGGACATATCCTATTTATCCTGTACCCAGCTGATATCCCTACCCATCCAAGTACCCTTTTAATTCTATTTGCGGATGACAAAGCTATCCTATCCTCCCATCCCGATTCTAAAACTGCTTCTAAAAACCTAAAAGATCACCTCGAAAAAATCAAACAATGGTGTGGAAAATGTATAATAAAAATCAACGAAGAAAAATGCGTTCAAGTTTATTTCCAACTGCAGAAGAAAGACTTTTCTAAAATTGTGAAATTTAACAATATTCCTTTACCACAATCAAATTCCGTTCGTTACCTTGGGTTCCATATTGAATCACACTTCTTCTTACATGGGAAGAACATACTAAAATTAAAAGACAAGAACTCAATCGGCGATATGAACTTTTATACAGACTCATGGATAAGAAATCCAATCTTACGACTGAAAACAAACTGACGCTCTACAAAACCTTATTACGACCAATCTGGACTTACGGAGTAGAAACCTGGGGTGCCGCCAAGCCTTCCAACATCCAAAGAATCCAGTCCTTTCAATCAAAAACCCTGAGAATAATTGCAAAAGCTCCCTATTACGTATCCAATTCTTCCCTTCACCACGATCTTAATATTCCTTTTGTTCAAGACCTCTTTTCTTCCCGCTTCATCCTTTTCCACAGTAAACTGTCATAGTATCCTAATCCACAAGTACAGACCATGTCTTTCAACTCCAACCCCTACAACCCTCCCCGTCGACTCAAACGAAGATGGCCCCATGCCCTCCTGGGGACATAGCCTAAAATAATTTGAGAGTGGTGTCATTGGTCACCTTCTCTCTTCAAGTGATTGACATTCAATGTCATTTTTTTTAAATTTCATTGTAATCAATTTATAAATTTTTTTTTTATTTAACAGAATGCAATAAACAAATAAAAGTTTATAAAAAAAAAATAATAAAAAAATGAGTGGAGGTTTACATGATATAAAAATTTAAAATACAAATACTTCTTAACTGGAATACTGAGAAATTGGCTGAATATAAGCGCCGTTGTCATGGAATTGTTTTATTTTATCTTTAAGATGTTCAGCCTATGACCCCCGGGATGAAGTATAGTAGCCTGTTGAGTGATCACTTTCCTTCAAAAACAGTTATTGATTAGATCACCTTTAAGGAGCCCTTATCAAATTACCACCATTTAATCTCGTTTGTCCATCCACAAAAGAAATAATTCCTGCAGTTTTTGTACCGAAATTTTTGAAATGAAGTCTCCATAGTGTTTGAATAAATAGCTTGAAAATATATTGAGGATATATATGTTCATAGAATTAGCGCGGTATAAGCTCTCATGAGTTTTATAATTCACCTGAGTCATAAAATTTTGTCAGAGGTAAAATTCATTTTCAACTTCTTCCATTTTCTTGGACTTCGTTACTCTCCTTTTCAAATTTTGTCTAACACATAGTTTTGACCCTTTCCTGCATTTTGTAACTCAAATAATTTTTTAAAAAATGTTTTTTAAATTCCATATTAGGAAGGACTGTAATTCTTTTAGGAATAACTTTTATAAGACTTCATTTAAATTCTTCAAAATTCTAAATAGAGTGATACATATTTATTTTTTCTTTTAAAGGTTTGATTAATAATAATGAGTGTCATCAAGAAAATGTGTAAAAATAAAAAAACAATTTGCAGAACAGATAAATTAGGTAAATCCCACTTTTATCTAAAATGTCTGTGCTTGACTTGATATATTTAATGATTAGAGAGTTAATTTACCGATGACCATGTCGCAGAACAACATACTCCCTCAGTGTTTGTTGGTGTATGTGAAACATGTAATTTCAATTTGTCGTGGCCAAATTTGTTTCCTGGTTATATCACACACATTATACATATATGTGCTTTATATAAAAAAAAATTTTTTTTTCCTTCTATGGTTGTTAGTCGTATGTAAAACATAAAATTTCAACTAACCTTAGCCCTGTTACTGAAAAATGTATATCTTCTTTTGTCGCAGTCATGTTTGCTTTCACATGACATGAAATTTGGCATAAAGTAATTGAAATTATATGATTTAGCATAGAGCTACAGGTACAGAAGGGAGTATATTGTTTAACGAGAATCTTCAATTCAGGTGCAGCAATTCCTATTTAAACCCATGTAGTATAGTAGAATTAAAACATTTATTTCATCCTTTTTTTCTTCCATTGCTTCCAATTTGCTTGAATTAAGTAATAAATCAGTTTCAAATAGCCGCGTTTAGGATGAATTCTCTTTCAGATGGGGTTGGTTTCGAACACGAACAAAAGGGAAAAGAAAATCTGTGAGGGTGGATTAGGCCTGCTGGCAGGGGGTTAAGTAGGAATTGGGCAAAGCAAACTCATTAGACTAATGGGTGGAGTGACTGGAATATTGAGGGTGAATTCAATGTACCTAATTAGGATATCGCTTACCTCATGTTGGCGTATTGAGAACGGATATTACAGAGGGTTTAATTATCAAATCAAGCGATTCCCATCGCTTGTACTGGCGAGACCTAAAGTGATCCTCCTATCAAACAGCATTGATTTTAAGTCCATTCGCAGTGTCAGGATTGCGAGATGTTTTTACTGTAATAATGTTGAAGTATTTTTAACTTTTGTTTGCCCATGCTTAGTGCTCTTAATTGGCTCCCAGCTACGTTTAATAATTTTCCTTTCATCAATGAGAATAATTTTCTTCTGCGCTGCCAAGATCCATGAGTTACAGTGTGAAATAATTTTATAGCTTCCAAGAAATTTAACGTATCTATATATCTTACACTATGTTGAGTGAAATACATTTTGAATCTAATTTTTAATAATAAACAATATATTCTTTGAGGGAAAATGTATTTAATATTAGGAAAAATATGTAGGTACCTATAATTACCTACATATAGGTAGGATACAAAATTAATTTTAAAAGATTCCTTCAAAGTGAAAATATTTTCCAATTGACGAGGAATATTTAGCTATTTGGCGGCTATTTAGCTGTAATGCAAAAAATAAAACAGTCACGACAGTGAAACTATACTGTTTTTATGACTAAGTCATGGAAATGTGAACTTAGGAACAGGACGTCTTCTCTCATCTTTATGATAGCCCTGAAGATGGCTTTCAATGTAAGCCGAAACGTTGGCAGATAATCCTTTATTAAAAAATACATTTTAAAATTTTTTTTTTAAATAGTGTTTAACCCCAACTAAAATCATCTTAGTATACTGTTTTAATTTTTTTGCAAAAGATATTTTAAAACAAATGCCTCTAACGCAGGAAAACCGTGAACCAAGCAGACTTCCATTAAATAAGAACATGATAAATAAATGTCTTATTTTTGCTCATATGCTAGAAGCGGAGATTCAAATTAGCTAAAGCTGGCTCTGGACTGTACGAAAAGGAAGACAAAACATTCATTTTTATTTTCTCTTCTAAGCCGGCTCCCAAATGCCTACTATTTCGAATTTTTTCGTAAAATTTGATACACTAAATTTATTTATTTTTTTTTACCTTTTTGTGGCGGTAGAATAAATTACGGTGGAAGACAAATATTTGCGAAAATATATAACTATTGAACTCATAGGTGTGACATTCAATTATGATGAAGCGTGAGTGAACGGCTGCTTTTGTGAATGCGGGGAGATTGCAAGTAACAAAACAAAGGTCAAACGTTATGGATCAATAAGCAAGTTAATTAATTTGGATAATCAATGCTGCTAGGGCTCATGTTAATTTTGAACGAATCTGCTTAAGTTAACACTGTTTATAAGAGCATCTGTTCAAATTTGTACTAACTTTAGTTGTTAATTAAGTGAATTTCTACACATTTATTAAATTAATTTATGTTTATTTAATTAATGAATAAAATAAACAAAAATATCTATATCTAATGATCTATTATGAATAAATGCTAATTTCAAATAACATAAAGTTCACAAAACCTTAACTGTTGGTTAATATAAGTATTAAATAAGGTTAAGCCGAAATAATATGTATATTTATAAATTGACATATTTCTAAATATATTGGTTATAATAATGTTTAAAGATATTTTTATAGGTAAATATTTTTAAAAAAATTGAGTAGGACGTCTTTATAGCTAGGATGTTTACACAAACACACACTCTTCCATGACCAATTTTTTTTTTTACTTTTAAAATGACAATCAACAACTATTGTCAAATAGATTGATTCTTTATTGATTTTGTACTCAATCTAGAACAAGTAAGAACAAATCAGAATACCAGAAGCGCAAACTGACTAATTCAATTTGTAATTTTACCCTTTTACACTGAAATTAACTCAGTTTCTAAACATTAAAAAAAAAATTTTGATGTCATTGAAAATAAAGCCGATCTCTTTACTCTTTTAACACCTCTACTAGGAGGGAGAGAAACGCCAAGTAAAATACTGATAATCCTCGAATACATATATATTCGCATATAGTAGAATTTAAAGATAAGTCATGTCCTATCTCTGAATAAGAGTTGTACTGACACCATTTAGCGCCACAAACACTGAATACTTTATAGGCCTCAGCCACAGCTGATTGTTTTTGTTTTTTTTCTAAAGTTGACAGATTTGAAAGTTTGTTTTTTCTTAACAAATGAAAAATTTAATGATTGAAAAACACTTCAAATTATTTCAAGTGACAGAAAAAATAGTAATCGGTTAAAAAAGAGCTTAGAAGAAAGTCTTGAATGAAAAAAAAACAAAAAACTTATTGGCCTGGCTTGGTAGACATTCCCTGCCATGATCATGACCCATGAAGTGGCTTGCATTGAAAGCCGAATCGTTAAAATTAAAGAAAAATCCTTGTGAAGTTCTTCATACGAGATTTTTTTTTTTAAACTTCATTCTGGTCGTTCCCCAACTATTTATACAATACGGTCGATTATCTCCTTTCTGGCAAAAAAAAAATCGTTCAGAATGTGGATATATCAATTTTGAGGCAACGTTTTAGATTCGGAATCAAGTTAGTCTCACAGACTGATGCCGATCTAATATCTTTTCGTGAAGACTCTAAATTCATGTCCAGATGTGAGCAAAGATATCACAGTACATTTAGGTTAGTCTATCTTTTGATTTGAAAATTGATATCATTTCAAAATCAAACAGTGACAGATACAATCCACCCATATTGGTTTCTTTGTTCTCGATTTTTATGAATAATTTATTTTTGCCTTATTCAATACATCTCCAGGCTGAACATCTTCCGGGTCCACAAGAAACGTCACACATCTTAAGTACATAAAGAGGAATTATATAGAATTTCAAATCTATGAAAGTGGCTCAGCCATTGTCCTGTCTGCCTTGGAAACTCGCGACACATAATGCAAGTGTTAAGGCTAAGTGTTTATACTCTCTTACATTCAACAACTTAGTCCTTAACTTCCAGGCGATAAGAGTCGAGTAGCGGAGGCAAAGTTTCTGCATTGTTAAATAACTCCCATCTCTTTTATAGAATATGAGACTCCCCATATTTCACAACTTCCTTCATATTTCAGTACTTTATGAAGCCCCTACTACTCAAAACTGATTTTTTTTCTAGTACATGAAATTGGAGCTAGATTAACAAAGCCAATTTTCTCAAGATTTTTGTATTTATGAAAGATAGACAGAAATTAAATTAAATGTTCACTTGATATAACATCCATAAAAGAGTGACAAGGGAGAACATTAAATTTCAGGCCGACAGGGATCAAAATGTTGGGGGAGGGGCGCTAAATCCTCCAAGTTTTATTATTATCTTACTACTGTTATACATATTTCGTAAAACTGTTAAAGATTGTAACTTTTAGGAAATTACATTATAGCATAATTTTTTATCTGAATTATTTCCTAATTACCAAAATCTATGATATTAATAGTTTTTAAAGAAAATATATCTAAAGCTCACCCTTCTCTCATCTTCCGCCTTCCTTAGATTCGAATCCAGTTATTATCCTAATTTAAATTATCAATTGAATTTTCCTCCATTATAAACGTATTTTGTAGATATATTTACCGTTTCTTTCGGTAACTTCTTTGAAGAATTCTCTTCATTCTCTTTTCAGCCCGGAAGAAGCCGACACATGATGTGAGAAAGCTCGGCCAACATCAACAAATTGACACGGTCCAACCCGAAAGAAGAAACGGTAAATACATCTGACGACCGTCGAAGCCTACGTGAACAACGTATTTTGTAGAATTCAAAAAAACAAAAAACACAAAGATCATATTTTGGAAAACAGTAGTACTTCAGAGAGAAGTAGAAACTAAATTTATAACTGAATGAAGTTCTTGTACACAAAAGAAGTTTCATTTCACCCCTTAATGACGATGTGCGACTGTTTCCCAAAATATGATCTTTAAGTGTTTTTTTTTTTTTTTTTGTGCGCGCGCGTGTGTTACATAATTAGATTCGTAGTACAAGTTCATAGTACAAAAAGGGCTTATAAGAAACTAAATGGGGGGGGGGGGGGTGGCGCCAGGCTAGCTCAGGGGATCCGTACGGGTCTCGCAATCCTGACGCCGCGGGTTCAAATCCCGCCCAGTTCAATCTTTTATTTATAAATAGAAGCTTGTCCTGAGCCATGGGTGTTTAAAATGGGGTGGCAACCAGTAGATAGCCCCTCCCTCCAATGACCCTAAGTGGTTGCAAGGAGGGCTTAACACAGCAAAAAAAAAAAAAAAAAAAATGGGAAATTTCTGAGAAAACATGAGGGAAATCTATATGATTCACACACATTCATGTGATCTGCTAACCCTCCTAGAAGACGGGAATACCATCTAGCTGAGTGAGGTTAGTTCACCGTGAAATTACCTTCCTACTGACCGATAATTGCCAGTGTCTAATGATCCAATCGGCTGTTATTCCCAAGGGAGAACCCAATCCTCATCACTTATTGCTGTTATCAGCTTGTAAGGTTGTATTCCCAGTTCCATTGTAGTTTGGTTCTGTTCATCCAGCCTTCCTGTTAAGGTGGCTTAGCCTTCATTTTCTTTTTCTAAGTTTGCACTTTCTCTTTAGAAATTGCAAAGTTTTATTTGGAGTAATTCCTTTTACTACTCGGAAACATTCCTCGTTTTTTCCGAAAACAAGCGAAATTAAAGTATTTATTTTATTAAAAGTAAATATAAAAATTAATTAATTGAATTAAAATATGCCTTTTCCAAGTGATTTTCTGTAGTAATGGCGTGCCAAAACTTAAATTCTCAACAGAAGGATTATACTTAGACAACCTTTCTATTGCTCACTGGTTTTATCCATATTTTGTTTATGGCTTTGAAAATTTCTAAATTTCTACCTCAAAATAAAAAAATACCATTAAATAGGTTGCTATATACTCTCTCCAGGACAATTGGTTAGGGCTACGATAAAGATACCTTATTCACATCTTTTGATTCTTCGACCGCAACTGATCTCGGTGCAGGTTTCATGACGTATCGCAACTGGATCGAGTGCAGATTTAACTCCCCTCCATTATATCCGTACGGATAACATTTTATATTTTTTTGGATGCGCTGCTGAAGTGTCAGAAATGGAGTTGTTCAAAACCGAGAAGTAAATGACGTACATGGAAGTAGATTCTTCATGTTTATTTTTTTCTAAGATTTAAGGATATAAGTGGTTACCCATTTTTCAAAGATAAATTTTTTGTACAAAATGTTTAATTACAACCCAACCTCTTCAGATATTGCAAACCAAGTATGTTATGGCTTTTTTGGCATCTTCTAGCTGCTGAGCTACTTATCCAAGGACAATGGCAGTACTTTTAGCCTCGCTGAAGTTAAAGCTAATTTTTATACTTTTCTGAAATGGCACCAGTTATTTCAATTAACGATTGTGATCCGTTAGCACACATGTTTCTTGTTGTGAATGAAATTCCCCAGAAAATTTCTCTGGCCATTACTCATATGCGAACATAAAACACATGTAGGGCATAATAGCTCCCTGAGGATCTGGCATCTTGCCTGAAAGCGTTAAATGTTTTTCTGTCATTAAAACATAGAACCTATCGTTGAAATAATGATGATAATTTTGTTTAATTAATACCACATTTCGTAATTTATTTAAGTAAGATTCTTTTTAGCTCCCTGTACGATTCAAATAAATAGAACCTATTATTTTCAACCATTTGCTTCCAATCCTTCTTTTCTGATGATATTTGTGGGTTTAACATATTCTTGATCAACTTCGCAACATTTACAGTTTATATACATATTCAGGATCTACTAAAAAATATAAGAAATGTTTTACTTTTATTCGCTCTTCTGTATCTGACGGAGTTGAAATAATTAATTTTTTGTTCTTATGGAGGAATATCGTTGAATAAGAGGACAGAAAATTACACATAGGGTTTTTGAATATTCAGGTTATGTGACAAAATTTTTTATTGTTCTTCATAGAAGGGATAGTCTCATAGAAGGAAATATAAATGAAGTATATATAAATAAATATATAAAAGAATAAAAGAAAAACCAATGATGGCAGTCTCTGTATTATTAATAGCGAAAATCTACTAAATAAAATACACTACATTAAATATATATAATATTGGTGAAGCCAAATTGTGGGTTTCTTTGTTAGGATGAAATAATGAGATTTGCCTTCCTTACATTTACTTATTTTTCACTCAAACTTGTTTTTCACTAATGAACCATCTTCAGAAGCCCTTCAACACTGTCAACATCCCCACGGGGTGAGATCCTTACTCTAAGTAGGCCCAAGCATAGAGTAAGGACCTCCACCCCGTGTTGAAGAGCTCCTTATGATGGCTTATTAGAGTCTAAAACGTTTTAGTGGGAAGTTAGTGATTGTGGGGAACTCATCCTATTATCTCATACAAATAAATAAATCGTAGTTAAAAATTATTTATGCTAGAGAAAATGTAAACTATAGTAAATGATAGTATTTTTCTCCTACAAACAGATAGAGTCAAGAAGAGCTACAAATAGCTATTCTAATATAAACGACAGCGAAATTAGAAACTTTTATTTCTCGATCAAATTTTGCACATTTGCAAATTTTTGGAACATGGTTAAATCCAAATAAGATCTCTTAACTAATGTCCACAAAGTATAATAAGCATAAAATCATGAAATTAAATATATGAATATATATTTGAGTTACTGAAGTCCAGTACTAACATGATGTTCTTTCGGGAGTCATAAAGCGCCAGTCGACCTTTTCAGAAGACAGACCACAATACCCCATCATTTGTGAGAGACTGGTTTAAGAAAGCAAAGGATCAATGTCAGACATATCTGTTAAAATGAAATTGATGCACGCTCGATTTACATTAGTGAAGACACGTGACTAATAAATATGAAGTGTATATATGAGGGAGGGGACCCATTTTCTAGTTTTAGTGTGAGTGACCAGGATAAGGTTCTGGAATCAAATCCCGGTCCTTCAACTTATTTTTCTGAACTATTAGGTTCAAAGTACCCTATCAGGATGCACTATTGCCGTGGAGTTTGTGTAAGTGCCTTGGCGTCACACTAGCGTTACCTTCGGGTATGTCAAAGGTCAATAGCTTCCCACATTGATGAGATACTTCAGTCAACAGCTGGCAACTTATCTAAGGGATTGCACCCCGACAGAAAATCAGGACATTATCCAAAAGGGTAATACCCAACCTTGTATTGGCATATGTGTATGAAGTATAGATCTATATTAAGAAGTGTGAGTAAGGTAAGTAAAGATCTCTCAGGTCTGGCCAAGAGTATATATGTACCACAGGAGGCGGCTAAAGCTCCTTCGGGTTTATAAAGCCAACAGAAAAACCGAACTCCCTCATCCAAAAATTATATATAAATATATAACTNTCATGAAGATGAGAGAGGAAATGTGAACTTAGGGACAGGACGTCTATATATATATATATATAAAACCCTAAATGATAATGAATAGCCCATAAATACAAGGGAAAATTATAGTTATTCAAAATAAGAAGAAGCAAATAATTGAGCTGAGGAAGAACCCATAAACATCTCCGGACGAAAAACCAGTAGCAGTATGGCATTTGTCAGCCAAAAGTTTTTAGGTCCTCTGGAAAATTGATGATGATGATGAAGGCTGGCCTTCGCCCAGTCGGCACCGCATCCTCTCTCGCTCAAGCCTGAATTTTTTTACTTTATATTTTCTCTCCTTTTAGCTGCGCCATGAGATACGTTTCATGTTCATCGGTCAAATGTCGTCAATATAGGAAATCGGGTACGCTTAATTTTCATATTTAAAGATGCGTCAAACATTCAGTGGTTCTTGGTTCTCTTATACCGGGCTCTCTCAGGCTGGGTCGGTGATGTCAAATATATTTGAACTTCATGCTTTAATTTTTAATATTTACATTTCTTTATTTTTTTGTGTGACTAATTATATAATGAATTGAAGAGTGTTTTGAATATGCTACTATATATGGAAATGTAGTATGTACAGCACGAGAGAAAAGTAAACTGTTCCTCTAGGTTTCCTGACACGCAATACAGCTTCAATCTCATATTCAAATGGCACAGTGGGAATGTTACATTATACAAACATTTTACAAACGGAATTAGAATAAGAATTTTCAACCTGTAACTTTTCCTAAAGTTATCATAACGAGTACTTAAATTTTTAACCAACATAATTTGGTAATGGAGTTTCATAATAAAAAGGTAAGAGGCTCCAGGTTAGCTCATGGAATCCGTTCGGGTCTCGCATTCCTGGCGTTGAGGGTTCAAATCCCTGACACTCCGAAAAAAAAAAAGGCACAAAAATACATTAATACATAAATTAAAGCTTGTCCTAAACAATGGATGTGTAGAAAGTTATGTCAACCCCAGATGTCTCCTCCCTCCACGACCCTAAGTGGTTGAAAGGGAGGCTAACACTATATAAGAAAAGAAAAAAAGTTATTTATCAAAATATGATGTTTCCGAACAAATACGTTTATCTCTCGCCCAAAGTACCGAAAGAATTTTTCATTCATTACAGCGCTAAATGTTTTTCATTGCTGTAAATATATGATCGTATAGTGTTTAAACTATTAATGATGTCTAATACTTAACGCAACAGTATTATTAAAATGAATTGTTTTATCTTTTATTCAAATTTTCCTTTAGTTATTTAGATTTATTACATAAATAAACTAAATAAATTTTTATTTCAAATTGATTATAGTGAATGTATGTAAAATGTATTTCACTGACCTTGCAGTGCATGTTGAAAGGCAGTTGCCCATTCCAAGGACGCGAATATATATTTCATGATGTTTTCCTCCATTGGTGAGCTGAACAATATTTCCTCATCTCTATAAAAAAAAAAAAAAGAAAAAATTAATTGTAATAAATAAATAAAAGACCAAGATAAACTGACAATTGTGTATAATTAAAAGCATGAAGGGAAATATGAGGAAAAAATAATTCATAAAATATTGAAACATTATTCCTGTCAGTATAAATTTTTTTTTAGATCTTTGAATCTCATTTGCTGAAAGAGTATCTCTTCACCATCAACTTATGTACTCATTTAATCCGTTCAGTGATTAAAATATAAAATAAATATTAAACTGAATAACAGCAAATTATTCTGAGTAGTTCATTAGTTTCTAATCGATTAATGACTAATAATAGAGTCCCCCCCCAAAAAAAAGAAATCATAGAAAATAACGTTATTTTTATTTATTGATTTAATCTTCCTTTCAAGCACTTAGAGGAAGAGGATATATGCCCATGCGGACTATGAATCGTATTCCTCTACATGTATGTGTAGTATGTGGAATAATACAACGATAATATATTATAATTTATTTATATTTTCTACACTTCATTTATGTAATAATAATTATATAACAATATTTCTTTCAAGAACTAACTGAGGCTGATGAACAGCCTGTGTTAAGGAGTGAGCTTCTTTCTAGTATACCAGTTTTAACCTTATACCTTAATTGACTAATGAGTATCATTCAATATGTATTTTTTAAATTTAATTTATAATAAACTTGAATTATTATTATTTAAGATATTGTAATGAACTTCTATTTGACAACCTGCATAGCAACATATAATCACACCGCTCATTACTTAATGGTAATGGAATATACTCCAAAATTTAATTAAATCCGTTTAGAGTTTAAAATATGAAATAAATATTAAACTGAATACTAGGAAATATAAGTAGATCAGTAGATTCTAATCGGTTTATGACTAATAATGGAGTCTGCCCCCTCCCCCACAAAAATAAAAAAAAGACAAAAAAAAACTCATAGACATAATAATTATATTTAATTAAAATTTGAATTTAATTTGATACTTAAAGTAATTGGTGCTTGGAATATTGATTAACTACTATTACCTGTTGGTGTATAATTTATTATTATTTTAAATTTCAAAATTAAGTATTGAGGAGGTATGCTTTTCATTATAATTATACTACTTCGAAAGAGGGCAATTTAAAATAAGAATATTAAATTTTCTGAATTTCACAAATTTTATTTTTGAGGGATGATTAATTGGAGTTAATCTTAAGCTTTGATATATTAGTGAGTGTGAAATGTAGAGTTAGACTATCTCATCAAGAAGGGTTCGAGAAGACTAAGCACTTGTAGAGAGAGGGTTGAGAAGGCCGAGAGGAGAGCCTAACCTGCCCTTCTATTAACCCTTGGCGACGGTCGGAACTACCCCCAACCAACCCCGACTATACCTCTCATAACCTTTTCATACCCCTTTCAACCCCAGCTGTTCCTTCTTTTCTCAACAATCCCCTTTCACCCTGGTGCTTAATAACTCCAGCACTCTCCGATGATCAGCTCTTCCTCGTTTTCTTTTTCTCTCTGCCTTGTTGACTCGTCTTGCTGAATGGCTGATTTATAAAAGGCAATATGTCTTACTCTCACTTTCTCTGGCTTCATCTCTATTAGTATTGTTTGCTTGTGCACCCTTCGCTCCCTTTCCACCCTATCCATATGTATGTTCCATGAAGTGTTCAAGTATGTATTTATAACGTTCATTCCCACTACAATGCGAAGAACCTCGGAACTCGGAAGTTTATTTCCAGAAGTAGTTGATTTGTGAATGATTTAGGAATAAATATAAAGAATAAAAAATAGAAATTTTATAAATATGAATTTTTTTTCACCCTAACTTTGCGGGCAATCTGGAGTTGGTGTGATGCCGCACGCTGATCGTATCCATAAACGATAGTTCAGTAAGGGCTGAACATGCTTTAAATAACTCTTCAACGTAAAATCAGTAGGCCTAAACGTATTAAGAGTTTATTTTTTTATGAATACTTCCATCTGATCAGAAAGTTACCCCATAATAAGTGAGACCAATTAATAAGTTTGCTTTAAAAGTACTAGGTCAAATATTCAGTTGCTCATATATTTACCATAGTCAGATTTCAGCCTTCATTAATAGGGGTTCATATGCAAAAAGGCTGGTCTGGGCCAATTACAGTGTTCAGAGAACGTGAAATATCTTTTCTTTAAGATTACATCTTGGTATTAAACATAGTCGATCACCAGGAAGAGAGAAGGAACTAATTTAAATGTCTGGGAGTCGGTCTCCACAACCAAGTTCTAGCAATGGTCACCTCTAGCAGATCGTACCAGTGATACGTGAGACGGGTAGCAGAGTATACTGCTACAAAATATAAAGAAATACCTTGGATTAGTGACAGCAAAGAGGTATGGATAATTGGTTAGAAATCTATAAAGGTGTAAAGAGCATCTCACGACGACGATGTATAAATATACATATATAAATCATACAATATATTCAATGCTACCAAGAAATTGCTAAAGCTTCTCTTTTGATAGTCCCTACGGGCCAAAAAAAAAAAAAAAAAAAATAGAAGTTTTTTTTGCTGAAAGAGCAGCATTCAGACATTGAATACGACGAATGAAGACAATCCCACTCACAGAAGACAACTATGACAAAGAACTAAAGACGATATACGCAATTGCGCACAACAACGGATACAAACAAACCACTATAGACAAACTACTTACGAAATTCAACAACAGACAACAAGAAGAGCAGGCGTTAGAATAGATTCACTATAACATACACAGGAACTGAAACTTACAAACTCACAAACCTATTAAGAAAAGAAGAAATACTCACAGCATTAAAAAAAAGATAACACACTGAAACCTACACACAAACAACAAAAAGACTGAATGATACAATTGTAGTGGAGTATACAGACTGACATGTACATGTAATCAGACGTACTTAGGACAGACGAAAACTCAAAACGAGATTTGACGAACACGCACGATCATACAAATGAAACAAACGGGACTCTAAATATGCAAACCATCTGCAAGACAGCGGACACGACTTCACCGACATACAAACAACCATGACGTTGTTACATAAACAACAGAACAGACATTCTAGAAAATATGGAAATTTACAAAACAAGGACCACAGACAATAACATTATTAACGAACAACTTAACACACAATCTGACACCATATTCAGAACTCTACTGTTACTAATATGAACACACAAACAAAAACGAACAGACGACACACAAACCGACAAAAACGCAAAAAGACATAAGACAGTAACAGACAAAACATTAATTAGACCTATCTGGACATGGTACCTATATGGTATTGAATTGTGGGGCAAATCCCCTCCAGGTTTGATTGGTGACCAAGGGACCTCCTAATCCAGCCAGTTTAGTTAAAATATCAAGGACTCCCTCTTAGACTCCCTGCCTTGTCTCCTTCTTATCCTAGGATAAGGAGAAGATGGGTGCCAGATAGTCTATCGCGGGTTAACCTGGTCTCCTCTCTGAGGACGGGTTACGTCCCGGGATAGACGAGCAAGGACAACAATGTACCCTATCAAAAATTATATTACGTAGAAAATGCACTGAATAATTTTTTTTAAATAAAGAGTTATGTATTGAGTATACAACAACTAAGAGGTAGTAAATAATAGGGCATAATAACTTATTTTAGGTATTTGGGGTGTACCACCTCTTAATCTTTTCCTTTAAAAAACCCTAAACATGAAATGAATTATTGAAAATCAAGGTTTTATAAAGGTATCTTTATCGTGAGTTTTCATTATCGGGTTCTGCTTGAAGTTTGTTGGACACCCGCAGTACATTATTATGTAATATTGAAACAAGGTTGCAGTCCGATCCTAATGTAATATATGTAAAATCTTGAATAAATATTGAAGTGATCCCAATTATGTATTCAACTTTGACCATTGAATATTCATATTTTCTCATAGTACTCCTTCAACCTCAAATCCTGTTTACTTATTTCCGAACCCAACGCATGACTTATATTTATGTACGGTCAGGTGGGTTTGAACTAAGTTAGTAAGATTTAAGATTAAGCGAGAACTAAGGAAACATATCAAAATATTAACTCAACAGGACGAAAATGGCGACGGCGAGGGAGTAACTTCAAAGAAAGAAGTCCTTCATGCAGGTTGGGGTTGGGTAAACTAAGCACATGGCTCACACGTTATTGAAGATGAATATAAATAATTCAAAACCATGAATTAAATGATTCATTTGACTTTACAAAAACCGGAGAGAGGGAAATTTGCTTAAAAACGGAACCAGCAATACTGGTACTAGATAGGCCGGGAAGGTATTTCGAGTGTTGAGCAAGGCCCTCTTAATATTGAAATATAAAAGCCAATTTGAGTATTATTTCATCGCAACCCCTTGAAATAATTCATTTTGGGTTAAATTTAATGAGGAAAAGTGTGGATTACACGGAATCAAAATTTATAATCATAATATTTCTGCAGTTTTTTCAGATAAGACTATAATAGGTTTAAAATGTAATACTCTAACGTTTAGGTTCAATAACATTTTTATGAAAAATGTTAGTTAAGGAATAAATTTCCGAAATTAACTGCGATGGGTGAGCGTTTTCCTCACTACGCCGTCCTTGCCAAGCCAGTCAGGAGCAAAATTGCTTTTCTTACTCTGATTGTTCTCGCCGACTTTTAAACTAAATTCCCCCACTTACTCTTATTTACATATATCTTTAATAAAACATGGAATATCTGCTTAGATTAAGCAATACCCTATGAAGGACTATAATTTTTCTTAGATTTTTTAAAATGTAAAAACCATTAATTTTTCATACAACTAAATTTATTATTGCTATTAGAATTTTAAATAGTTATGATTTTATTTTTATTATAAAGAAGAATATTATATTTTTTTAATCAGTTATATTTTATATTTTTATAATCACACACTAGCATTTATTATTTCAACATGCACTTCCCAAGTGGTGAGTCAAAATTCAGTTATTATGTATTAGTTCTTTTTATTTACTATAACATTTTTTTTTTAAACTTTAAATGACAGAGCAAAATTTAATGGACATATTTTCACTTTTGAAACGAGAAGAAAAAAAATATGATCTATTTGCAAATTTAGAGTTTTACACAGTTATGCTAATCATTATACCACCGAAGCTAGCTAAATAATTTTTTCTATTCTATTTCCTTGCATTTCTTGTATAAAATTAACGTAGAGTTAAATACCACAATTAAAATCAGTATTTAAAAAAAAGAAATATAGGGGAAAAAACGAGAGTCTAACAAACAGACGACAATGTTAGCTCCTTCGAACCAAGGACGATATATTCGTTAGACTCAGAGTATAGTGCGTGGAGTAGAAGAAATTATCTATCTAGCCTCGGTGGTGTAATGGTTAGCATAACTGCCCGGAAAACAGGAGACCTGGGTTCGAGTCCAGGCTGAGGTAGTTAAAATAAATTCTAAAAGCACATAATAGGTTTTAATTAACCTTTAAATTTAATTTTTTTTCAACTGACTATATTATTCCAGATTCCCATTGCCTAGAGCTGAGATGAGAATATTCCATAATAAGTCTTTGTGAATCACCTCTGTTCAATTGTTTCAGTAGATAGCAGGCTCTGTTTATGTTTAATTTATTATATATATACATATATATATATATATATATATAATTCAGACTAGGCCATTCATCACTNTTATTACATCAAGAAATTTCTATTATTCAATATTAAAATAAAATATTTAAAAATATTTCCGGTAAATATTCAGTCAAGATTACCTGCGTTTTATAAAAAGATGTCGGAAATTTGGTTTCTCTAGGGATAACATTCTCCAAAATGAAGTTTAGCTTACTATTGCCCTATTGAAACTAGATCTGGCTAGAGTGTAGCCGGCTACAGATCCATATATTAATGGTACAAGACAAGGCATTTGTCACATTAAGGGGAATCAAATGACACCCGTATTCGCACACTGCTACAAGAGCATATAGGGGACTACCACCCTATAAATATCCAATACCGAATCCTGGGAGACTGAGACGCTCCCGGGCACCACAGGACCTTCTTTGCACACCATGGCTGAGAGAGTTGGATAAAATGTGGTATATAATATTACTTTTGGTGAACGTTTAGTGGCTGGAACCGGTCGAGACGAAGGGATTAGTAAATCTGTCACGCAGGAGTTGCGTAATCTATGCAGATTTTTTCAGTATCATTTAAGATGCATATAAATATGAGTAATGAAAAAATTTAATTAAAAAAGCCGAAGAGAACAACCAGAGTAAAAAGAATGGCTAATAAACTTTTCCCTAGACCTCCCTGTAAGGAAGAGTGGGAGAAGCTCTCACTGAGCTTAGTTACATTCCTAAATATCATCCTTACTAAGCGTTTTTCGTAAAATTTTTGTAGAACATAAACTTAAGAAAGTCCCTTTTTGTAACTGCTATATAGTATCTGATATTTTTAACAAATAGGTTTTCCCTCTTCCCTTTTAAGGATGTTCCATGTAAAAATTGCCAATCCTATTTAATATCCTTAACAAATTCCTATTCTTTGAAACGCCAACTGTTCTATTTTTCCTGTGTATCGCATTCTGCATCATACTCAATTCACGTATTTCTCATAAAATTCATACATTCCTTAATCCAGATAGTGCTGGAAACTAATCTGGTCTTCCACTCAAAAATATTTTCTGGCCTTACAAATCCTTATCTTACATAATATTTTAATCAATTTTTTTCAATATTATTTCAAATTTAGTATTTGAATTTTTGTATTCCCTTTTTACAAAAACTAAAAGAGGACCGTTCATTCTTTTAAAACTAAATATTGTGATTCTAACTCAGGATCTATGCTTATTTTTTATCTCCTGAAACCCGCATGACAGCCTGTATGTGCTGGTTACTCGTCTTCATCATTGGCAATTCATTTTTAAATCACAGTTATCATCCACGTTTTCGAACTAACTGTTCACTAAAACAACTCTTTTGTTTTCAATACTTTAAATTCTCTTTATTGGCCTGTCAATAATCTGCTAACATATTTTTTTCATTTACATTAAATACATTTTCTCTAAAATCATTATTAATGTTTAGTTTATCATATAATTATCTTATCGCGTTATCAAACGCCCAAAGAAATTTCTTGTTGTAATAAGTGACGAAAGACCTTAATAATAAATTAAACATAAACAGAGCCTGCTATCTACAGAAACAATTGAGCAGAGGTGATACACAAAGACTTATTATGGATATAATAGCAGGTACATATTTTTTTGTAACATGTGCAACTCAAGGACAATATTTTTTACGTCAGCTTCCTATTATTATTATTTTATTTACTCGCACTAAGCAGCTTAAAAAAAACGAAAAAAATTTTCCTCAAATTTCATTACATTAGAACCTGTTAAGTGTAGGTCTAAAAGCATCAATATATAAATATTTTCCATTTATATAAAATTTTTATTCATTACAGCATTAATCCTATATTTCCTCATATTTTAAAAAAAAAATAATTAGATATTATATTCCAATCCTGTTCAAATTTATTCTTGATTAGTTTTTCTAGACAAAAAAAAAGGAGATTATGATTCTTTACGCCAATTAACTACTTATATACTTTTAAAATTGGCATCATAAAAATAATTTCAAATATATGATCAGGTTATAAGCAAACGATAAAAATTTATTAAATCGAACTAGTTTGTTGTAAGTACAATTGATAGACCGCAATAAGGGTTTCTTAGCTGTAAAAGTAAAATTACTGAAAGAAAAATATTTTCAAGGAAAGGATTCTGTTACTCCAACGTACTTTTAAAAGCTGGTTAGAGCGTTTACAAAACGATCAAGATACATTTAATATATAATATAGGACATGGACAATTAATGATGGCTAGAGCTGTTTACACATTTACTGATCACCAGTTACATATTCCACTCATATATAATCCAGCAAACATGTACTCCTATTCACTGGTAGTACTCTACCTCTCTATATGTCTTAATTCAATTTATAAAAAATATAACAACAGTAAAAAAAAAAAAACTCTTCAGATGAAAATTAATCAATCGAATATCTCAACTTATACGTGTCTTTGGAATAGGAAAGGTTCAATATAATGAAAATATGTTTTAATTAAGTCTAAGTAAGACATTCCTGAATTTATGGAATGATAACCATCATTATGAGAAGAAAAACTTTCATTTAATTATTCCCTCATCGCTCTCACGTTCTATACAATGCTGAATTTGCATTAGTTAGCTTGAAACTGCAAACTGCTCGGTGAAAAAAAAAAAAAAAAAATCCGCATGATTAAAAAATATATCCAAAAGATATTTCCAGACTTACTTGGTAATATATCTAATTACTGTTTACCAAAGAATAATTCCTAAAATCCTAGCTTAAGATTAATTTTACAGCCGGAAAAAAGGAGAAACATAATCATACAGACTATTAAGCTGAAAGTATCCAATATTCAACACACAAAGAAATGAAATACCTTATTGTTTATTGTTAAAGCAATTATCCAGCGTTATCTATGCTTATCAGCATGTACAATGAGTTTGATAGTGTATCGACAAGAGCACTAGGCAATACACTTCCATAACTCACTAGTGCGCCGCCATTTTAACCCTCTCACGATGAGGTCACGATAAAGTGACCCCTTCTAACTACTGTTTCCATGGTGTGCTGACCTATGTACAGACCGATGCATTTGCCTTTTCACACTAATGTCACCTGTTACGTTCTTATTTTCTATGGTGGTTTAAACTATAGAAATTTTGCTTACATCAGTTGTCAAATTTCACTCATCGAAATTAATGGTTTACTGCCGTTCAAGAAATTATTTTCAAATTCTTGTTCTTACCTCTATCGACATTTATTTTTCCAGTTACTTTACAGTCTACAAAATTTTTAGTATCGTATGTACTTTTAGCAAACGCCCACTCTTCATCTTAATAAGTAAAAATATATTATTTATATGACAAAAATTAATAAATTTCATATGAGCTCTGCAGTCTGATAATGGGTATTAACCACTTAAGGTGTAAGTGCCCAGGATTAATGAAGTTTGTTAAATGTCTGGGGGGATGAGCTAATGGATAAGTGAAGCCAGGAACAGGTCTGAGGTGAGCTACAAGACCACGAATCGGAAGAGTAAGCAAATTAGCTGTGGACATCCCAGACATCGATCGGGGTCGCTCATCACAAACATGTCTCCGCGGAATTGGGGCATTATAATTTCATGAAAAGTTCTCCTTGCAGGCTACATTCTTATGAGTAAATAACTACTTAAGTTTCGTGTTTGTATTTGTGTGTTTGTCTGTTCATGACAGTTAAATGTAGCGCTTTCTTAACCGTGGTTGGAGTGTAGTTACTGCTTCAGTGGGTAATAAAAAAATTCCATTCTCCACTTACAATAAAGAATAAAACTGTAATTATTTACGGGGCTTTAAATGTCATACACAATATTTTTGTCAATTTTTCATCTGACACGAGATGAGTTGATTCTGGTTTATGGATCATAAATGTTTGAAAATAAAACTTATACGTTTTGGCCCTCCATACATTTCTTTTAAACTAGAATATTTATGTTTTCCCATTCCATCTGAACTCCCTAGCTGGTTTCAGCCATTTAAAAATTCATTCAACGATTTGAAAAAAGAAGATAAAATAACGACTTTAGATTCAAAATTCAATTCGATTTTAAAATTGCGCACATTTGCATATATTTATNTAAAATGAAACACTAGCAGCTGCGATTATATAGTAATCAAGAACAGATGGGATGGAGAGTGCAGTGCACACACAAAAATAAAAGAAAAAATATTTATATAAATTTCAATGAGTAATATTTTTAGCTTCTCCAACGAATCGGTTGAAATGACGTTTTTAACTTAAATCATCTTAAAACAATCAATTACTTTGATGGCCGAATGGCTGACACTTAACTTTTCTTAAATTGATGAACCAACTATTTATTTTATTTACTTCTTTTTTGACAATACACATTTTTATTTTTTAATTATTTATTGAGGGATTTAATATTTACTAACTTTCATTACTATTCTAAATATATTATTATTTTAATCTCAAGTGCCTAAATTATTTAGTATGTATTCATTGTTTATGAAATAATTTAGGGGTATGAAGGAAATGAAATATTTCCTTGCTTTTATAGGATAGTTTGATAATTCACAATTGTCTGGGTAAAATTTGAGTTCAAATTAAAACCAAGGTGAACATCATTGCATGAATATCTTTTGTTTAAGGGACCATAAAACTTTCTTTAGTATACTTAGGGTGTATATTTAATAATTCTTCATTATGTGTATTTTGTGTATATCTTATTTAATAATAATAATTAACCCCTTTAATAATATACAAATAATTGAGAAGAAAAAAAAAAGGAGTAATTTTCCTTCGAATTTATCAATTAGTATGAATTCTATAAGAATATTAAATGAAAAAAATAATTTCATCGTCAAGGTGAAAAACATTCCCTTGACAGAAAAGTAAGTTTGTAGGTTTCAGTGTTGTGTAACCCCAATTAAAATGGGTCTCACTTCCTAGATGCTTTATTTAGATATTTTTGTTAGATATATTCATCAAAAAGTTTTATTCAGTCCTGTTATAGTTCAAGTAAACCCCCACTACTAATTGTTCAATATCGCAATTTTAGTGATAATAATTTTTTTTTTTATCAACTAGGTTAAATGGGTGGAATTTTTGAACGTATTTTCAAAACGTAATTTCTTATCTTGACAATCGAAAAAGTAGCTCCATTCCCTTGAAATTATCTAAAAATAACGAAACCAGTAAGAAAATAAATAATACATTGAACACATTTTTTATTTTATTTTTTTATTATTTATGCTTAAAAGCGCCTAGTACATGGCTCTCATAAAAACAAATGAGGGTTCATTCGTTTAAACTAATTGAACTGAAATAGTACCTGAAATGGTACACACACACACACACACACATATATATATAAGCGTGTGAACTTTATTGGCCATTGCTTTTGGTTTTTAGTATGTCATTTTTAAAAACGAACTGAAAGTATACTAATTGTTGAAATCAGTTTAGAATCAGTTTATTAGCGTCATAAAAAAATGTATATAATAATAGATGTAATACAATTTCAAAAAAATTTATTTACATAATATTTTTTATAATTAGAATGATATTTAGGAAGTGTATAGTGGGTCCCTCATTTTTAAAATATTTAAACGGTATTCCAAATTAGTAAGAGAATTTTCTTGTTTGATATCGCATGATTTATGAGGGAAAGTTTAAAGAGAGACTAAATTGAATAATCGTCAATACATACCTTATTATAAGTGTTGTGATACGGAACAGTACGGAACAGTAAAAGCGCAAAATTTAATTATATATTCTAAGATGATTTTAGTTGGGGTTCGGTCGAGGTAGATCCAAAAAACACAAATTAAAAAAAATGTATTTTTTTAATGAAGGATTATCTTTAAGGAATGTAAGCCGAAACGTTGGCAGATAATCCTTCATTAAAAAAATAAATTTTTTTTAATTTGTGTTTTTTTGGATCTACCTCGACCGAACCCCAACTAAAATCATCTTAGAATAATATCTACGGTCAACAAACTCTCTTTTTAATTATATATTATTCATGTTCTACAAAATTTCTACAAAAATCGCAAAATAAGAAAGTTATTAAGGAATGAACTAGGGAGGTTGATCTTCTTTTACAAAATCTCTCCTCATGGACATTACTTTATGTTTATTCTCATGTGTGTATCCGCTTTAATAGAAGACGGAAAATCTGTTTTGTTCACGAGGAATTCACTTATATTACACAACTCCTACGGGACGAACATTCCCTTCTCGGACGGTTACCAACTCCAGAGTGACCGTCATTATAGCGCAACTATAAACATCTTAATACGCCTCTTACTGTAGGTAATTTAAAGGATTAGCATATAAAAATAACAACGAGGTTGTTCTCATAACTTTTTTTTTTTTTAATTTCCTCCGATCTTTCTTACTAGACAACGAAAATTATATACATTGCGTTTTTTTAAAATGAAATTTAGCATCTAGCTATTGAATGTAAAACGAAAGGTTAAGTGCGTGTCAGGTAGATAATTCTTGATTTTATTGATTATAAGAATTATTATAACCTTTAATAATAGGTTCTTACTCTTACCAATAATAATAACCTATTATTATAGGTAAGAGGAAGAAAAAAGTCTCAATACCACAAACAGGCTTCATTGTTGGCAGGCGTAAGTTACAGCTTGTCATTGACTTCAGGTCCACAAACCGGAGAATATCTTACCACAGAGTCAAGGGAAAGTTCAAGAACTACAGCCTTGTTAGTGTGCAAGCCCTATTAGAGCTATCTGAAGACCACGGAAAGGACTTGTTCTATCTTCGCCTGGAGCAATAACCGAATTAGGTTCGAAATTAGTAACAGGGCACATCAATGTTCAAATAGGGAATCAAAGGAATTACCTACCGATGATTGGTCAGAATAGTTTACGTGACCATAGCAACAACTATGGGGTATGAGTGATCAAACTCGCTGCTTCAAGAGGATTGATAGTAAGTAGTACGCTGTTCATTCATAGAAGAATACAAATTGCAACTTAGTGCTGTATATATTAAGGCTAACTCTTTATAGTATAAAAAATAGTCAAATTGATCATATTTTGGTGAGTGCCAGGGACAACTCAAGCTTGATGGATGTAAGGGTTTTCAGAGAGGCCAGTATTGACTCTGATCAGGAACTAGGAAGTTGATCATAATGGCCTCTCTTATTACTTCTTGGCACTCATTGTCAAAGCATGGTACAATCTTTGCTACTTCCTACTGTCCAAGCACTGATTCAGAAATCTCTTTGATCCCCTTTCGGCACCTAAATCACTGCTGATGAGTATCCCCAGACTACGGTATGCTCTTTAGTTCATCATTCATTGCAAGCGCGAACTGATGCCTCATATGTGGTAATTAAAGGTTTGCCACATCGATTATTGGTAAGTGTGGTCCTAGTTGATTCCTGATTCTGCCCGTATTTCTAGACTCTATAAGGTTGTTGAAGGGAGTAGCGAAAATCGCCTCAGATTCCATCTATAGTTGATGCCATTCTGGATTATCAGGTGTTGCATGAGCCGAAGAGTGTCGAGAGGAGAGTAAAATCTTTTGCAATTTTGTCAGTGGCTTCGTTTCCACAGATCCTAATGGAACTCGGGATCCATTGTAATGGGGCACCTTCCGAAAAGGAGTCCTTGAATGAATCATAAAAGATTAAAGAAACTTAAAATAAGAAAATAATGCCCGTCATGCAGGATTTGCATAACTAAGCAGATTTCCGTATATTTCGAATTCGTATATTATTTTATTATATTTATTATAATTATTTCTAAGCAGTTAAAACAAAAGTTCCAAATAATATTTAGATCCCTTTACTTTGTTACAAGAGAAAATCTTAACGTTAAGCATTTAATTAGTGGAAGACCCTCACCACCACAAGATTGGTTGGGTTTTGAATATCCTGCACGCACTCCCGAAAATACCAATGTGTTTCTCAACCCAATCCAATCTATTAGCCTTCAGATTTTTCAAAAACACCAAATATCTTAGATTATTTATTTAACTCCTGACCAGTAACTTCTTTTTCTATCACTCTTCCCATTCCCCTTATCTCTGCCACAATTCCTGTTTCTCAGAAGCCAATCCTTACCCTGAAACTCGGCAACAGGCTGACTTTTAAAGTAAGCATAGAAATGATTGCTGTCTAGAGGTTCTCAATCAATGGTGAGTGAGATAAATGAGAAACTATTCAGATGTAAACACGCTTTTTACTGTTGACCTCCAATGGCGCTTCAGACTACTGTAGGATATCGAAAATGCCCATGGACTATCTTATTATTCGAAATATGAGCTTCAGTTATATACTTCTTGATGAAAAACGAAAGATCGTAAACAAATTACAATCGTGTTAATACGTACATTAAAAAAGCAGTTTTGGGTAGTCTGGATCTGAATGGCTGTACCATGGAAACTACGAGAGAAGGTATGGGCAAAGAACTAATGGTGATCTAGTAAGAATTCTCATAGAAGAGTAGACCAGAATCGTAATTCTGAGCAGCAGAAGAGACAAGGTGTAGCTGACTGAGGACAGGATAAATAAAGGGCGAGGCGATAGTGGATTGAAAATAGAAGTAGTAACACTCATGGGGGTATAATCACTTTGACGAGCCCTAGACGAAAAATAGTACCTAGGTGAGACTGTTGGAACATATAGAGGTGGGGTGAAGTTAAAGGAAAAAAACAAGAAAGGTACAAGGCGAAATCATTAAATTTTAAGTCGAGAAAACGGAGAAAAAGAAGAGTCCAGAGCCATATGGAAATTCTGGTTTAACAGGAAGTTCCTTCGGTACTATTGTTATGAATATCTTATACTGGCATTATATTCAAATAAAGATTACAAAACTTTTTAACTGTTAAATAAATAGGTATAATAACTTACAAGTTCGAAAGTTCAGATTTAGTTGGGAAAATAAATATATACTTTTACACACAAACGCATATATATAAAATTATTTTAAATAATTTGGAACTTTAGAAAACAGTTTACTTACTATATAATGATATATCATAATGAAGTAATGTTATTATCTATTGTAAAAATGTAAATGTTTTGGTATAAGTTATTTCCAAATTGATTTTACCTGGATCTAATAAATAAATAACTGTAAAGTACATCACTGTTATTTATATGTAATTAGCGTGTAGCTTCTTCTAAAAAGCAAAAACATTTTTCTCTTTTAACTAGAAAATTCTAAATCTTAGGTAAGTAATTTAAAGTTGTTAAAGAGAGCATAAAAAAAAAGACTAAGAGTTTGTTGGGGTTTAGAAAACCTTGACCAAACCTCAACAAATAATCTCCATGATCAAAAATTCTCTATTTAAACAGATGTAATCTGATAACTCAGGGGGAACTCAATAGTCCCTAAGAAAAAAAAATTAAAATGTAATTGTTCTAATACAAAAAACATTAAATGTTAAATAAATATTGCAAAATATGCTAATAAAACAAATTTTAATAAATATTACAAATAGAGAGATGTCTAAGGGACTAAATTATTGCTTTACTAGACTATTTCCTTATGATACTCACTGGAAGGGTTATGTTGTGCGAAGGCTGTTGGAAGACGAAAGCCGAAATAGACTGGACGCAGACAGACGATGAGGGAGCTTGCCGGCTCCGCGCCCACCGAACACTGGGCTGAATCAATCGTCGCCGGCGGACGGGCATGCGTGCCTCAAGGGGGAGACTACCCTAAACGTTTGTTTGTTGTCTTGCGGGCGCGAGGAATCGCCAACCGCCCTTACAAGGGGTGCCTCAAACTGTAAAGGGATGCGGGAACCCGGCAGGCATTGCCCGGGAACCGGCTGCCTGCGTATATTCGAAGGGATAGTGAATGGGACAGTGAGTGGGACAGCGCTTGGTATGATTCGCAACAGGTAAAAACCACGAAAACCTCTAGGAGTTTCAACATAAACTTCATTGACTTTGTAAACACCAATTCAGATTATTTCCACCACCGATGAATATAGAACTATCATAGCTTCTATTATCCGTCTTCATTGAGAAGAAGATTTGCAGAAACCAATGAAGACGGATAATAGAAGGTATGATACTCATAACATTTCTCAGTTGCCACAATTGCACAGCTACATATGACAGGCAAGAGGCAGGCTACTCTCAGTCGAACAGAGAACTCACTGGAGCCGATCCTTGTTATGTACAGGTAGGACAGCATCCCTAACCTCTCCATCTGCTACATCTTATTGCGGTGACTTGATAGCTCCTACTCTCGAAGTGACTGTTATCGCCTTGTGCGTATGGAGACATTTAACTTCAGCATCAGTTGCATCATTACTTTTTTGTACTTGTTTGTTAAAACTAGCGGTATCTCTTTTTAATTGTCAGAATTATTACTCTATAAATACAACTTTATAGTTTTCACAACTTACTTTCCGAATTTAAAGAAGTTTTTTATTTCTTGTTAACATCTCATTTAAGTATTTATACTCCTTAGAATGCAGTATTTTATTTATCAGCTAAATTAAATTTCCCCCATTCGATTAAAATTAAAAATTTTTCATTATAAACATTTAGAACTATGTTGAAAGTTAAACATTCTGATAATTCTGACCTGTAAATGTCCGTTTCAAAAATAAAATGATCTCTTTTATAAAATAAATTAANGAAGTGGTGCAACAAATGGAGAATTAAAAATAATGAGTCTAAATGCGTACATGTAAATTTTCAACTAAGAAATAATTACCATACAGATAAATAAAAACAATATATGTCAAGTATTATATTGACTTAAAATAATATATATGAAAGCAGCTTTGTATGACAGCCTAAAATCCTTGTGGAGAAGTACTTGGCTTCACATGGCGAACATTAGATTGGGTGCGGGATGTGATGTCTATATAGAAAGCAAAGCTCCCTACGACAGTAACATTGAGGGCGACAAGCTGCCGTAATTCGAGGTTCTTGAACATGTCATTATATACTACTTTACATGAACGCTTGTAGTGATTCGGCTCTCTAATGCCGCACCACTTGATTGGCTGCTTCTAATTAGTAATCAATAACATATCACGCTCGGCTAAACAGCAAACTGTCAGCTGGAAACTGTTTAATTAATTATTACTTCACAAAATTAAACTACCTATATAAAAGAAAGAAAACTTTAATTTTTCACCCATGAGAACATGAAAAATATGTAATAAGAACTACCTATGACTTTTATTTTCTTCTTGTAAAGCAAATAAAAAATATATTTCCGAAGTTGGCTTTTGAATTTTATGAATCATCCATTATTAAATTTAGAGCTTTACATTTTTGAAAAATTGTTAAGAACTTAATTTTGCAAAAAGTGACCTTTTGATACACAACATTTTTATGAAAAGAAAAATGTGCCGCTAAAATTACTGTTAGCTCAAAGCCTTCTCTTATAATAATAGTAAATTCATCTCCTTTGCTACCAGCTGAAATCAAATGAATGTTTTGTCCTTTCTTTTTTTTTCCCCTTTATGTTTATGCACCAAACCATATCCAGAGTACCAGAGTATATACAATTTTCATCAAGTATTAATTCATTTAAAAAAAAAAAAACGAAGTGCCAAAACATACTGGATAGTTTTCGAAAAGAATAATATAAATTAATAATAAAATCATTTAAAAAATTTAAGGTAGTAAAATTATCTCAGATGTATGAAGATATTGAGAAGAATGGGTCATAATTGGGCATGGAAGGCATCTTTGGTCTTAAATTGATTACTGAAGCTAGAAGTCAAAAAAAAGAAAACGAAATAGATGAATCTGAGAAGAATGACCTGTGAGAACACTATTATAAGGGAAAATAAAAGACAAATATTAAACCAAGAGAAAAAGTCTATCTATAGATAGCTTTGGAATCTTAAAAAAATGAGAAGGAAAGATAAGAAAATCATAGAGCATGAGTAAAAAACAAAGTGAAAGGAAGTAGAGAGGAATGAGCTCAAGAATAACTGATGAAGTAAAGTATCACTAAAAAACGAGCGGAATGCAGTGGTAGACCTGGTAGAGATACGCAAAGCCAACATTTAATATAAGATTACTTAAGTGGAAATAAAGATAAAAGAGAGATTATTCACCCAAAAGATAGAAAAAATAAAGTCCTAGAACTAATATAATATACCAATAATACTATCATACCTTCTATTATCCGTCTTCATTAGCAGTTGAATACAGACAGTGACAGTGAACACATGTATTCGGCCAAGAAGATGGACAATGTCCGAAAGCGCTCGCCAACAGAAGATGGTTTGCAGAAACCAATGAAGACGGATAATTGAAGGTATGATAGTTCTATATTCATTGGTAGTGAAAATAACCTTTAAGATTATTTACCTACCAATAATAGGTCAAAATTTCCATCTCATCCATTTAAATAGATTATTTTTTTATCGTTTGTATGATTCTTTTATTTCTGGCAGTAAAAGCATTGGTTTATTTTTTGTACGTTTTTAATTTGATATGTGTTCCTGCAGGTTGTCCGTAGTCTGCAATGTAATAAACGATGAAATGCCCTTTGAACGAATCAAATGGCCAGGTATTACTATATTGAATATTTATAGCATGATGCTTCTGGATACGTAATTGTTCATGTACAGAAGTAATAAGAGTTTTTTTAAAGAGAAGTATACATCGATCATAAGATTTGAAAATAATAAGTGTTTAAATTAAGTCTAAGAATAAATATTCGTTAGTCTTGAAAAAGTGAAAATAAAAAGTTCAGGTTACAGGATTTTAAATGTTTAAGCGTCAACAGACTAAAATTATCCGTCGTTGTCGCACTTGTAGCATATGTCGGTTTGACAAATTACTAGAAATATTTGGAGGAATCGAATCTTCCGAAAATGAGAAGTTTTAGATAAGAATCCACCAAAACTTAGCGAGAAGTTTGATACGTACTTCCTTCAAAGTGGTGGTATATAAAGAGTTTGAATGCACAGAGCAATGTGAGTCTACATTCATAACCCACGTACTTGTTTGGTGCCAGTACAGTAATGAGAAGGCACATTAAGTTTACCATATTACCACGTTGCTTATTTTTTTTTTATTTTTTTATTTTTTTTTTGCTGGGTTAGCCTCCCTTGCAACCACTTAGGGTCATTGGAGGGAGGGGCTATCTACAGGTTGCCACCCTTTTTTTAAACACCCATGGCTCAGGACAAGCTTCTATATTATAAATAAAAGATTGACCTGGGCGGGATTTGAACCCGCGGCGTCAGGATTGCGAGACCCGTACGGATCCCCTGAGCTAGCCCGGCGCCCATTTGTTGCTTATTTTCTGCTTTGTCATTCGTTTAATCGATTAATTTATCCTTATATTTATTAAAATGTAAAGACATATAATATACATTTACAAATATTGTTTTATTATTATTATTGTACAAGTAATACATACTATTTTATATATATTGTAGAACATCTTACTTCATACAAATTTTTAATAATAAAGAAAAAAATTACTAGTTCAAAAGGAGAGTTTGTTGACCGTAGATATTATTCTAAGATGATTTTAGTTGGGGTTCGGTCAAGGTAGATCCAAAAAACACAAATTTAAAAAATTTATTTTTTAATAAAGGATTATCTGCCAACGTTTCGGCTTACATTGTAAGCCATCTTCAGGGCTATCATGAAGATGAGAGAGGACGTCCTTACAATGTAAGCCGAAACGTTGGCAGATAATTCTTTATTAAAAAATACATTTTTTAAATTTGTGTTTTTTGGGTCTACCTTGACCGAACCCCAACTAAAATTATCTTAGAAAAATTACTAGTGATTTTACAACTGCAGTAAACTCGTGCTTGAAAAAAAAAAAATTATTTCCACCTAATAGATAGCTTTTATGAGCTATATTTTTTTCTTAAAATAGATGTTTTAATGTATAAATGCATTTAAAATTGGAATATGAAATTTAATAAAACTTTTATATTACTCAATACACAAACGTTGGTCAGATACCAGTAAAGGTCATTGAGCGAGTAGGATCCGTGCACGTTGAATGTCCTGTCATTCTCAAGCTGTCAAAAAGTTAGTTTCCAACTAAACTTTCTATCAGTCAAACTGTAGACAATGCACACATTTCACAAGCTGTTCTGTGGAAATAGATCCCACCAACTAAGCCCTATAAAGAGTCAACTGCTTTTCTCAGTTTAATTGAGAAAATAGAAGAGTCTGTGAATCTCTTCAATGACAAGAGAGATATGATATTCTTATTCCTTGATTAAATACTCACTGATTCCCCCCCCCCCCCCACGAAAGATAGAACGCGACAGAAAAAATGTTAATAGAATAAAACGACAAAGTACTTTTCACGTCACTTCAAAATTTTTCAATAAAATCAATAATTAACCTGTAGATCTAATACCAGCAAGACAGCCCACTGTAGTCTTAACTATTGAGAACAAAAGAACTAATACAATAACTGTATAAAATTTCTTTCCCTCCAATGCATTAACAGTAAAAATCCAAAAGTGCAGAGGATTCGAATATTTACCGAAAGTTTGGCCAAGTATTCAGGTAGGGGCGGGTATCAGTGCACAATTTCCAGTGAAGAACATTTTGATAATGATCTTCTTACTGGCTTGGCTTCCACAAAATACTGAGCCGAGGAAGAAGACGTCTGAGAAGGAGATAGATAGTACATGAAATTGAAGAGGCCCAAACACCGATTCAGGAGTTCCTCTGTGTTGCAATCTCCCAGGTGAAATCGAGGTGTGGGATACGAAGACTACGTGCTATAATGTTATACAGTCTTATTATATTTGTTATGTTGTTTTATTTAATTTGTTAAATCACAAATTGTATCCCATATCATATAGTCACAGATATCTAGGGACTATTTGGCTCTCTAAGTTTTTTGCTGACCTTTCGTATGATTAATTTTTAGCATTCAAAATGCACTTAAACTTCTCCAAGTATGAATAATAAAAAAAACATATTTCAGTTCACTTTACCAAGACACTTTCATCATTTCAGTGGGTTGCTGTTGGACATGATAAATTAAATTAAAAAAAAAAAATTTAAGGTCTAGATAAAATTGAATAATGGGTGTAGGGGAGTTTACTGAATGAAAAAAAAAAAACATGACGGAACAAGTAAGAATCAGTATTTTAAAATCCACTTACCACAATTTTCGGCGTTCCTCGGAGCGTCGGTCGTCTGTTTCGTTTCAAAAACAGCGTTCAGAGCTCTTTCCACTCTAAATTCCACCAGAGGGAACGGATCTCGTCTGCTTCGAGATTTCTTCTTCACCACTAAGTGGAAATCTGCAAATCCTGTGATTTCTTGAACCGCTGAAAACCATTAATTTCGAGGAACGAAATTTAACAGTCCATGTATGAATCGATAGTTGCCAGCTACCAGAAAAAAAAAAAAAAAAAAAAAAAAAAAAAAAAAAAAGAAGAGTAACAGGTCACTTTATCGTAAGAAAATGAAAAATAATGTAAAATGTATGAAGAAAAATGCATTGCCTCGCTGAAGCTCGAATAATATCAAAGCAAATGCAGATAAGCATAGATTGCGCTAGCAGGTATATATGAACAATTGCTTTAACAGTGGGTTTATCAACTCAGAAAATAAAATTGTATTCCATTTGTCAGTAATATATGGAAGGAAAATAATTATGGAAACTTAAAGGCAATAAAAACTAAAATTTTGTAGTGTACAGAATATTGTGAAAATTGTAAAACATTGTTAATTTATTATTATTGAAATGCCTCAAAAGTATTTTGTTTATCAATGAATTGGCCATCATGGATCTCGCCTTCTTGATATCCCTGAAGAAACGTCGGCGGATAATAATTAGAAAAAATACACTTTTTATAAATTTTTTTTTTTGTTCAATCTTGACCGAACCCCAACAAATTATCTACTAATAAATAATTCTTCTTATCTATCAATTTTTCTGTCTCTCTCACACACACATAATCAAGCAGGCGCAGTTATAAGAATTTTATTTATTAAAATTTCTGTTATCTAACAGGATGAAGATAGAAGAAATAACAGGGAGTAAAGATAGAAGAAATTGAAAACTTCTTTGACGAGGACGACATTTGATAAGAGGAATGCGTGATTGACAAATTCGAAAAGTGAGTAACATAAGAGGCCGTTCGGCAAGAAGATGTGAGAGAATAAGGAAGGGAATTTGCTGGAGGAGAGTTTTGTGAGAGAGGCCTGCGCTAGACAGCTTGAAGGAGAATGCCTTCCGGGGACTGGGCTTCTGAAGCTGAAAGTCTCTCTCTTCTCTTACCCCCAAAGACTCCATTTAGTCGAGAGTCCTCCACCCCCCACCCCTCCAACCCTCTAAACACATGCCCCCTCTCCTTCTCTCCCCCAACCCCCTCTAGTCTATATATAAATGATTGATTACTTCATGCCAGAGTGCTAATCGCTTCACGTCAATGCTGAGTACTCTCCTGAACGAATAACAACGAGCCATCCTCATCCTCTGTCAGGAAAACGACAGGCGATCGTTTCCATTTCAGCAGATTTCCCCTGAGGAAATCAAGCTAATCAGATTTGTCAGATGGCAAGACTTTTACTAGAATTTCTACTTCATGTGACAAAAATTACTGTATGATTGTATACTATTAAATATTTTTGATATAATAATTAATTTAAAAAAAATTCTATTTATATTGTATGTAATATCCAAATTTTCCTTAAAATCTAAAAGGTCTGCCACACAAGATTTACGTAATTTCCCCATGTTTATTAAAGTTGCGAAGCCAATAAACATTAGATGTATCTAGGGGTTCCAATCCAAAATCCTTCGCACAATCCTCAACACTCCTCCCTACGTATCCAATAAAACCATCCATTCTGACCTGCAAGTACCTTTTGCTTCCGAGCTCATCCCCTCCAGGTTTGATAAGTTCCACAAAAAACCTCCAAGGACATCCAAATCCTCTAGTCCTCTCCCTGGCATCCCACGTTCATCCCGACCACCCTCCCCGACGTCTTAAGAGGAGGTGGCCAAGGGACCTCCTATTCCAGCCAGTTTAGTTAAAATACCTAGGGAGTGAATGCACTGGCATTTTTTTCCCCACTCACTCCCTCCTTGACTCCCTACCTAGTCTCCTTATTATCCTAGGATAAGGAGAAGATGGGTGCCGGATAGTCCATCGCGGGTTAACCTAGGCTTCTCTCTGAGGACGGGTTACGTCCCGGGATAGACGAGTAAGGACAACAATGTACCCCATCAAAAATAATAGTGTATGAAATTTGTACATAATAATAATTTTTTTTTTTTTAATAAAGAGTTTATTAAAGTTAGATATAAAGAAGAGTGAATAACGATATTTACAAATCAGAGAGAATATTGAGTGTAAAAGGTTTAGCCATTAAACTATACTCTAGACTGATTCATAAATTTTTTACTTTACAAGTGTTTTCGTAAAACTGTAAAAAGACGTCAGAAAATTACATTTTTACAATTGTTATATTCTATCTGTTTTTTCGTAACTCAAATATAAATGAAGACATAACGTTATAAATTTTAGACTCGTCTAAACACCCTCACCTTTCCCTTGTCAGACATGAGTACCACTCGGAGCCTCAGGAGAGACAAAATTAATTAGTCCCTCAGATCTGAATAATTGTGTACATGAAAAAAAAATTTTTTTTTCTATAAATGAATCTCTTTCCTACCATTTACGAAATTTGACCTTTAAAAATTTAATAATATTCATTGTTCCTTCAAAAATAATGCTTTAAAATTATGAATGACAAAATAGGTTTTACATCCAGGTAGAGAAAGAGATTGTAAAACATGGCGGAGGGGGGAAGGGACAACAGATATCTAGGGACTATTAGGCTCTCTAAGTTTATTGCTGACCTTTTGTGTGATTAATTTTCAGCATTCAAAAATACATATAATATTCTCTAAGTATAAATAAAATAATAAAAAGTTTGTTTACTTTGTCAAGACAGTTAAATCATTTTAATAAGTTGATGCTGGATAGGTTAAAT
>KZ806885.1:691677-702954 GCA_000696205.2 Oncopeltus fasciatus
ACATCTAGGTAAAATTGAATTATGGGCTTAGAGGATATATATATATATATATATTTTCTTTTAAACATCTAGGTAAAATTGAATTATGGGCTTAGAGGAGTTTACTGAAACTGCAAACGAAAAAAAAAAAAGATGACGGAACAAGTAAGAACAGGTATTTGAAAATCCACTTACCACAGTTTTTGGCGTTCCTCGAAGCGTCGGTCGTCTGGTTTCAAAAACTGCGTTCAGAGCTCATTCCATTCTAAATTCCACCAGAGGGAACGGATCTCGTCTGCTTCTCTTCACCGCTAAGTGGAAATCTGCAAATCTTGTAATTTTTTGACCCGCCGCAAACCTTTAATTTCGAGGAACGAAATTTGATAGTCAATGTATGAATCGATAGAAAATAAACAAATTTAAAATAAAAGTGTATGAGGTCAATTAATCGCAAGAAAACGAAAAATAATGTAAAATGAAGGAAGAAAATGCATTGCCCTGCGATCTAGCGGAAGCAGCAATAAAGTTAAAGTACATGCTGATAAGCATAGGTTGCGCTAGCAGGTATAAATAAACAATTGCTTTAACAGTGGGTTAAACAAGCCAGAAAATAAAATTGTATTCCATTAGTTAGTAATATATGGAAGGAAAATAATTATGGAAACATAAAGGCAATAAAAACTAAAATTTTGTAGTGTATAGAATACTCAAAATGAGAATTTTTTTGACCATAGATATTATTCTTAGATGATTTTAGTTGGGGTTCCATCAAGGTAGTGCTACTTGATCGAACCCCAACTAAAATCATGTATAGAATACTGTGAAAGTTAATACTGACACAGTATTCTATACAGTATAATATAGTGGATTGTAAAACATGGTTAATTTCTAATTATTGAAGTGCATAAAAAGTATTTTTTTTAATCAATAAACTGGCCAATGTTCACGTAGTAAATTATTTTTAAATAAAAATTAAAGTTACCTTTAATAGTTTGTTTATTTACTTTATAGTTTCTTCAATTTTTACTTCAAGGATATATTTAGGGCTCATATTCAAGATGAGGAAAGGATAACAACATTAGAATAAACTGTAATTTTAAAACAAAAGAAAATTTTTGTTGTTTATTTACACACATTTAAAAACTTTTTACAGCAATAAATTTAATTATAGATACATAAAAAAATCACAGACATGTATATGTTAAACATAGCCTTTAAAAGACTAAAATTTGTCCCTATTTTAGGGAATTAATGTTACTAGCTTAGTAGTAAGGCACTTCATATAGACTTAGGCAAAAATTTTCAGAAAAAATACTTATAATATAAAATTCAAATATATTTAATTCAAATAGCAAGTATAGATATTTTTAAAACCTTTTTTCACTAACCAGAATTAGTTTATTCTAACTTTCAATTAAAAAAAAAATTATAAAGTCAAATGCTATATTACTAACTTTAATTACACCTTTCATTAATTACATGCTTCCCTCGGTGAATTCCAATCTTGGTTGAATGGGTTATGGAATTTTTTCATTCTAAATTTTTAAAAATAAAAATCTAATTCTTTCTAATAACTTTTAATGTAATTATCAGACATATGCTTTGAAAAATATTCTACTTTTTTACTGAAAACTTGAATACAAATGTGCATGAAATATTAGTGTGTGTGTGTGTGTGTGTATACCAATTATGACTATTGTCATTACAACTATTTCACTTATTAAGTACATCAGTTATCAATTGATCAATCTTTCAATTTGGTAAATCAATTATTATATTTTTATCAGCTATCATAACTACAATAAAAATGTTAAATGTAATACAACTCAATATTGCATTTTTAAATAACATTAACGGTTACCAGAAACTCTTGATTCTGAGATAAAATAGCTGATTGGTTTTGTAATCCAACCTTAAGAGTTATGACAAATAAGAAAGAAAGTGCAGTCACAAAAAAAAGATAATTAACTTGACACCCAAGTACAATCTCATATAATAATTATTTATATCTTATACATAGTAATTTATTTGAGATATAACAAAACTGAATACTTTTTACTAGCATTAAAACAGAAACTAGGAACTAGCCCTTTTGTTGAATAAAGATGAGCATGTAGTGAACCACAAAATTAATTATCTCCTTCAAAAACTAAAATTATATATCAGATACTGGGATTAAGGCTATTATTAAAGATAGTAGACAAGCTATGAAAGTCTAGATGAACTGATGTAAATTATTTAATCCCCAGATTTCAAAAGAGTTTTATGGGGAATATGAAAAGAAAAAATCCTAAAAAGTGAGATATTGAGACAAAATAGTGACCATGGAATATGAAAAAATTAAATACATGACAATATAAAATTAGGCCTTCAAAAATCTACTTGTTGATGTTGATTCTTTAAGAGAAAATAGAACTTTACAAAATTGGTGGGAGTACAGAATGGAGCTTATAGCAATAGTGGGCAGTTAAGTAAAGTATTCATGAATAAATGTATTGTTTTAGGGCATGAGCTTTGACAGAGAATGGACTACATCATGTGTTCCGGGTGTTAAAATGTGAGTCGCTTGATAAGTGTCGCTGAAAAATAGTTCAGACAATGTAGATTATTAGCCTATGTGGGAAGAAAGTTATCAAGGATATTAATGAAAATTACTGATGAATTATTGATATCTATGAATAATTGCTCTTATTTAGGTAGCAGAAAATGATAGATTATCCATATTCTTTCTCCCAATAATCTCCTCATCATTTTCTCCCTTAAGAAGTAAAACTTATTTTCTTGGTAATTCTTTCAGATCCAATGAACCACAGTTTGAAGCTAAACTTTTTATCATTTAGATAAGTTTGATGTAAATAAACAAAAAAATATTTTTGGAGTGTATTAAGCAGATATCTCATTTTCTTTGTTTTATTGACTGATTTTTCTATTTTTAAAAGTATAAATTATTTATTTATTTTCTCTTAGTTTGCTCATTTTTTCCCTTTAGTTGTCACATTATTTTAGTGATGAATAATGATCTTTATTTCAAGCACAAAAATAAGATGAATATTAGAGTTATTTTTTCAATATAATTTTTAAAATTTAAAGTTATAATTATTGTTCCGTGAATGATATACTCCCCATTCTCAATATTTAAAAAATAATATATACAGCTTAGAGGCACAAAATGTGAGGAATAGGGAACACAGATGTGACACAGTAAACATAATAGCAGGAAGCCAAAATGTTATGACATTTCAGAAAGTGCCTAACTTATATTTAAAAAAATAATCTTTTGGCAACAAAAAAGCTATTGTTCAGGTGACAATTGAGTTCATGTTTGTGTGGGATAACTGAGTGATGTGGATCTTGGGAAGTGTAAGTCACAATGTTTGTTGTTACATATATTAGTAATTTTTAATTAAGTTAACAAAAATGTTTTTAAATAGAATCAGTCTTTTTTTTTTTAAATAATTTTTACAGATAAAATACCCTGAAAATGTTGAGCATGAAATAGATATTTTGAAAGATAAAAACATAGATTGAACAAAATCATAAACTTGTTTTACCAACAGTAGAAGAATTATGCTGAGAATCACACCTCTCAACATATTTCCTTGGCCTAGGCGAAGCTAATTTTTTTTCTGGGGTTGAAAGATGAGTCGGGGAAGGTGTTCTGTTGAGCAGATAGTCCAAGTCATTTGAAATCTGATGTAGAACATCCGTAGGACTCACACCAGATGAGCAATCTTTAGTCAGTATTCTTTCACTTTCTCCTTTTTTCTTTTGTTCGTTAGGCCTATTTAGTCCAAGTTTTTCAATTTCTTGTACAATGTCTAAAGCAGTCACCAAATTTGAAGAACCATCTTCTTCCAATAATGAAGGTAGGAACTTCTTAGGGCTCTCAGGATACACTTCCAAATCAACATTTTTTGCCACCCCATCATCTGAAAAGAAATAAGAGACTTTAAGTTCTTCTTACGGTAGTTTGGAACACTTAGAAGTTTATTTTTCAGATCATAGAATACAGTATAAATAAGCATAAGCATGTTTAAATTATTTTTCCCAAGTTACTCATGTTGGTAGGTTACAAGTTAAAAAAACCCATTCATTATCTATCTTATTAATAGAAGATACAAAATAAATTTGGTAAATATAAACTTCTAAACACTGTTTTTTTTATTGAAGGTCCCAAGAGTAAAAAAGTTTGTTTGTTATAGTGAGAGTGAAATTCAAATTACTTTAAGACAATTTAGTGATAAGTTTAATGACTTGGTTATGAATGATATGTTCCCTATTTCAAAATTTGTTTGTTAATTGTGAGAGCAATTTAATAACTTCTGTTTGTTTATTGTTAGTTTATAAGAACAAAACTTTTAGCATAGAATTAGTTAAATAATTAATTCTTAAACTTTAGTTATTAATAATAAATTAGAATTGGAAAGAAGAGTTGGAAATATCAATCAAATATTGAATTCTATTTATTAAATAAAAAATAAATAAATTGAAAATCGAAAAGCCGATTTCCAATCAGCACATCCAGTGTCTCAAAAATTTATAAAGGATATTTTATATTAAAATTATCATATAAGTTGGAGACATTATAAAAAAAATAAACCAATCTTAATCAAATCAGAAAATATATTCAAATACACTCTACAAGAAAAGCAGGAAGCATTTATACAGGTAAATGATAAATTTGGTTACAACAGGATGGGGTAATCTGAATTATTTAGGCAAAAGGAGGTGAGGTCTAATAGAGACACCACAAAAGGATGGTAAAGGAAGTTTAAAACCATATATGGATGAATTGTAATTGGTATTTATTAATATACAATCTAAATGTAGCATTTTAAAACATAGTTTTAGAATCTTTATCCTAGGTCCTTTTTCTTAAAAGCATCAAAACATAAGTTTATGCCAACCAGTAAACAATATTTTTCTGGGACTGTTTTAAAACAGGCTGGTTTTTTAAGAACACAGTCACTTCTGGCCTGAAATTATCTTTAAATAAGATAAATATTGATATATGGAAGAAGATGTTTCTTCCTTTGAAAGATCAATGTTGGTTTGAAAGTTGATTAGATTCATATTATGGGTCATATAAAGTCCCAATATATGTGTTAATGTCTACAAAAATGTTAAAACACCCTGTTTTTAAACATGTATGGCTAGCAACCAAGAGCTAAAGTTTACTCTATGATGTCAATCACAGTGGATGGTAACATCATGTATTCTAATAACTTAAGAAATGCAATATAAAAATATTATATGAAATATTCCACTTCATTCTAAATGTATAATATTCTTGGAAGCTTAAAATCTAAAAGGTCTGCCACACAAGATTTACGTAATTTCCCCATGTTTATTAAAGTTGCGAAGCCAATAAACATTAGATGTATCTAGGGGTTCCAATCCAAAATCCTTCGCACAATCCTCAACACTCCTCCCTACGTATCCAATAAAACCATCCATTCTGACCTGCAAGTACCTTTTGCTTCCGAGCTCATCCCCTCCAGGTTTGATAAGTTCCACAAAAAACCTCCAAGGACATCCAAATCCTCTAGTCCTCTCCCTGGCATCCCACGTTCATCCCGACCACCCTCCCCGACGTCTTAAGAGGAGGTGGCCAAGGGACCTCCTATTCCAGCCAGTTTAGTTAAAATACCTAGGGAGTGAATGCACTGGCATTTTTTTCCCCACTCACTCCCTCCTTGACTCCCTACCTAGTCTCCTTATTATCCTAGGATAAGGAGAAGATGGGTGCCGGATAGTCCATCGCGGGTTAACCTAGGCTTCTCTCTGAGGACGGGTTACGTCCCGGGATAGACGAGTAAGGACAACAATGTACCCCATCAAAAATAATAGTGTATGAAATTTGTACATAATAATAATTTTTTTTTTTTTAATAAAGAGTTTATTAAAGTTAGATATAAAGAAGAGTGAATAACGATATTTACAAATCAGAGAGAATATTGAGTGTAAAAGGTTTAGCCATTAAACTATACTCTAGACTGATTCATAAATTTTTTACTTTACAAGTGTTTTCGTAAAACTGTAAAAAGACGTCAGAAAATTACATTTTTACAATTGTTATATTCTATCTGTTTTTTCGTAACTCAAATATAAATGAAGACATAACGTTATAAATTTTAGACTCGTCTAAACACCCTCACCTTTCCCTTGTCAGACATGAGTACCACTCGGAGCCTCAGGAGAGACAAAATTAATTAGTCCCTCAGATCTGAATAATTGTGTACATGAAAAAAAAATTTTTTTTTCTATAAATGAATCTCTTTCCTACCATTTACGAAATTTGACCTTTAAAAATTTAATAATATTCATTGTTCCTTCAAAAATAATGCTTTAAAATTATGAATGACAAAATAGGTTTTACATCCAGGTAGAGAAAGAGATTGTAAAACATGGCGGAGGGGGGAAGGGACAACAGATATCTAGGGACTATTAGGCTCTCTAAGTTTATTGCTGACCTTTTGTGTGATTAATTTTCAGCATTCAAAAATACATATAATATTCTCTAAGTATAAATAAAATAATAAAAAGTTTGTTTACTTTGTCAAGACAGTTAAATCATTTTAATNTCAGAAATATATATGCAATGTTTTGCAAGTAAGAATATATTTAGCTACATTTCACTCTGAGGCACAATTTTGGCTTACCAGTTGCGGGGATAGAAGAGGGCATCTCTCATGACGCAGGGGCCTTCCCTGATGACGCAATAGGCATCCCTATGCCAAGGCCTGCCTCTTTCTCTTGTCCTGCAAAGCCGCTCTACCAAAAGCATTCCTAGGCTCGCTTCCTAAGACATTCTGGCAATGTAGCCAGCCCAATGCTGCTTCCCATAAAGCTGGTATCTCTCTTGCCTACTCTCACAGCTCCGAAAACGTCACATAGAATCTTCTTTTCAAATACCAACAGTTTTCTGTTTTTGGCACTTGACAGGGTCCAGGCCACAGATCTATAGGTCAGGATAGGTCGGATCAGTGTTTTGTAGATAAGGCAATTGCTTTCTCATGTAAGCACCCAGTTCATGGAGTGTTAATTTAGCCCAAAATATCTCATATTGTTGGAATAGACCACCGAGCCCAAATTTATAATGAAAAAGAGTCCATCCTCATTGGCACACCTCCACCAACTCGCATTAATTGGTTTTATCTAGATTCAATGATATGCCCATGGCTTTCACAGTCTGTCATAAATGGTTCTAATGGTTCATAAATCAGCATCTCTTATAAGTTTCTTTGGGACCAAATAAAAGAGCTAGCAAGCAAGGCACACCTCTCTTAGACTCAAATTCCAGAGATAAATTCCATCATCTTGAACATCATCATTGGCTCCTTCATTAAGGTTATTAAAGTGCCCTGATCATCGACTGTAGATTTTGCCTTTTGCTGACAGCCGTGGATAGTCTTCCTTCCTTCAGACTTTCACTCTCAGTTTGAAGGAAACCCTACTACACTCAATGACTTTCTTAAAGAAGGCCCTGGACTTATTACATCTTTTGTGCTACTCGATCTCTTTGAGCTGTTTGTGCTCCCACTCCCTCATTTAACATCAGCACAGACATTTTCCAGCCTCTTTTCTTTTTTTCTTTCTTTAATGATCTTCATTAGTTACTTGCGAGTTTCTCCTGCTCCATGTTCACATAGGCTAGTTACACTTTTTTGTACCTGTAACTGCTTCATATTCATTGTCGAACCATGGTGACCATAAAGTGCTGTTCTAAGTAATCCATAAATCTTCTCCTGGAAACATTTTGCTACCCTCAACCAGGTTTTTCGATGCAGAAAATCTAATCACCAACTACTGGTTTTCATTGGTTCCTTCAAGAAGAGTATGTTTCCTGATAGTGGGTGTGATGACTTCATTTAATTTTGGCATTGAAGTCCCTCATGTCAATCTTTATGCTTCTTGGGCAATTATCCACAGCTTGATCTAGTTGGTCATAGAATGATTCTTTTTCTTCTTCTGTATTGGTGCATGACAGCTAAAAACAATGAATACAGTTATAAAACTTCCATTTCCTAATCCTGCATATCCTTGAGCTAATAGGTGTAAAAACAATGACTCCCTTCCTCTCACCATGAATCTAATACCTGTACTATCAGCTACAATATACTGAGTGGAGAATAAAACTTCTTTTCCACCTCACTTCTTGTAGAGCAACCAGATTTACTTTCTGTGTTTCCAACTGATGTAGGAGTTGCCGAAGCAACCCCAGTTTGTGCATAAATAAAATAATTTATTGTCAGATTTGTAAGTCCATTTGGTGAGTCTAGTGGTTTTCTATGAAATCTATCTGGCTTTGAGTATTCATGATAATTTTTGTTTCAGAGGGAAGGGTTTATCAGCCCAACGCATATATAAGGTTTACTTTGATAACAATTCAAATGATTGATTAAAGTGGGTAGATTTATTTGTTTATTGCAATACAGTCCAAGTAGTTACTTTAAAAGTCCAAAAGGCATAGCTCTCAGATTTATGAAGAAGGAGGTTCTCATAATGAACTTTTAATGATATTAAAACCAAGAGAGGTGCCAGGGTAGCTTAATTTAATCTATAAGATTAGATAGCACCCTCAATCTGGTTCTTTTATATACTTATTTATTATTATTATTTATTTACTATTTGAAGAAGGTCAACTATTTTTTTTTCTTTAGAACTTCTAATAGATACCTCGGTATTTTTAAGGCCTTGTGGGAAGATCATATCTACTCAGATGTTCATTTATCATGTAGTAGGAGGGAGTAACATATATAAGATCAAACTTTTTTAGCAGTACGAAATAAAAAATTACATAAACTTATCAAATGTTATTAATGATGGGTCCCCAATGTTCTTAGACACTTTTTAGGATAATATCCATTATTTTTTGTTCTCTTAATTCATATTTACTATAAGTGTTTACTGTGTCTTTGTTTGTGCTTAATAAATAAGAATAATTTAATGACAATGTTAATTCTTGTAAATGTACTATGCACTGCTAGTAAATTAAAAACCTTAATCAAGTATGAAATAAACTTGAAACGATACTCACTACAATATTAGATAAATTAGAGAAGTTTTTATTTACTTACAAAGAGGTAGTTCTATCCTACTAGGCAAAATGTTTGGTTTCTCTAAGCAACTTTCAGATATTTCTTTCATTGGAATTAATGGCTCCCCTTTCAAAATAGGTAAGGGAGCACCTTCACTTTCTACTTCTGGGTCTTGCTTGGTATAGACTAAAAAACAAAAAAAACAAAAAACATAGCTATTTAATAAAGTTATATACATGCAAATTCTCTAGAGAACTATACAAAATCAATCTAAGGGAGCAGAGTACTGCCATGAGTTTGCGTACTGAAGTATTTTCATTCATATTAATTTTGTATTAATGAGAAAGAAAAACACATTTTCAACAGGTTAATTTTCAACACATTTTAACAAAATCATTAATCTATTTATTATTAATAATTTAACCATAGATTTTAATTTTGTTGCCCATATGCCTCAATATGTTTTTCTTTTCGGCATAACATATCTAATGTCTAAATGAAAGGCTGATTTATTATTTTATTTTATTATCTACCAAAAGCATTCCTAGGCTCGCTTCCTAAGACATTCTGGCAATGTAGCCAGCCNATATATATGTATAACATATAAGTATATTAGGAACTGTATAACAAAATTTAACAATTAAGGGAACTAAATATTTCAACAAAGCAGTTTATAAATCTGAATTAGTTGCATTTCTTATTGTAATTTGGCATTTTGTTTTTGAATGTAAAAATAAAGTGTGTTTGTTTTTGAGAAAAATTAGATGACTAGGAGGAGGGATTGCTTTAAACTCTTAAAGCGCAAGTTAAAAATGGTTTTTCGCTGCATCAGACATAATATTTAATTTAGAGCACTGAAAGAAGACAAATTTATTTATTGATTAATTATATATTCTATAAGGGTAGGGATTACATGACAACAAAAGTTCAAATACAAATTTTCATCTAAAGATATTAGAACAAAATTTAAAAAACAATAATAATAAAGCAAACTAGAACTTATTTATGGCTTGTAAGCAATTTAAATAATTTAAAAGTTTGGAAGTTTCGGCTATATTCAAATGAAACTAAAAAAAAAGCCACTTGATGGAAAACTTGATTGTATATGATGGTTTTTGCGGACATCCCCACCCATCCTAATCTCTTTGCTGATGACAAAGCGATCCTCTCTTCTTGTCCTGACTCCAAAACCGCTTCCAATATCTTACAAAGCCACCGTGGTGCAGCATATGGAAAATTAAAATAAACAAGTGAAAATGCACACAAGTAAATTTTTAGCTGAGAAATGATTCTGCTAATAATTTAATAATATAATAACATCCCTATAGCTCGCTCTGATTCAACCCGTTACCTTGGGTTCTATCTTGACTCTCGACTAAACTGGCACCATCATATTAAACTTAAGCAACAAAAACTCAACAGATGCTAAGGACTCTTATACAGACTTTCAAGCTGGCATTCTCAGCTCTAAGCAGAGAACAAACTGACACTGTACAAGACACTACTACGACCAATCTGGAAATACAGTGCAGAAATCTGGGGTGCCGCTAAACCTTCAAACATCCAAGGAATACAATCCTTTCAATCCAAGGTTCTAACAATAATTGTAAATGCTCCATTTTATGTATCAAACTCTACGTTTCATCATGACTTTAAAATTTATTTTGTTGAAGATCTTATTCCACCCGCTTCACACTCTTCCACAGCAAGCTTCCATATCACCGTAATCCATATGCCATATCTCTATCGTTGAACTCCAATTCTTACAAGCCTCCATGAAGACTAAAAGATGGCCTTGCAACCTCTTGGGCCTTGATACCTAAATTTACTGGGAGTGTGGTCAATGGTTTTTTTTTTGTATATATGCTTATTTGTAAGCCGTCAAATTACAGGATGTAAAATAAGCAAAAAGTAATAAATAAAGATTTATTTAAAAAAAAAACGAAAAAAAATATGATGGTTTTGAGGCATTGATTTGCAATAAAAAATAATTTACAAATAACCATTCTACTTCAGTTGAGGATGGATATCCAACACCTCTTGGACCTAAGTTTTTGTTGACTACTTAGTAGAATAGAAGAATATATGAAATGTATTAATTTGAATGCATTAATTTATCCTATTGGATTTAAGTGAGAAAACATAAGCCCATTGAAGGTACCAGTAAAAAAAAAAGAAAAATATATCTTTGGATATTAGAGATTTTTTTTTTTTTTTTTTTTTTTTTTTTTTTTTTTTTTTTTTTTTTTTTTTTTTT
>KZ806885.1:703047-726336 GCA_000696205.2 Oncopeltus fasciatus
TTTTAATTTTATTTTATAATAAAATTTATTGAGTATAATTTTACATTTGAGTAAAAAAAACTTTTTATATGATAGCAAAACAGATGCACTTACAGCTAAATAAATTGTAATCTGCATCAGAACTGTATTCTGATTCCTTCACATTCATTTTTAAATGTTTCATCAATTTTCTATTAAAAGATGATTCACCATGAATAATGTAGAAGAAAAACATCATGAAGCCCTGCAAAAAAGGAATTAAGCAAAACTCTTTATAGTAACTCTTCATTCTAATTATCATTATATCATCATTATTATTTTTTCTACCTCCCATACAATCAATAGGATGGGCTATCAATAGTAGCCACTATATTCTAAACCCTATGGCATTGGCCAATCTATTAATTATTAATAAAAGGTGGCCCAGTGAGGCATGAGATCAGATCATCTTAGGCTAAATATGTGCCCTAGTGTCATTTTAAGTAACATATATGATAACTGAGTTGAATTCTCTTGTTTATTGTTCAATATTTTCAATGAAATTAGTAATTTTTTATTAGTATATTTAATACCTTTGTCTCAAGGAAAAATTTTCAAATAGTTTTTTTTGTAGTAACCTTGAGATTGAAAAACTTTATATATAAGTTATATATCTTTTCAGCTCGGTTGAGTTTTTAAAAAGATATATTTTATTTTACAACCGAAGTTATAAATACAATGTGATATACTTGTTAACTAAAGTTATTACAGAGGTACAATTGTAATAGTACATACAACGGATGGACAAACTTAGAAGAAGTTAGTGGAAGAGCTAAAAGAAGTTACCAGGACCACTTACACAGGAGAAATTCAATAAGGAGAGAGTTGTCTGTTTGGAGCTGGGCTCAGAAAGAAATGGGGATTCTGGGAATGCTTGGAACAGTATTTTACATCTAAGCATATTTTACATAGTAGTCATGAGAAATATTCTTATAGGTGAGGGATTTATGATATATGACTTATACATGACATACCAAACATGCAATCTTGAATGATGACGGATGTTTTTTATACTTATTCTTACTTCTCATTTAATTTTTCTGAAGTGACTAACTGTCTATAGTTAAACTCATTTTCTTGAAATAGTTCAACCATGCAATGTTACATTGGAAGCCCTAGAAAGGCATGTGGGCTATAAGCAATATAATTTCCTGGTTAAACCTGTCCACATTTAGACAGTATAGTTTCATGTCCTCTGGTCATAAAAAATCTCCATTTTAAATTAGCTTTCAGTATGTTACACCTCAAGCCATGGGAAGTGGTAGAACTTGATAGCTGGTAATTGGAATTCTCTAAAAAATACTGTTAAATTATAATTACCTACATAAAATTATCTGATGGGTACATAGGTCTCTGACCTTCTTTTTCAAGAAAGATAAAGGTAATGACTGAAAGTCTTCAGGTAAGAAGAACAAACCAATCTCATAAGCCGTTTCAGATAACTTAGCTAAGCTGGGCCAATTGGATCTACACATCTGCATTTAGTGGAAGTACTGGGCTAATCCAAGAGCCCTGGTTGTTTAAGACAGGATTAAAAGCCTTAATCTGAATGCAAGGAAGCCAGTCTAATATAATAAAGGCTTTAAAGAAACACACCAAGTGCTTTAATTGTATTTAATAAATTAATTAAATTTGATCCTGTTTCAGGGTTTGTTTCAAGAGATTTAGCTGTTGTAGGCACCCAGAGGGGGGATAGCCAAAGTTTATTTTGTTCTTACTTCCCAGTGGATATAGAGAAGCACCTTTAGTAGTCAACACGGCCATCAGCATTTACATATGATAAAAAAAAAATTTATTCTGGGACACAATCAGGTAAATCAGAATTGTAAAACCAAATGACTGATCTCTATAGAAACAGATTCTTTCAGAGGATATAACATCTATCCTGGTTAAAGAAACTCTAGGAGAAGCATCAGTTGATGTCCACAATTTTATTCTCTAAACAAGTTATACTTGCTGCCCAACAAAGCAGAGGAATGCCAAGGATTTAACCATTTGGCAAAATGCAAGCCTGGAGAAACTGGGAAGAAATATCAGAAATCTCTTCAATGCAGTATAGCCTGGGTCTATGGAAGGAGCGCAAGAGATCCTTATCTGAAAGCATGAAGCTGTTAGAAAGAGGCAAGAATGTGAGAGTTCTTTGAGGGTATTGATATTAAATCTCACCCACAGAGGTTGATGAGAACAATGAGATCTGATTTCCTATTCAGATAGTTATTGAATTGAAGTAGGAGTATAATATTCATAGTCAGTTTAATTGAAGCTAAATTATAAAAGATTGCCATCTGAGTTAGTCTCACCAGTAATGCTGATAGAGAAGCAAAAATGTAGGTGCTGGCTTTATTGACTCTATTAACAAATACCACACTTGATATGCCCACACTTAATAATGCAACAAATATTAGTGTAGTCCTTTTCAGAAGTCCAAGCCTAAAACAGAAAAGAGAGTAAAATAAAAAATAATTAACAAGTAAAATATGTTTCAAGTTCTTTTGGACCACTCAGTAAACAATAACAATTTTGGTCTAGTTAGTAAACAATATATTCCTGAAAGCAGTGGATTAGACCAGCAGGTTCTATGAGTATTTCATTAATAATTAGTTTGATCTATGTCAAGAAGCTGATATGCTGGGCTGACAACTAGATCATATTAAATGTAGCATGAACTGAATTTATAACTAAAATCAAATTAATACTAAAGCATAACATTTGTATAGCCACATTTGGATATGAGTTATAAAAATATAATATAATAGGAATGATAAAAAATTATGTTTTAGTCATATTATGTTCTACATAATTTTTGTTTCTATAACAGTAACGATGATATTAATAATTTGTAACAAGTTAGATTTTTCTAAAACCCTCATTCCCACTACCGATGTTTGCATTAACGAACTTTTCAAGCTCCAAAGATTCAAAAATGATCCTAAATACAGAATATAGCCTATTTATTTTAAAAATTGCGTTCGATATATATATATATGTACATCTGTGTGTGTGAAGATTAACATTTGTCAAAAGTTGCATTATGGCACTAAAGCGAAAAGCTAGAAAAATTTAAATCAGAAAATCTTAAAATAAACAAATATGCCTGCTATCGAACAGGGTTAATAGTTCAGAAGCTCAGGGCTTGTCAGTGGCTGTACTATCTGTGCAAAAAAAAATATCTGGTGGAGACGGGACTCGATAAAAAAATTTTAAAATAATTTTCAAAACCCTGAAAAAAAATATTTATTTCTGGGCACTAGTCCTACACTGCTCTCTCAAAAGTTTAAACGTTCATTATTTGAAGCTTAGTATTTGTTTGTAATCGTGTGTTTATGACTGGATTAAAATATCTTGGAAGAAAGGAAAGCAATAAACCTGGAAAGTCTGGAAGAAAATGATTATTAAAGAACGCAATATGGCGGCATGTTTCCATCATCACTATTTACGAGTGTTAAAACTTTACCCCTGCATTCCTATTAGTTCAGTGAGGAAGTTGCGGTGTGGGGTTGGACGTGGGCTTCTTCGGAAGTAGGGTGGGGGGGGGAGCTGTGTGTCCCATATTAATCTATTCCTGTTTTATGCCGTCCTCGCGGCGGGGTCATTTTCTCTTGGGGGTTGGGGGTTGCTGCTGGAATCTTCTTCCGAGGAGGAAGGAGCCTCCTTTAGACTTGACCCCTCAAGTATTCATCCCTCGTAAGGCCTACGACGACAGCTTTCCAGGTAGGCTCTGCTTCCAGGACAAAAGTTATCCTCTCACGATATTAAAGAGGGGTTCCTCAAGGTGAACCTTATAGCCTGTATTGTTTTAATTTTAATTCAATTTCTAAGATAAATATATCTGTTAGCAAAAGGAATGCAAGCTTCCCATACTGCTCTAAAGATGGACTTGCATGAGAGCGTAATACTTCTCCCATTTTTGACAATACAGAAAAAAATATATTTTTTTATTCCTTCTCAAATCCCATTCACTAAACCAACTTTAACCAAAAATAATTCATTTGAAGTTTTTCAATATAACTCCTCAGGATCGCCTCACGCCCCCCTCCCTTCCACCACCCACGTCGTCCATCTCAAATATTTCTCCTAATTCCAAACCCTACCCCTCGCTCATAAACATTTAATCCAGATGGCAGAACGTCCCTTCTCGCCATCATGATAGGTAGGTGTGGTTAGTATTTCTACACATTTGTTTCTGTTATTCCACAGCATTTGGTATCACATTACTTTTAGTTACAGCAATTTTATGTAAAAATAATGTAAATCATTTTTTTTTCTTATGACATTGTATTTCAACAACAATTACAATGTAAGCCGAAACGTCGACAGATAATTAAAAAAAAGGTACAAATTTTTAAACTTTATTTTTAGATCAACCATGAACAAACCCCGAAAAAAAAAATCTTATAATAATCTCTACGATCAAAAACTCTCTATTTACTTCTCAATAAGTTTTTGTGTATAAATAAAATGGTCATCCCAATATTTGAAATTTTATTCTTAATCATTTTCTTAAATTACAGTTTCAAAAATTAAAAAAAAAAAAAAAAAAAAAAAAAAAAAAAAAAAAAAAAANTAATAATAAGAATAATGCTTTGACTAATTTCGGAACTTAGCAGACATCAATAGATATTTTAAAAAATTATCATGTAACAACTAAAAGCTTTATTAAACCACATTTCCTAAACTTAAGCTGAAATAACTAAAGTTTTCTTCTTGTGCATATTAAAGTGTAATACCTTCTTGATATAATATAGTTGGATTTTTGGTCTTTGAGCTTCCTGAGATAAGTTAGTCTTCTTAAAAGGCTGGTAACTAGTAGCAGGTAGAGGCAGACTATCAGCGACATAGACACTCCAGCAGTGTAAAAGGAAGGAGATGAGGGTGGAAGCCACCATGATATGTTATTTCTTCCAGATAAACTTTCAGCTAACAAGCTTATTAAACATGTTAAGATTGTCACACCTAAAGTAAGATAAATAAATTCATTAAGTAGAGAATTCGTCTATTGGATATAATTAAATGGTCAATTAGCATGAGCTAAAATGCTAATTTTTTAAAAGTTTGATTAAAATTATTTTTTTAAAATTTGATTTATTTATTTTGTTTTTACCTCCTATTCGATATTTATTTGCTGCTGACCTTGTATTATTTATATTTTAGCATGGACAAATTGTCTGTTTACTTATACTAAAATTAAACAACTGTTTTTAATTTCCCCTAAGTAGTAAGTGAAGAATTGACAACATTCTTTAAAAGTCATTTCATGGTAGCAATGTGAACTTGAATTTCTTACAAAAAATTTGCTAAAATTGATAGCCTGTCTTCAAATTTAAAATTCTTTAATGGATAAACCTTAATGCACCTGGTGCCGAAACTATAGTCCATTTCCTCACATCGATATGATGCAATCAAGCATTTTAACAACTTTAGGGGATTTAGGGATCTTCACGAAGCAAAAATCTATATAATACTAAAACACTGGTTTAATTATATAATAACGATGTAATCAAAGAAGGGTAAGTTTAAGCACCCGATGCATTAAGGCTTTCTCTACCTTAAAAAATAAAGTTTTGTTAATTTTTTATTATTATTATATTTGAACTTCAGATTGAGGCTTTTATAATGGATTCCCAATAGATAAGTATTAACACAAGTAGAAATATAAAATCAGTAATTAGTTAAATAATTTAAAGGGTTATTGTAACTACCAATAAATATTGAACTATCATACCTTTTGTAATCCGTCTTCATTGGTGAACACATGTATTCGGCCACGAGGATGGATAATATCCGAAAGTACTCGCCAACAGAAGATGGTTTGCAGAAACCAATGAAGACGGATTACAAAAGGTATGATAGTTCAGTAATTAGTGTTAATCTGTTATTTATTTAGGATTTTTTTTTAAATAGAAAATACCTTTAAATCATAACACTCATAAATTATTTATATACCTGCCATGAGACCAAAAATAGTGTATTTAGCACTTCTAAAATTAGGAATGTATATCACTTCAGTATATATGACAAGCAATTTTCCCAAATGTGATGACATCCCTAAGAAGTAGAACAATTCTATAAAGATGGTCAGAAAAAGAAAAGTGTCCTGAAAAAAAAAAGTTTTTATCTTAGATATTATAAAATAATTCAAATTAAATTAAATCATTATGTTAGTAAATGTACACAAAATTTGTGGGAAGAATGTTTGTTGCTAAACAAATGTATGAATTTTCTAAAATTCCCTTAAAGGAAACTTTCTTCACTTCACTGTGATTACATTTTTTAACAATTATTATTGAAAATATACATTTTCTTAAGGCAATATTGAAACGGAGAGTAAGATTGAATCATATCCATTTCAGTATGAAACTAACGATATAAATATATCATAAAGAATTATATCATTTGAAATTAATTATTATTATTATTAAAAAAAAACTGTGGTATATTAATTTTAAAATTATTTTACAGAGAGAAGTTCCAGAGTTGAAGGAATTAAATGATTTTTTTTTTAGTTACAATAAATTTAGTGACATTTATTTTTAAAGATGTAAAACAAAATACAAATTCAAGGAGGGAGGCACTACTGAGTTTTACTTCAATACTCACTTATTGTGGTACTACTGTTCAGTGATAAGCTTTGACTAGGTTTATCAATTTATTTCAGTTGCTTTTGTTTTGTAAAATTGTAAACAAATTCCAGGCCCCCAAATTATTTGTTGGATTGCTGCCATATCATCTATCCTTTCTGCTTTGGCTTTCCTCTTCTTTTAGTGCCATCAAGAGATTCAGTTAATAATGTTTTAGGGATTACTTATTCATCCATCCATTTAACATTTAGTAAATTTTGTGATTCTTTCCTTTCTCTAGGTATCATTGACATGGACCCTCTAAATCCAGCAAAATATTTTCCTTCCAAAGACAAAGGGGTCCAACTAACTGTCATGACTTGCCCTGTTTATGCATCATAGAACAACTCTGGAAAAATCAGTGCTTTTTAGGTGAAGCTTTGTTTATTTTGATAGAAGATGAGAGACAATTTTTTTTTTTTGCCAAAGTTGAACTTGTTTGCCATCAATGACCTTTAATTTTCAATTTATGGTTGCTGTCTTGGCTTATCAGTGATCATAGATAAATATACTGGGCCACTTTCTCAAAATTGTTAATTTGATATTGAAGGGATAACTTATTTTTTCAAATATATATCTAGGGCAGCTGCTGATCCAGAAGAAAAAGTGATATCTACTATAACTTTGAACAACTGAGGTTTGCATTAAAATAGTGGTAGAGTAAACTAGAACAATTTCATTAGAATCATCTTTACCCTAAGATGTGTGGAGAGAAGCTTAATATTTCCTCATGGATGCTATAAATTGAAGCTCCTTATCTTTCTTAGGCAGAACTCAATTTGAGAAGTGGGGAGTGGGGAGAGTTTTTGGGTGTGTTGGTCACAAAAAAGGTATAAATGAACTTAGAAGGAAACTTATTATAAAGACAGTAATTAGTTAATGGTTGGGGCTGGACTCTGCAGACTTAAACTATGGGATGAAAAAATTTAGAAAATAATTATAGGTAGAAGTGTAATTTTTTATGAAAATTTTCGATGAAGGAAGAAAGGAGAAATAGATTTCATTACCTTACAGGCTGAAGAAAAATTAGTAAAAAACTATTGGCAATAATGTTCCAGTTGATAGTGGGAATAAGTTTGCAAATTTTCCAGTTAGTTTGTTTAACATTGATCGCATGAAGACAGGTATACAAAAGAAGTAAAATAAAATGTTTCAGCACCAGAAAGTGTTGAAAGAAAAATGGTAAATTTAACATGATATGAAGAATTTGCAGAACTTTCAAGGAAAGACAATGAATCATTAAACACAAGTGATCAAGATAATGTACCATTTACTTACAAGGATATTTTAAATAGTCAAAGAAGGAACAATAGTATAGTGCAGCCATATTTAAGTGTGATTCATATTGAAAAATCTGTTCCACACATTAAACTGTATTTATAACCCTCGTTGGGTATGAGTCATAAACCAACTTGTTTCAAAACTAAAGAAATGATAGAATAGTTTATGAAAATAACCAAAAAATTGTTTAAAACATTTTCATAATTGAATATTGAAATATGCATCATTAATAGTTATTTCTTTTATGTTAAAAATAATTTGTTTATAACTTTTATGTTGATTTCATTCTTATTTTTAGTTCAAATGTGTTTTAAATTAATTCTATAAAGCAACATTTTAAATCTAAGTTTATAGAAAAAATATTTAGGTTTTGAAAATAAGAAAAATGTTGATATTGCAATCAAGAAAGGAAAAAGGATCTAATTTTTTATTGACCAAAAGGACGATCCTAAATATACATAACATAAATTTAGTATGTCAGTCTGTAAAAATGAATAATGCTTATTTACAAAAAGTTTAAAATGGATGAAAATTCTGAAGTAGATCATAGAATCAGGTAATGCTTAATGGATTTCTTACACAGATTCAATTATGCATTTGACTGTAGTATTCTGACCAGGTTTGGCTAATTCAGTTTAATTTATTTTAAGAAGACTTCAAGAAAAATCCTCAGAATTTAAATAGTGGATAGTATTTTATTATTGGTAGTGAATATTATTATTGTTTTACCAGGCTATCTCTATGTGGTCTTAAAAATGTTAATGTTTTTGAAACTGAGGATTATCGGATGATGTTAAAGATATATTTTTCCCCTTCAGAGCTCACTGTATAGGAGCTGAAGCTATCATCAGATTAGGTAGGTAGCTCTCCATTCTTGCCAGTTGTTTTAAAACCTTCTTAACATTATGTGTGTTTTGTTTGATTTAATAAACAAAGTATTTATGAAGTAAAGCACTCTTATCTATTTCAATAAAAGATAATTTTATTTTGCCTAATTTTAATTTTTCTTTTCTTGCAGTTTATATTGAGATGTTTAGGTTAGAGAAAAATAATGTTATTGTAATTAAAGAGATTCTAGTATCAGCTAAAGTAAACAGAATTTTTTTTGGAAAATAGTTTTGCAAGGGATAAAAAAAGAAAAAGGAGATGTTCACTTCTTTTGAAAACACTATTAATATTAGGATCTTAAATCAGCATCTAAAAATGAAAATAACAGTAGATATTGAGAGATACATTGTAGATAAAATGAGTTACCTTTTGTGGTGGAATCTTAGAGGTGTAAACAAATATGCCCATCATCAATGTTACAGCAAAACAGGATTGGATTTTGAAAAGAAGTGTGCATGTTCGATGATTCCACCATTTTGTGATTAGAAGCAAAAATGTTAACAGAGACTGGACAAGGCCACAACTACACCCAAGAGCCACAATAGAAGTAAGAAAACTTCCACGGTTTTGACTGTACTGCTCCTCCTAAACATTATGAAATAATTACAGTTTTTTCTACTTAAAGTATTAGTTTAAGGATATATCTACTATACAGTTTTTCTTGTACCAGATTAAGACAAATTACCAAGGATCATCAGTAATAAATAAGTTTTTAAGTATAACATTTAGACACAGTACCTGCAGACTTACTCTCAAGGAATTATTAATTTGCAAATTAATTTAAAGTCAAACTTTTTGATTGCTTCAAAATAAAAGCTACTGCATTAGAGCTATAGCACTTTTCATAAAATAACACAATATAAGAAAGTTTCACTCTAAAACTAATTGTGAAACCAAGCCCTTCAATGTGATTTAATTTCTAAGCACCTACAAAATTGAGCTAAGCATAGTAACGAGTGCCACAAAAAAAAAAAAAAAAAAAAAAAAAAAAAAAAAAAAAAANTTTTTTAAATTTGTATTTTTTTGGGGGGGATCTACCATGACCGAACCCCAACTAAAATCATCTTATAAGTGTTATATTATATATAAAATATTATAAATAATATAATGTTTTATTACGTATAAAATTGTTATATATATACTGATGACTTCATATTAGAGATTTTTATTTATTTATTTATTTTTTTTTTATAACGTTGAGATGTTCAATTTATTTTCCGTTTTTAATGGGAAAACATAGCATACATGTATGTCAGAGAATAGAAAGTTACCTAACAGTGATAGAAAGTCTTCTAACTCTTACTTACGTAATTGAAACTGCAATTTTTATCAACACCCTTCAAAGAACCGATATTAAATTATTCTTAAAAAATGTAATTGAAAAGTATTTGCTAAGATGGTTGAAGAGAAAATTTTCATAACGAGAAATAAGGCTATCTAATAACCACAAATAGTAAACTTCTGCGAACAAAAAGCTTTTCCAATAACTCTCTTACTACTAATGTAGACATTTTGGAACTAGATGTAAATTGTAGGTTTAAATTTAGTTGTAAAATGTTGGCTTTTTGGTGGCTAAAATATCTGCTTAGACCAAATACATTACTGAATAGCTGATTTTCTTGAGAGAATACTTCCAAATAGAATTGAACATTGTTTCCTCGTTTCATTGACATTCAAAGCCATATTGTGGCGACATTTCATTTTGGGAGGACTTACATTTATATTCTTTGCAGCCGGTGAGTTTATAGGAACTCCCCTTGTGGAAGGAATATGCGATGCATATTGTATGTTTTATTTATTATTCTTGTTCAAAGAATTATGAGTTTTCTTAATGAAAAGAAAAAGGGAGACTTATACATTTATCTTACAGCGAGGACGAATGTCGTCTTACAGCTAAGTAATTAAGGGGGACGATTTCGGCAAGTTGTCAATCCAAAGCTGCGAGTGTAGTTGCGATTCCAATGAACCTGAAGTTGTAGCCTGGAACATATAGAGTGATGTGTGATAACAGCTCCAGAATGAGGTGACGATGTCACAGTTCTTAGGGAGTTCTCATCTCCAAGCTTGGCTCTGGCTAGTGAAGTTGAGATCCCAATCAGCCTGGAACATATAGAGTGATGTGTGATAACAGCTCCTGAATGAGGTGACGATGCCACTGTTCTTGAGGAGTCCTCATTCCCATGATTTGGCTCTGGCTAGTGAAGTTGGGACCCCATTGATCATGCACAGTAGCCGGTGAAATGGGAAGTAAGATGTGGTAATAGCTCCCGGATTTTTATTTGAGTAAGTCTCTTGTGACCTCCCAAATAATTTTTTTTTTAATTCCAGGTTTGCAAGGTATTTATTTCTTTTTTGTTAGTAGATGATTTTTTGTGCTTCGGTCAAGCAAATCCTCAACCCTGAACAACTTCCTACAAATTCTCTACTTAGTAGAGTGGATTGTTACAGTGACACGATTCCACACATACACTCACACACACACACACACACACACACACACACACACACACACACACACACACAATCTTACCCGTGCATTTGTATGTGTGTGCTTCTACAAAGCGCTGGCAGAGAGATTCTCCACTTTCAATGGCTGGTGTGCGGGGTACGATGCTCATTAGAAGAATTTTTTCCTCACTTCATTTCAAAACCGCAAGCGTATTAACAGTAATTTTTTTTTACAGTCTTTTGGCTAAAAATAATGAGAGCTCGTTAGCAATGCTGTAAAGTTCAATTTAAATATTAATGGGGGAAAAATAAAAAAAAAGGGCATAAATTAAAAAAAAACTGGAATCAACTGAAAAACACAGGGGTAGGACACACACTGCACACTAAGACCAGCACAAAAAAAAAAAAAAAAGAAAAAAAAAAGAAAAATGTTAAGTGGACTCTTCATTTGTGTTGGTTGTTAATGGGGAAAACTATAGACAAATGGTAAACAGTAACTTATTTTATTGACACTGAGGAAGTTACTAAACTGAAATTACACTGAGTCTCAACTTTCTCTCTCTCAATGTTTCATTCATAATACATAATAAATAATTAATTACATTGCAATAATAACCATAAAATTTCTTTGTAAAGCATGTTTCAATGGTTTAGTAACTGGTGATCTAATTTCCCCAAAAAAAGCCCATTTTAATGGACAATTCCTATAGTCTATTCATGTCTCATTTCTAAATAAGAGGCAAAAGTTGTTGAGTGCATTTTCCAGACCATTCTATCAACATTTAGTCAGTGCTTTTGAAAGCAGAGTACTTAGAAATTGGCATTAGGGATTATTTAGTCTAAGGCAATTCTGGAGTTGAAGCTTCTGAAAATGTAGCTCACAATTGCCTGATATTCATCATTAATGACATTCACAAGGTAAGCTACTCCTTCTTTACCCTGCAGGATGATTTTAATTGTTACTTGGTAAAAAGGAATGAAGCTAGACTTAACTACTGTCTATTATTTTATGTGGTTAACATTTTAATGATATTTCAGTAAATGATTTCAAATTTAGCAATTTTGATAATTAAATTTCTAGTTGATTTTCTGAGTAGGGGTTCAGAAATCGCAAAAGGTGTGAATCAGAAACTTTCCATTTCTTCTCTTTTTTTTTTTAGGTGATATGATAAAGCTCGTGCCTTGTGAAGTAAACCTACCTCTGTGAGCAAAAAATCGATCCAAAAATGATAGCTGGTTTGGTAGCCAACCTACAGCTTTCCAAATGCATATGAAATAGTTATTCAACATTTTGACTTGGCACGGTACTTAGGCCCCAACTCCTTGATAAGGAACAGTCTGTAGTAAACTCCAACCTCAAGGTGCCACTAGCTTGCGTTACCCTGCATAGCGGCAGTGAGTCATTATTGAGGGTTGGGACATGAAAGTTTACTTTATTGCATGTGATATAAAGTATCCTTTTGATAAGGTCTCAAGGGGGATGGAATCTAGAACTGGAGACAAATTTGAGATCTTGTAAGTTGTGGTCCACCATTTGGTTAATTAAAAATCGGCTGAAGAAGAAATATTTTTTTATTACTATTTATTTTATATTTTAATAAGGCATATCAGCCATTGCGTATCATTGTTACCTTTAAACATTTACTTTGTCAATAAATTGAGCTGAATTAAAAAGAAAATCAGTGTGATAGAATGCTATATTTGTTGGTAAATAAATTATTATTCAATCAGGCCGCTTTCCATTTACACCTTCCGTCTGCCTTGTACCTGCTACCCCCACTCCTTTTTACTCTGAGAAAAAGTAAAATTTATAATGTTTAGTCATGGAAATGTGAACTTAGGGACAGGACGTCTTCTCTCATCTTCATGATAGGTAGGTGTGGCAAATTACTGCTTTAATGATATTTCAAATTTTTTTTTTTTTTCTTGTCAATAAGTTGTTTGTTTGCATGTTTTTTTCAAATTGGTCCTTTTTTAAATTGTTTTCATAAACTTTTAAATAGCTTTCTACATTCATACTCTTGATATCACATTATATTATAATTCTCTATTATACTAATTTCAAATATTACTGTATTCACATGACATTGTATTTCTACAGCCCTGAAGATGGCTTACAATGTAAGCTGAAACGTTGGCAGATAATCCTTCATTAAAAAAATACATTTTTTAATTTGTGTTTTTTTGGATCTACCTCGACCGAACCCCAACTAAAATCATCTTAGAATTATTATTCAATATTTATAACATTGTAAAAAAATGAATTATTTTAAGTTTAAATATAAATTAATGGAACTAATCATTAACAATCTGTATATAGAAAAAGGGTACCGACCTCGCAACCGAGAAAAATAATTAATTGCTGAAAAGCAATTCTCCTACCCCAACCAAAATGCTAGGCACAGGGCTGGATTTAATGTTGCAGTGGCTGTCCGCAGTGATGGATAGGATCGAGGATCTTCAGGGTTCGAGTGCTTGCTGATCCGTATATTATATATAACTTATAGCATATATTGGACCTCACGAGGCTCCTGCAAAACGGGAACATACTCGCTCTATCAACTTCCCACTTGGAATTGGTCAGTGCTCTCAGTTGATGGATCTTTGACAGTCAGCTTCCAGGATCTTGAGGTACGGCAACCAGGAGAGAGAGTCCTGTCATAATTTACTCCTAGATATTTGATAGTATCATCTGTTTTGATGAATTGTCCGTAAAATGTTAGATTCGGTATCGAATTGGGTTTTCGTTAACTGAAAAAAGTACAGACGGTTTTTGTGACAGAAATTCAAAATCCCTTGTACTTTATCTATATATTTATTTCTGTTAGATTTCTTTACTTGGTAGTATATAGTTTTCCAACATTCTTGCCTTCGTAGTACACGTAGTAAAAGTTATACCGAAAAATGTTTGGGGCTCGAGGTGACTCCCTGAACCACTCCATTTTCTTCAGTAAGTAGTTAAGAGCCGTTCAAAATAAAATTAAAATTCAATATTGATAACGTTTAATGGATCACTGTAAATTTTTAATGGAATTGATTCTTGTGCAGCTTGGTTTGTTTGAAATTCTAGAGAGTAATTATTATTAGCCAAGCCTAATTACTATTAGCATGAAAAATGTTCAGCAAGTATGTTACACCTCACTATTGCATAGGTTATGGTTCTCTCATAGACCATTACATGTTCTTTGTTGTCTAATGATTTATTATAGTCAAAACCTACTCCAAGAAAGTTTTTTTTTGACATTTGTAACACATATCTAATGTGTTTTCTTGCTTTTAAATAATTTTTAATATTTTCGGAAGACGGGTTTATTTTTATCGTATGTAACAATTTTTTCTTTGTTTAATTGTTTTTTCATATGCTGTGTTCCACCATGGGATAATTTTATTAACTTTTGGTTTGGTTCGGGGGTTCGTTCCTTAGTTGCATTTAATAAGACAATATTTATTTTGTTTTTAATTACTTCTTCTAAGTTTTTTTTGGAATAGGTGTCTAATGTGTTTATCAACCTCTGATGTTTCTCGCAATCGGCCATTTTAGGATTTCTGAAATTTGACAATTTATTGTTTTTATCTATTTCAAGAGTTTCCATGGCAATCGGGAAGCGACTCTTGCATTATCTTTTTGAAAAACCTTCTTTGAATTTCCTTCCCGATTCTGGAGGAGTATCCCCCTACGGCTGAAATAGGCATTAAAATCGCCCTCAATCGGAACAGCTTAGGTTCCGTCAGCTGGTCATACATGTTCCTTAAATCGCTACAGGAGAATTGCTCTTTGGGCGGAAAGTACAAACAACATATTGGAGGTAGAAAGGGGTCATATATTTAGGCGGTAGTGCATTGAAGCCTACCGTTTACATTAATTTCCGTGCTACCAATATCCCTCTTACTGAAGACACACCCCCGCCTGCAAACCTTCCTTCACTGAAGTCCTGGCGAAAAAAATCGTATAATTTTTAATGTAAATTTCAGCGACCGTTTAAGTCGAGTTTCTTTAACGAAGATTATTATATATTTATTATTATATATAGCACACTTCAATCTACTCCCTACCCCAAACAACAATACAATATTCGCCGGAAGGATCGCTTAGGGCGATTCTGTTGCTCGGACCACCACTGTCAGTAGGGACTGGTTGCCTTCGAACGTTAGTGAAGGTCATACGATGTCAAAGTAAATTTGACAAGGGTGGTTTGAAGGTTTCTGATGAAGTTACTTTAACTTTAAAATAAATTTATTTTTATTTAACAGTTTTAGAACATTTTTAATATTCTGCATTTCAGGTATGTTTTATGTAAATAGGACTAAGTTAATTAAAACTTAGTTAGAGAATTAACTCTTTTATTACTGATTAATTTTATGATTGACAGTAGCTAAGAGGCAAAGGGTCAAAACATCACCGTTATTTAAATCAAGCTATTTAATTTATCTTTTGCACGAAGAAGTTTTGAGCTCGTACTGGTACTGCGCCCTTTACTCGTACAAGTTTGCATTACCGTCCACTATCTTTTTGATTCATTTATACTTTTATTAGAAAACGCCCCCACAAATTTATTATTTAATTAGCTAGATGGAGGTGGATGAACATAGTATTACTACTTACAATTGATGAATATTTTGTTATCAATGCAGCGTAAACTCCTGGCTTGTAGCAGTGACACAGCGTTGCATTTCCTGATCTGAAATCGTGATGACAAGAAGTGAAGTCCCATTCGAGGCCGAGAAGATCTGTTCTTCCACAGGTGAAATTCCATCCTAATTTTTTACTATCAACAGGGATAGCCAATTCAAGCCTCATATTTATTCCTCCTGTTGTAGATATACTAATAATGTTCGAGTGTAATTCATAACTAAGCTCACTGCCATCACTGAAAAAATTGTGGAATATATGAAATGTACAATAAATATTATTCTGAAAAAAAAACGTGGTTCTAATTAATAATTTTGATTCCTAATAATACAAATGGAATGTTACACAAATAACATAATGAAAAATACAATACTTGGCAAATATATACATAAATATAATAAGTAAAAAGTGGTGAGTCTACAATTCTCCTTTACAATAAGTTTTCTGATTTAACAAATACAATTTCAAATAATATATTAAAAAACATTCAATTATGAATAAATACTCTACAATATTTTAACTTATCTACAAGCGAGCAAAAACGCAGTAATTCATTAAACTTTATTTTATTTTAAACAAAATTTTTTTAAATCTACGTAGCTCTTGGCACATGATAACTATACTAACTGCGTAACTGTTTATAACTTAATTTATTTATTTTAAAATTCAAAATTAAATTATTAACTGCATATAACAGTTTTCTTTTCAATTTATAATCTCACATAAAAATGGAGATAAATTATTTATTCTTTAACGAACGTAAATAATTTTATTTAAAAAAAATTGATTAAACATTTATATAATATTTAGCGGTCTAAAAAGGCGTACAAGTTATTCCCATGAAGTAACATCTACTTTAATAATAAATTATAATGTAAGATAGTAATGATTAATAAAAAAGACCAGTTGGTTGTCACAATATAAAATGTATCGACTATGAAAAAAGATAGATTTCAATAAGTCTGTCATGAAAACCCAAGTTGATTGGCCTAAAATCTTGCCGTTACAGCTGTTACAAAAATGTAACACAAAATTTAAGGAGGTAAAATGCTGTTTAGTCACGGATGACTAAATCGAAATGCGATCAAATAACAATCGGTAAATTTAAAATTTGGTGCTAGTATGATGTCAGAAGTCGCGGGAAATACAATTAAGTTTCACTCTAATGTTTCAATTTCTCTACCTTGATTTTTAAAAAGGTACCTTTTAAATTTTATCAATGATTCTTCTCATTTTCCCTCTAAAAATATTCGATCTTTGTCCTCCTGCTCTTCCAATCAGAAGTTTGAGTCAACGAAGACAGATGTTTGAGTCAATGGAGGGAAAAGCCGGGTCCCTCTATGAGGACATGTTAATGTGCGGAATAGATAAGTACGGAAAATAAATGTTCATCTCAACCAATTTTTTCATTGCAATTATTGTACAGAAAATAATTACCACAAAAGTATTTTAAATATATTAAAGAAACACTCAGTTCTTGATCATTAATTTAAAAAAAATTAGGGAGACATCTTGCTGAATGAAGTATCTCTTATCCTGTAGAATATAAATTATTTGACGTTTTGGTATTTTTACTACACTAAGTAATTTACCTCAACATTTGCGAAGAAGTTTTAGGAAGAAACTGAGAAATGTTGTGGTAGTTGACTATTGACACTTTGCTAGCCTGGTTTCCAGGATGTCCGATAAGATCGATAGCAATTCGAGCTGTATACCATCGAGGATATCTTGAATGTAATCTGAAACAGAAAAATTGAAAATATTCCCTTTCCGAAATCTTGAATGTCCGCTATTGAGTTTTGCTTGATGTTAGAGTGGACAGAAGTTCACGTTTAATATTATTAATTAATTTATACAGGAATAAAATGCCAATGATAACCTATAAATATTAATTTTATTTTTGGTTTTTAATCTCACGTAAATTTTAACAATTTTTAGTGCAAGAGAACAGAATAAAAAATCTAACTGTCCCAGCCGGGCAAGACCTGCAACCGGTTAGCAGGAGATCCAGGTTCGAGCCATGGCCGGGACAGTTAGATTTTTTATTCTGTTCCCTTGCATTAATTGATTGCCAATGATAACCACAAAAAAAAAAAAGATGTTTACTTACGTTACCTTGAAAAATGTAAAATCTCATAAATAATTTGTTATAAAGAAGCTTTGAAATGATAAATAAATGCAGAAAACCAAAAAATTATTAAAAGAGTAAAAGTAGAATTGGGGATATAAGACATATGTTATTAGGTAAAAAGGTGAAATAAAAAGGAGTTTGCTCTATTCGCTGGCTTAAAAAGAGTTAACTTGTTTCAAAATTTTGTAATTTATGAAATATATAATTGTGATATCAAAAGGAAAGCCCCACAATTCTATAAGAGGTGAATTTCCTTTTAAAGGGTTATTTTCTTTCTATTTATGAAGTTATGAAGAATGCAACTGATTGTAGTGATTTATAACGACTATAATAATATTTAAAAAAAGTTGAATTCAAAGTTCTCATTATGAGTAAGTTGAGTATGTTTTTTTTTTGTTAAGAATGATAATTATAATGTCTATATTTCCGGGCATTATTCCAGTTTGCCTTATTTTTATGTATCAGCCCATCAATTTAGATAAGTATTAAATGGTAAATAGTGAGAATTAAATATTTCACTCTGAACTATCAGAAATCTTGCATAGGCGGAATATCTCTAATAAGAATGCCGCTTATCTACAAAAACAACTCACGATTCTTATTGCTCATTGACCTGTTTAATATACCTTTTGTATACAAGACTTTTTTGATGGATGACCAGATTTTGTATCTTGACTTGCTTTAGAGAAAGAATAACTACTTAAATTTTAATTGGATAACTCATGCTACATATGTTGTTTTATATTTTTTATTTATGTACAAGCATAGCGTAAATAAGTATAATTTTTTTTATATAATGATTTTAAAAATAAATATTACGGTTTAAATCTGATAAATACAGGAATGTCTACGAGAGGAAACACTGGAAGTATAATCTAGACTAATGATGTTGTTTATTAAATAATAATAATAATAATTTTGTTTTACCTGGAAGGGAGTATAGGTGGAATGTAATACCGGTCTTGGACATTGTTAGTTAGTTTCATTGTGTCTATTACAAACTCATCATAGGAAAGATGGTCATAACTGGAATTTGAGTGACCTATCCAGAGCAAAGACCATTTGTCAGCAATCATTTGAAGTTTACCCACTTTCTAAAACAATCCAATTTTGAACAACCAGGTGAGACGTGAAAGAGAGTTTTTATTTGAACGCCTCATATTCAAATTTATGTTTAGTTACCTCTTCATGAATAATTGAGTCCTGCCGGGACAAAAGAAGATCAATGTTTGCATAAAAAACCTTGGTGACATTCAGCATTTCTTCAGCAGTGAAGGTTCTATTGACAAAATCCAGTACATGACCAAGAAAGTCAAGAACCATTTCTCCTTCACCGCGCAGTATTAAGTCTTTTGATTTATACCAGGAATATAAGTCTGAGAGTAACACCAGAAGGGGTTTCTTCATGTAGCCCCTAGATATAAGTTGGAACTACAAGGAAAAAACAAAATAAATTCAGAGGGTTATTTTATATGCTTAAAAATAGAATAATAGCAGCTGAGTGACATAGTATTAATGCAGAACATTATGTAAAAAAAAAAAAATCTTAAATTAACATATTGAAGCAGTAGGGTATGGGCTAGCTGTAAAATATTGTAAATTAGTGGTTTTCGGTGCCATTGATTTTTGTTGTGACACAGATATTTAAATACAGTACGTTCATTGGTTAGTTCACTACAACTGGGTGATGCGGTTGGTAAAGGTGTAAGAAGCCTAAAGTTTTATGGGGGCTTTTAGGATGTTTGTATTATTATTTTTGAGATGGCATATATGTCCAAGCCGAGGTTATTTTGGAGGGTTTTTTTTCTTTTAATTTTTATTAATTTCTTTTGAGAAGAGAGACTAATTGTAAAAATTTTAGTGTAAATTTGCTTTATTTAAGCAGATTTCTCTTTATTTTGACAGATCTTTATCGATTCTACTGAAGAGAGCAAAAATATGGAACATTCAAAATGATTTAAATGCAGACTTATATTTTAAGACATATAATTAAAATATCTCAATCTTTTTTTGAATTAGGAAATGATTTATCATCGATAGGAGGTGTTAAATCTAATTCTATATGTCCTATAACATTTTTATGAAAGACGCTCATTAAAGAAGATATTTATGAATATACTACGATAGCTGAGCTCTCCTCACCAGTCAGTCTAAAGCCAGGCTCTTAGTGCCTCATTACGCTCATGTCCTCTCCAGTATATAAGGTAAGATTAATTTTTCCGTCTTAATTGAAATATGGGAAATCTAATTTGTTTACTCTGTTCTTGTGAACTTTTTTAAAATTTCCTGTTTGAACATAAACATTTGTTATGTAATTTAAACCTCGGAGCTACATAATCCAAACATATTTCCTATATTTCTTAATGGATATAAGAGTAAATGACGAAATGAATTTGCAAGTCAGACAAAATAACCCCTCCTAATTTCAAATGTTTGTAATGGAAAGTATAAATATTAAATTAAGTTTTTATATTTTAAAAATATGAGGGCCCGCCCAACTTTTGATATTTCATTATAAAATATCTACTTATTTCTATAAACTTTTTCGTTACTCTTATAATGACGAAGTTATTAAGTTTCAAATTCTTATCTCTCTCTAGACCCCACTCCTCTCTTGACTTATTTCGGCCATTAACGAATTCATGTGACGGGTAGCAAACCGGATCTTAAATACCGAACTTAATTTCATTATTTTAAATTGCGGATGACAACTACAAACACAAACACACACACATACATACACACGGGAGAGAGAGAGAGAGAGAGAGAGAGAGAGAGAGAGAGAGAGAGAGAGAGAGAGGGAGAGAGAGACACAAACACACGCAGTCACATATGTATATACATATTGTGGATCATTGTATTAGCGTCTCCAATGTAGTACAGTGAAGATCCGATAAAATTGTTCAAAAGTTTTGTCTTTGTACTAGCATGATCTGCTAATAGGTTTTAAAGTTGTTTTACTTTTGTTTTGGAAAGAAATTTAAAAAAAAATATTAGATATTAAAATGAAGAATAATAAATGTTTTTGAATAAATTAAATCATTTGAAGAACTTAAACTTTATGANTATGTAAAAATGTTTATTTGTAATTATTTATTTTGTAACTTACTCATCAAGTATTGTAACCTGTTGTAACTTATTTATACAAAATAGATTAGTTATAATAGGTTAATTAATTAATAATTAAAAACAATACTATAAAATTATTATTACTGTTATTGAAAAATTTTGCTGAAGGAATGGCACATGTGGAATATGGAGCCCTCTACCCTTTAACATCCTACTCAACTCTACTTAGTGGACAATTAAAATAAAGTTAAAAATATTAATTCTAGGATTAAATTGATGAAATGGCACTCTATAGTTAATTGCCAATATCTAAGGAATAAGGAGTGATAATTGACATTAAAACTACTCGAACTAAAATGAAAATAATATATCTTTAAAAATATTTTATTTGGTTGTGGTTTTTTATCCCACGTAAATTACACAGGACAGTCCTGGTGGTGTAATGGTTAAGCACGCCGGCCCGGATAGCAGGAGATCCAGGTTCGATTCCTGGCTGAGACAGATAGATTTTTTTATTCTATTCCTTCTCATTAATTGTTAAAAATAATATATTTTATCTGATTGATATTAGTGCACCCTTATGTGTTTCAGACATACCGAATCCTCTGGAACGACATGCTGATACTAGGAGAGTTTTACACACAAAAAAAAATGCACAGCCGTTTTCTTTTAATTCAAAATTTTTTTTTTTGCAGTATGACTATACTTCTATTTCTATATAATAAGAGTATATAGAATTGAAACGATTTCAGATAATCTCATAAGATAACGACATGCTAATGATCCAAACTTGTCATAGACTTTACTAGACTTAAAACCGATTTTAATTCATCCTCGTTAGGGAATGGGAGCATTCACGTTTACCTACCCTTCTTCTGCAATGCCATCCCTGATAAGGGGGCCAGTTATAAAGTCGTTTTTAATAAACTTCTCTCAGGTGAGGATCATAAGTTAAATGAAAGCCGGGTAATTATCGGGTTAATAAAAGGGAGAGACTCTGAAAGAGGAAGCGAGGGTAGGTAGTGAGTGGAGATGGCTTCAGATGCAATTAAAAGTGAGTGATAATTCAACTCGGAGAGCGGCGGGCATGATAAGACAGACTTCCCTCCATGATGCATGAGTTTGGCCAACTTGACTGAAACCAAAGTTCTCCTGCAATTAGACTTCCCTTTCTTCATTCCCTCGCTCAACTAAAATAAGCAGAGAGCGAGAGCATACATTAAATACCACATAGAACACAAACTGTCCTTTGTTTTATTAAGCTCAAACAACAAATCCTACCACTGTTTGTGGAGATATCCTTACCTATTTGACTTCGCTTTCATTTCATTATTTAAAGACTGCAGACTGTTTTAAAACAAAAATTTCAGTTTAAGACGCTTTATAAGACACATGTACTTTAGAAATTTTTAAAAATCTATTTATTAGTTTAATAATAAATAAGGTCCAACTAAATTTTTTGACTAAAAGTGGTAATAATCGTATTTACCGTTTCTTCTTTCGGGTTGGACCGTGTCAAGTTGTTGATAGTTGTCGAGCTTTCGCACATCATGTAATGACTTCATCAGAGCTGAGTAGAGAATGAAAGCTGTTATTTAAAGGTTTAAATTCTCATTCTCTTTTCAGCCTTGAAGAAGCCATCACATGATGTGCGAAAGCTCGGCAACTATCAATTACTTGACACGGTCCAACCCGGAAGAAGAAACGGTAAATACATCTGACTACCGTCGAAGCCTACGTGAACATGTGGTAAATATAATTTAAATATTAGTTTATTATTCTTTTTATTATTTTATTGTACTTTTATGCTTTTGTATGCACTTTAAAATAATTTAAACTTTGGTTGTAGAGTACCTTTTTCTGCAAAATGAGATCATGGCAATGACGGTGTATATAATTCTTTCCGAATGAAATATTGCTGGGAAGAAATTGGTTTATATATAAAATTTATATAAATTTTAACTTGGTATATATATATATACCAAGTTAAATGCTGCAACAGCACCCACTCCTCTCTTGACTTATTTCGGCCATTAACGAATTCATGTGACGGGTAGCAAACCGGATCTTAAATACCGAACTTAATTTCATTATTTTAAATTGCGGATGACAACTACAAACACAAACACACACACATACATACACACGGGAGAGAGAGAGAGAGAGAGAGAGAGAGAGAGAGAGAGAGAGAGAGAGAGAGAGAGAGA
>KZ806885.1:754288-768338 GCA_000696205.2 Oncopeltus fasciatus
TATATAAATATTACTACTTGCGATTTTTTCTTTTTGTGTGTGCACTACTTATGTATAGTATTTGCAAGCTTGAATCCCCACCGGTTATTAATTAACTTGAACGTTTTCCAAAGTTTTCCAAAGTGATTGTGGATTCGCTAAAATTAAGATGAATTTGCAGACTTGAATCCAAACCATTGTTCTCCCCGAAATTGTATGAATATTGCTAAAGTCAATAATACTTTGCAGACTTCGATCCATAGGAGTTTTATTTACCTCTAAATATATCAAATTACGTTTATTCTACGTGCAATATAGTGGAATGATGTGTGAAATACATTCTTAAAAATTCGCTTAATTTGTTTTGCCCTGACTATTATTTCAGGTCATTTTATCTCCCATCGTTGTTTATATTTTAAATTTCATTAAGATCTGAATGTTCTTTCTTGCAGAGGGTTCAAAAATATAATTGTGTACTTACACACCATTAAACCCACCTGCATCCCGGTGAAAGTGACTAAAATGGGTTTCTCGTGTAGTTATTAACATAAATAATCGATGAAACCAATATTTAACTTATCTTATGGTTATTTCATTCTAATTACGTTGAAATGAGAAAGTAGTGTTGAATCGATCAATATGGTACTAAGCCGTAGAAAGTAGCGGGGACTGTGTTAAATTGCCTTTTCACACGGCTACTATGAAGGGAAGCAAAGAGGAGAGAGCTTTTCCAAATTGAGGTCTTTATTATCTTGAGCGCAAAATTGAAACTTCATCTTTTAAGTAAATAATTATAACGAACCCCACCCCCTCAAAGTTACTTCAACAGCCTCAAAGGTAAGTGGAGCGTTAGATATACACTCATTGACACTTCCCTTTAGAAGTGCTCGAGGGATTCGAGTTGTTGAAACAGAGCTTAATGCCATTTTAATATTTAGTTAATTTTTGGAAAATTAATAAAGTATATTTATTTTCAAAACAAAACTATTAAAAGGCAGTTATAGGTTGTATCCATAGGTTTATCTAATTTGTACGCGGATGGTTTTACGTTTTACCAGCATTGACCAATTGACCATTTGATACCAACCGTTTATATAAAAAATTATATTAATTCAAGATTAATATAGTAAAATTTCAAAAAAAAAAAAAAAAAAAAGTTATTCGTAAGAATGAAGAAATATTTCCCTAAAAAATTAGCTTGAACAATTTAATTAGGATTCTATTTTCGAATTTGTTCTAGAGTTAAATATATATATACACTTATATTACTATGTAATAGTAATATAAGTGTAAGTGGTTTACGTCTCATTGTTGCCAATAATATACGAAAGGATGTTACTTGATTTCAGGGGAGATGTTATAGATTTTTTAAATATAAAATACTTGCTTCAATGAAAATTTATTTATTTTTTAAAATGGGCATCACTGGGGCTCCAAGTTACAGGGTATTGCCAGAAACAGCAACCTTAAACTAGCATATTATGTAAAATTGCATATCCTTATTCTTGTACTCCCTGAGAGGTTTTTCTTGTAGCATTATCATTGTTGTAGCACATAAAAAAAATTAAACGATCGTTCGCACTAAATAAAGGATAATTCATTATACCTAAAAAAATAAATTAACTGTAGTGTTACTTAACTGTATGTAATGGGAACATTGAATGCCTTTTAGCAGATATCCCGTAGTGTAATCATGCCATTCATGCTGGTACACAGACGGACTATTTTAAAATTTATATTAAGTAAAATTAACCCATACTCGGATGGCAGCACGGTGTTATGGTACTGAACCCCCCGAGACGAAAGTACCAGGTTCAATGCTCACAGCGTACAGTAAGTATTTCTTTCTTTCTGTGCTTCTGTTTATAATGACCCAGAGTGTTCCTAGTGTGCTTCTAGGGAAAACCCAGCCCTAACTGTGTACCATTCTTCTTTGATTGAGAAAAAGTCAGAACGATTTCCATACCACACTCCTTCTCTAGTGTGCTGTGGGTCGAGAATAAATACATCCTTAAAGAGTATAATTCTCCTTGGGCAATATGACCTATTGCGGGACAATTTTTTTTAACACTGCGAATAAAGTGCATACTTCACACTCACAATCAGTATAATGATTTTTTTGTACTACATTTAATGCTTAGAGCTAAAAGATTGTATTGTGCTTGTTATTGACTAATTAGAGAAGAGAATGGTTTAAAAATTTATAAGATTATGATCTGTGCCTGGTAGTTTAGCAATAAATTCGAAAGATTATGCGTTTGAAAAATTCACAGTAAGAAAATTAACCATTTCTTAATGCTAGATTTCCACGAAATAATACCAAAAAGCAGTTAAGTAATTAGTTTAATTCGTGAAAGATTATATAATATTATGTTCGACCATTAGTGTACCTATGTACCTATTTATTTATTTTATTAGTTGAATTAATAAGAATATTAAAAAAAAACAAAAAAAACAACAACAAATAAAAAACCGTTTTTTTGAGAGGGATTTTCATTAAAAAACCTTCTGATAAGAGATTGAATTGGAAGATTGTCGTCACTTTTATTGCAAAATCGGTATACCGGCAAAATTCAAATACCCTCAGGCAATGGCTAGATCTCGGTCAAACTGTTTTTTTCAGTTTTGAAAGCGGGATTTGTGCCCCCTTTTTCATAAATTTAGACGTTATTTTCCGTAGCTCAAATAACGAAGTTTATCAATTTTGATCTCCTCCTAAACTCCCTTCTCGTTCGTCCATAAGTGAATTCTTTCAAAGGCTTGAAAAGCCTTCTGATTTTAGTTTCTATATTTTAAAAATATATTTCTTAATAAGCTTTTCTAAAACAAATGCTATTGAGTAGAAAAGTTTTAATTTAATTAAATTTTAATTCCTATTTTATTTTTCCGATTTTCTAATTGTAGTGATGGTGGATCATTCTAATTCTTGCTCTTCTTCGACCGATTCCATTCATTAACATACTCATTCTATGTTATTTACACATATCTAATTTTAACTAAACAACTAATTTTTACCATCTCCATTCAGTTGAAATTTTCCAAAGTTGTCGGAAATTACTTTAAGTAAAATTTGCTAATACTCTAAGTGTACGCTGTGGATGCAGATCCTCTGACGCGGGAAATGGCTGTGTGGTGCGCCCATGGACTGGGATCTGCTTGATTGCCGTGTCTCACACATGCCAGCAGACAGATCGTACACGCGCACAGCTCCTGAGCCCATATTTACCCATTGGCGGCGAGGGCCTATCTCCACTCCCCCAGGTCCCACCTACATCTAAGTTTACGACCGAGGCGACACGTCACTGTAGGAAGAGATGCCCTCCAGCAGAGATCCACTTTCTATAACCTTCCTCCTTCAACAAAAAACCTTTTATCCTCGCCCCAACTCCTTCCCTCCATCTTCCGAGTATTGTTCTTAATTCACAATTTTCCCGTTAAAGCCTTTTGTGCTATTTCCCTTACTTTTTATAACATGAAATTATTCAACATAAAATATCTTCTTTATTAAACATTTCTTTCTGTAATAATTCTCATTTAAAACTCCTTCCTTAAAAACATACTGGGAATAAATGCTTTCATGAGAGTTCCAATATTAGAGGTTATCTCTATATTATTAAAATTATTTCCGATTCCCAGATTACTTCTGTAAAAACATCTACTTTATGAAACTTTAAAGTTTCTTCTCATTGAGAAATTTATATGAAAATTAAATACTTAAGAGAAAGGTGTAAATATTTTTTTCATCAATCATTTAATTTATAACTATTTCTCTAAGATGATTTTAGTTGGGGTTCGGTCAAGGTAGATCCAAAAAACACAAATTAAAAAAAATGTATTTTTTTAATGAAGGATTATCTGCCAACGTTTCGGCTTACATTGCAATCCATCTTCAGGGCTGTAGAAATACAATGTCATGAGAAAACAATCATAATTGAAATTAATATAATAGAGAATTGCAATAATATAATGTGATATCAAGAGTATGAATGTAGAAAGCTATGATGTGAGAATGGTCGGGGTTTCGGCCAGGAAGAAAAAATATACACCAAAATTTGGAGTAATATTTTTATTTATGCCAACGTTTCGGCTTACCTAGTAAGCCATCATCAGGGCAATGGTGTTGAGTGGAGAAATCTCCCCAGGGTGGTTGTTCACATTGTAAACTGCAGAAAACAACTGTGAACAACTTCAGTTGTTTTCTGCAGTTTACAATGTGAACAACCACCCTGGGGAGATTTCTCCACTCAACACCATTGCCCTGATGATGGCTTACTAGGTAAGCCGAAACGTTGGCATAAATAAAAATATTACTCCAAATTTTGGTGTATATTTTTTCTTCCTGGCCGAAACCCCGACCATTCTCACATGATATTCGAGACGGCCAACTAACCATCAACCATGTAGAAAGCTATGTAAGAAAATTTTTTTTTCTTGTCATTAAGTTGTTTGTTTGCATGTTTTTTTCAAATTGGTTCTTTTTCAAATTGTTTTTCATAAACTTTAAATTTTCTTACATAGCTTTTTACATTCATACTCTTGATATCACAATATATTATAATTCTCTATTATACTAATTTCAATTATTATTGTATTCTCATGACATTGTATTTCTACAGCCCTGAAGATGGCTTACAATGTAAGCCGAAACGTTGGAAGATAATCCTTTATTAAAAAATACATTTTTTAAATTTGTGTTTTTTGGATCTACCTTGACCGAATCCCAACTAAAATCATCTTAGAATAATATCTACGGTCAACTAACTCTCCTTTTGAACATATAACTATTTCTTTCTTTCTATACATAAATTGAACTTTTTCTCTGACAAAAACTGTGCATGTATATTCACATTAGAGAATATAATTCACAATGATCAAAACAATCATATAATGTTTTATGCTTTAGTTAAATTTCAGCACTTAACGAAATTTTATGCTCATCACGTTCCATCACTTCTATGCCAATGCTGTTGTTACTTCTAATTCTAATTAATTTTTAGCGACTTGTCTATTTTTATATTTTATGAAATCTTCATATTCTTAGAAAGGGAATTTACTTCAAACCTAAGATTTCGTTGGTTTAATTTGTTCTATCTGGAAGTCAAATATTTTATTTGCCTCAAAGAAACTCATTAGCTGTGAATCAGTAATCTCTTTAGCAACATGGCACTATAGAATATGCTGGATGGAAATAATTTATTGTATTTACAGGGCAGAAGAGTTTGTATATTTACAGGGCAGAAGAGTTTGTATATTTACACTATAAGAAATATACATGTAATTTATGTTGTTGCAAATTTTATGGATTTTACTGCACGGTCTATAAACACAGTAGAATGTATTTCTTTGAATTACATCGACAAATAATTAATTATTTTGAGCTTTCACAACTGCTACTTACGACCATTGCCACTCACTCCCCATCTTATATCTTCCTTTGAAATTTTCTGACCATTCTCTTTGTGACCAATCATGTCAATCTCAAGTTTATTCCCCCCCCCCCCCAAAAAAGGCCTCATCCTTCGAATTCTACTTTATAGCCCGTGCATCGTTCTCTCACAATATTAGTCTCTCTTCTTCCCCATCCTCCACAAATCCCGATTGTTTATCTGCCTCCTAGCCCTTCATGGTAACGTTCAACGTAGCTCATTCGTCAAAATCGAGAATGATAATTTTCTTATTATGTAACTTTCATCCATTTATTTTATTGTAATACTTCTGTCCTTAAGTTAAAAGTCTATTTAATTTTGATTTATCTTGTTACTAAATATTAAGGAAAGAAAATAGCTTTTACACTAATCAATAAGTGTGGGTCAATAAAGCTTTAAAATATCTTCGCAAGAATGTACATCCTTCTTCTTCTTTTCTTATTAGCTTAATAGTTTAAAAAAATTGGAAGGAGTATATTATTAAATACTAATACTAAAAGAAATAATATTAAAAAAATTGGAAATTCTTCATATTGAAATACGAGTGAGGACGGACGGGAGATAGGGCGCCTAAGTTGTTTTTAAGTGAAGAATCGTTGAAAAATATAGTATTGACCGTGATTTACTGGGGAGGATTTTGTGTAGATAAATGTACCACGAGACTCTTTTATAGCACAATAAGTCAACTAGAAAACGAATAAATTTCCCTTTTTTGTCAGAAGCAGGAAACATATACAGTGTTATGCAGTTCGTTATAAAGTGCAAAAAGAATGTCATTTGGGTGCAAGCGTAATTATTAATGGACAAAAAATTATTGTTATACAAATTATGAAATTATATCGATTCGAAAAACACCATAACAAATTTAACGTTAATGATTTATGTTATGAAAAAGCTGAGCTTTCACAACTGCTACTTACGACTGATCCTCTTGCATTAGTTATTAAGTATTGGCCCCTCACTTGCATTACACTATGCGTTAAATTATGTGTATAAACAAGAATTAATTGCAATATTAATAAATAACACGGGATTGGAGTAGTATTTGACGCAGAGGCCGCCTACTAAAGTTGTGTCGAATACCGCTTTCCAAAATAACGGAGTTCCACAGAGATGTGTTATGAGTACAACCTATTTGCTATTGCAGTTGTAGGGTTCTCAAAAAGCCAAAGCGGAAGCTTACAGTCAAAATATTTCAATTTGTAGACGTTATGTCGTTATTAAGCCGTAATTAAAATCTCTAAATTATTCAGCTAAAGTTACAGGAGGTCAACAAAAGCGGGATCGTAAATGTTTCAAGACTATTGAAATGAAGTTCTCTACCAAGAAGAAAAAGTGCATACACTTTTCACGTAGGTGAGGAACCAACGAACCCCCAGTGCCTAATATTGTCTTCATTCCACTCCCATAAATATCTTCATATAAATTTCCAGGCTTAATACCTGATAAAAAACTGACTTGAGAAGGGCACATTCAATGAGTGGAACTATTTGGGACCGTTACTCGAGGCTTCACGTGTACAAGGCAGTAAACTTAATCAGATATGTTTAATATATAGCTCTGCAATCAGCTGAAAATGATCTCGAATCGGCAGTAAACACCACACTCGCATCAGAATAACCACAGGTGCTTTTCTGTTCTTAGCCTAAGCGATGCTGAAGTGCCTCCTCTTCTATTCAGACGACACAGACTCGCAATAAAATGTGTCACCAAAATTTACTTTAACCTCACCAACATAGCACAGTAGCATTTATTTGTGCCCCAATATTCTATAAAATTTGAAGACAACTCTTAACACTCACTTAATTTCTCTCAATAAAAATTTCTAAGGCAATGAGTATAAGATAACACGCGGTGAATAACCCTACCCCAATGGTAAGATTAATGTCCAATGCTGATATCTCTTTAAACAAAATCCAAAAAAAAAAAGAAGAAAAACAGACCTACGCAATAAAAAAAAAAAAAAAAAAAAAAATAAGGGTTAAGTTAAAGTTGATTCTAAAATATTCAATTTAAAAAAATGTATCTTTTATTATTAGCCGACGTTTCTGCTTACATCTACTTACATTCATCATAGCCATCTTCAGAGCTATCATGTAGGCGAGAGGGGACGTGCTGCCACCTGGATCAAATGTTCATGACAATCAGTCCCCTCTCACAATCATGATGGCCCTGAAGATGGTTCACAATGTAAGCCGGAAGCTAATAAAAAACACACATTTTTTTGGATCAATCTTCACCGAACCTCAATAAAATCCTCTTTTAATAATCTCTACGGTCAAAAAAATCTCAATTTATATCTGTGCATTTTTCTGAAAAATTTCACAATATAAGAAACCCCCCTTTTTACACAGTAATATGCACTGATGGATCCAAAATTTACAACTCATTAGAATATTGGTTGTTTTTTTTGCGAACTCTACATACAAGTTTTGTCTAAACAACCTATACAGTTAAAATATGCTCTATAACTTCCGCTTTTTGTTTATCTATATCAAAAAAGTGCATATCGTCATTGTTTTAGTCTCTGTTAGTAGGCTTTAAACACTGAATAATATGTAAACCAGTCACCCTGATACATGCCCAGAAATATATTACATTGCTAAGAGATATCGGTAAAAAGGGGTTTTAGATATGGGCTCCAGGGCACATAGTAATCACTGGTAATGGAATTGTATACGCCGCAGCAAAACCTACGCGACTTCTGCTTAACTCCCATCGTACAGTAGTCACTCCAAGTTCCATCAGTTGAGTTCCATCACTCCAATACCTCCAGATTTAATTCAAAATCACAACTGCCAGATAAATCCACCCTACTCCCCAGGAACGGTAGCCAGCCTGATGGCCTGAATGGCCATATTGATATATGGGCCAGAAAGGCAGAGCTAACCGCGAGAGTCGGCCCGCGTTGTGGGCTTCTTCGGGGCATGTATCTCCATGGGGGGAGCAAACCACCAGATCTACTAAAATAATCATTTCTACTGTTCATTATCCTTCTAAACCTACTTCTTCCCAGCCTTAAAGAATGGCATACAGCATGAAATCTTTAGCAGGGTTTGAGTGAGACTATCATTCACCGGTTTGGTCTAGCCGGCCTGAAGGGTGTGACAGACTTGGTCTCATCACATCTTCCTATACAGGCCTGACAACCGGCAACTAATGTAGGCAACTATAAGAGGCAGAGCTGGCCGCGAGGGTCGGCCGGCGTTGTGGGCTTCTTCGGGGCATGTATCTCCATGGGGGGAGCAAACCACCAGATCTACTAAAATAATCATTTCTACTGTTCATTATCCTTCTAAACCTACTTCTTCCCAGCCTTAAAGAATGGCATACAGCATGAAATCTTTAGCAGGGTTTGAGTGAGACTATCATTCACCGGTTTGGTCTAGCCGGCCTGAAGGGTGTGACAGACTTGGTCTCATCACATCTTCCTATACAGGCCTGACAACCGGCAACTAATGTAGGCAACTATAAGAGGCAGAGCTGGCCGCGAGGGTCGGCCGGCGTTGTGGGCTTCTTCGGGGCATGTATCTCCATGGGGGGAGCTAACCACCAGATCTACTTAAATAATCATTTCCACTGATCATGATCCTTCTAAGCCTACTTCTTCACAGCCTTAAAGAATGGCATACAGCATGAAATCTTTAGCAGGGTTTGAGTGAGACTCTCATTCCGGTTCGGTCTAGCCGAGTCGGTCTGAAGGGTGTGACAGATTTGGTCTCATCACATCTTCCTATACAGGCCTGACAACCGGCAACTAATGTAGGCCTATAAGAGGCAGAGCTGGGATCAGCCGGGGTCGTCGCTCTTTCGGGGCTTGAGGTACTGCTAAAGATGAATAGGAGATAAGCTCGCAGATACATTGCCAAGGATTAAGCAACTAAAATGTTAAAGACGCTAAAAACTATGATGTAAAGTGCTCTAAATTATTTTTTAAAAAATAAATAAATAACTATTACAGAAAATGCCTTTGTTTGGATTAAGGAAGTCTCTTTATTTGTCATTTTACTCAATTAAAATTTTCTCTGTTATATTGATTCTAAATAAACTAAAGTAATGTAAAGAATTAAAACCTTTGGGGACCCTAACTGGGATCACTGAACATTTCTTCGAATGACATTAAACAGGAAAGACACCGTAAAGTTTACGGAGAGATGATAAACACAGCCAGTACTGTTCAAATACACAGCGATGAACTGATTTGTTGTTTACAGAGAGCTGGAGGTTTGACAGGGAGGGTTTGCCTTGGTTATCTCTCTTCTCGTGTAAATCTGCCTCGCGCTGGATCAACTAGCAATTACAGAGCCACATCCCTGATGTCAGAGTCTAAGCTGATAGCTTATATTAGAAGCTTCTTCCGTGCCTAACAGTGAATGTTATCGTATTATATAAGATGAATAATGAATGAAATCCTCAAATGAGTTCTCATGTAACTTCTATATTTTGAAATGTGCAATGTAATTGTTAGCTTTAGTACAATAACTACCCGGGACTCGGTGTAGGTAAAATATGCACAAAATCATTATCGTACATTGTAACGTAAAATATTCGATCCTCGGACCTAAGTCTTCCTTTGTTTCAGGGTCATAAACAACATTCTTTGCTCAGAAACTTATAATACCCGAGTATTGGTGGCACTTTGAATATTTGTTACTAATTGTTTCTCGTACTGTCAGCTTATAAAATAAAATGAAAATTAATACTTTTCTGGAGCTCTTATAATAAGCATAAACAATACCAAAAAGTGGTATACTCTACTTAACATAATTATGAATTCAATAATAATACTAGTGATAAATCTGTTGATATTGATTAATGAAATTTATAATAAAAAAGCATAGACCCAAAAACGTAATGTGTGCGGTGTAGGGTTAATGTTGTTTAACTAAACACAAAAATATTGAAAATTATGAAAAATCCCAAGGAAGAAAATTAAGGAGTGTCCCAGATTTTAGGAAAGCTTTGTATTCAAAATTTATTTGGGTTTTTTTTTTTGTCAATTATATAATATGTAGCAATACATAAAATATCTTTCAGACAAACCTCTTATTTCTGTTTATCAAGAGTAAAATTAAATTTTTAGATTCAGTTACGCAGTATTTATCTGTGCGTCAATCAACATATTCCTAAACAAATTTAAGTTTTATTGTACTAAACTATATATTACTTCCACTGCAGCAAAAAAAAACAACATTATTTTTCTTTATTTTTGAGCTATCAGTAATCCCCGACTTCTAGTTCGATTTCGCTTAGTGTATAAGTTAATGTTTCAGCTTTTATTTTAAATTTTATTTTTTTTACATTTAAATTAATGTTTCAGAAAGGATTGCTTACTCACAAAGTTAATGTCCTGAGAAACGAGCAATTCAGAGAGAATAAAACATTTTTTTTAAAAATATTTAAAAAAAATCAAAAACAGAATGATTACGGTTGTTCCTGACACTTCAACATTTGAGAAACACATAATAAAAAGGTAAAAAAGATTCCTAATAAGTTTCGATGTACGAATGAAAATGGTTTATTCCTGGAACTATATTTATTTAAGAGCAATATAGTCTTTAAAAAATTGAATTATCAGGAGTATACCTGCCAAAATATGGATTTTGTAGATCTCATGAAAAATTAAATAAACTCTGGAATAAACTGTAAAGAAAAGACATTTATAGATGGGACGGCAAATAGAGAGATCTCCTAAGGCCAGTTTACTTCATATTGAAGATAAATAAACTGAATAAATATTACAGAAATAGTAAGAGGACCTGGATACCCGATAGATATATTTTCTTATTACTTGAAGAAAGAAGAGATATATATCTTCTACTTTATATAACTGAGGTATTATAGACTCGAGGGATCTTCGAGGGCTTCTAGTAGATCTCATGTGAGCTTGGACCGACCTCAGAGTCATGTGCACTTTGAGAGGATCGCGTTGCGAGTCACGCTGTCCACTGCACCTATATCTTTAAGAGAGTGTAGAGGCAGGAGATGGAGATTTTTTATTACCCAAATACCTTTATTTCACATCAATGTTTGTGAATTTTAGTCATTATATTGCAAATGTACTTTTTAATTGTACTAGTGGATGTCAGCTAACCCCTATTTCGATTAGTTTAATTTTAATTATGAACGAATATATAATTCTTGCCCGACACTTAAATATCTCATATCACTGTATTTCATATGGCGGGCTAATGCTTATAAAACAAGAGAAAAATCATCAAAATTTATTGGCGGAGCGGGTTCGAATCCATCTCTCGGCAAGCTTCTACAGAGAAATAAAATAAAATAAGCACCAAAAACCATTTATATTTAAAATACCATGGCTCTACTTGTAAAAAGTCCTTCTCTACCATGACACCAAGTGATTCAAAGAGAGTTGAAATATAAATATATAATAATAAATAATTGTAAATATAAAATGTTTTTAAAAATCTCCTCAATTTGTACAGGGGAAATAAATTGTGCCGTGATCAGCAGATTGCAGCTTGCCAGTTTCTATTTTGATTTATTCTGAAATTTAATTCAATGCTAGAGATAGGTACAATTCATGGTTGTTTTATTTTATCTAAAGAGTATAGATACAGAGAAAAAATTTTACATTCGCGAGGAACAAAAAGTACATATATAGGAATTGTAACGCCATGATGATTAAATTCCGTAATATTTTCTAAAATGAACAAGAAAAGAGCGACGAAATAATTCTGGAAATCTGATGTTAAATTGGCCTGTATCCGCCTTTAGCTTTAACATTATTCAACATTATAATACGACTTTTTTTATATTCTTTTGAATTTATTTGATTTAGTGTCAGTTAAAAGTTACTATGTATCTTTGTTTTCTATGATTTTTATTTAATTAATTTTTAAATAAAAATGAATTAGTGTCGCATGTTTTCTCTTCTTGTTATGGGATTAGTTGATTTACTCAGTGAACGGCTTTGATAAAGTCACCGATATTAAAAGTTTTAAAACTTGATCTGTCCTTGAAATAATTTATATTCCCAGCCTACAATTTTTAAAGGATAAAGTTTTTTCTTTTTCTTTTGCGTAAATGTTTATTTTTACTGGGAAAAAGTAAAGCAACTTTGTAGCAAACAAGCTTGTAGGCGTTGGGTATGAGTTCCCCAGCTGAACGGAGCAGAATCAGATCTGAAGTCAGAACCCACTGAAAATGCTTATTTTAATTGATCTAGAAGCGCCATCAAAGTCTCATTAGCCTTTCTCTCTGGGTTATCTCAGTCCTACAGAAATTGCAGGATTGTTGACATGTTTCTTCCTAATTAATTATGTTTACAACTAGATAAATTTTCTTTTTATGCTCTCCCTAGTATTTTTTTTTCCTGAATTTACATTGCAAAGGGAATCTTAAGAAAGGAAGAAAACCGTCCATTAGTTTTTTGTGTTTCTCCACTTCTTGTTCCAAGGTTACAGTTACGGCTCATTCTTGAACCCAATCTAGAGGCCATTTTGTCGCCCCCAAGCAGGACCAAACCACCGTACCGCTCCCACTGAGCTCTGTCGTGATCTTAGAAGTAACCTTAGGATTCGAATACTCTTCCCCGAGTTATGATAAAGTTGTAGTATTATACATGTATTATTATAGGACATTTTCATTATTAACAGTTTCATTTCAGGAACTCAGTAATGAAGTCAAGTTAAAGAAATTATGACACAACCATACCCACTTCAGATGTTCGATTTTTCTCTGATGGAAATATTTGAAATTATTAATGACCACGTACAAATGGATATTTTTTAGGTTCTAGTGGAAATATAACACTTAGAAATCGAAAATTGTTTTAACTCTATAAGAAATAAATTATGAGTAGAATATTCAACATTGTACTTTTTAATATTTATTTTTACTATTATAAATATAATATATAGAACTACTTTCAATGCTCTATAATCTCAAATTTTAGGAAATCTTCAGTTGGACATTTTGACGCAAAGGGTGTTCCGAGATTTAGAAGAGGACATAGTAATGATATCACCTACATGTCTGTATTATCATATCGTGCAAATATTTCGAGAAAATATCGCTTATCATAAATTATTTTTCGTATCTTAATATATATATATATTTTTTTTTTGTGTGGTTTTAATCCCACGTAAACTGTAACAATTTTTAGTGCAAGGGAACAGAATAAAAAATCTAATATTTTANCCATATATAGTATGTTTAAAAATAATTTAAACTTAAACAAATGAATTAATAAATAAATGTATGCTTATAATATTCTTACATAATATATTTCATATATTGGCTTGGTTAATTTATGTAATATCAGTTATTTATTACAAGATAATACCCATAACCAACTGGGAAATTGGAATAAGATGATTTAGCAAAAAAAATTTGTTTTGCTATTATTCATTATTTATATCAACTAACATTCCTAACACCCCCCCTTAAAAGAAATGCGTTATCATTTGAACAAAAAACGTTTTTATAAATGCAATAGTCTGTTGGACGTAATATAAAGGTGATCCATTTACTTTGATACATTAAAGGGGTTATATATTTCATTAGTAAAATGATCTAACCCCATAATAACCTCTGAAAGACTAAAATTTCAGCATGTAAAACTGATGAATAAGTAGAGTATAATTTATTTTATTTATAGAAAATAATTTATTAATTAT
>KZ806885.1:768438-785271 GCA_000696205.2 Oncopeltus fasciatus
TATTAATTATAACATTATTTATTTAATTAAAGAAGAACAAGAATAAGATAACGAAAATGTTTAGGATGAATAGCATGAAAAATGAAATTTTTGTTCTATTTGTTTTATTTATAAAACCTTGCTACATTAAACACTTGAGTGACAAACATATTTATTCTGAGAGTGTTTTCTGAGCGTGAGATATCTGCCAACAGCAGCGATAATGAGAATACTGCCCAGAACATTGTACCCTCTTCTAGAAGAGAGTGCTGTAATTTTTTTTTGCTTTACATATGTAATATGATGACATATAGCTAACATATCTTGCAGATCATCTTTAAAGATATTGCTTCGATACTATTACCATATGCAGTGAAAAACAAAGAATTATGTACTCGTATTTAAATAGTGGTTTTAACGGTGTAATAGAACAAACATACACACACATATATCAGTAGTATATATAAATAAAGTTTTAATGTGATATCTAGGCATGAAGATTAGTTTCGTAATTAAGTTCAAATTTTATCACCTGATAGATGTTGCAGTCTTAACAATTAGAAAACGACTTAAGAAATAAATTCTGTATTATTATAGTGAGTGCTACTGCATATATCACTTGTTCAATACCGAGAATTCTAACAGTGTTAATTTATATTCCGCTTCTATCAATAATGATTGTGATGATAAATTATGTTGAATGATTTAGTATTCTGGTAAAAGCTTTAATTTATAAATTAAAACGAACCTCAGAAAACACCGGTCGAGTTTTATTTTTTGATAAATACAACTCTGATGAGAGTTATCAGAGACATTCATTTTTTTTAAAACAAAAGAGATATAATGCGAAGGAATGGTAATGTAGGGAAGGGTTTTCCAGCTTAATGAAAGTAGATTGAGATTGGAAAGTCAGAAAAAGCGCTTTTTACTATTACTTCATTCTCAAGAAAATTCTTCTTTCAGTAAAATTATAAATTCCATATTCATTAGGTCCTCTGACACGGAGGGAAATTTCAAATTTTTGATACATATTTATATGTAAAACAGTAATGTTTAAATTGTCCAAAAAAAGAGAAACTAATTTCACCTATGATTAATGTTAGGGGGTCTCTGAAATAAATTTGTATAATGGAAATATGTACAGTTGCCAAGTAGAGATTTAATTATTGGAAATTCGTTTATACTTTACTAATGCAAATATATACTTGAATATGAAATTAATTATGAAATAAAGAGCTAAGTTATTGAACATTAGGATGTGGGAGTCTTGTGGGCCCCTAAGAGAAGATATTCATCTGAAGAAAGAGTTCAAATAGTGCAGGTAGGCGTAGGATTAGGATTAGGATCAGGTTATAGGTCGATCAACATCATGGTTATTACGCCCTGACTGTTGGGCTAATTAAATTTTTTCATATATGCCTGTTTCTCTTAAAATGCACATAAGTTTGCCTACATTGGATTCATGGTTTGCCAGGGATGTCGACAATTGCCTTGGGAGGTTTTTGCATGTAAATAGATTAGTGTGATATGGGCATTCCTCGATGAAATGTTGAACGCTCATTTGAGAGGTACATTTAGGGCATATTGGCGGTTGATCTTTAGTGATTAGATGTACGTGGGTAAGATTGGTGTGAGGTAGGCGTAGGATCTACTACCAACTAGTACAAAACCAAGTACCTGACAGAAAGCTGGAATACAGATAAATATGCTAAGACACCATTGGCCTTGAGACCTAAATTGAAATTTTAACCAAGCCTGGTCAGTAGTGTGCAGTGCGGATGGAATGTTCATTAGAGGAGAACCGGTGTATCCCGACAGGAATATATATGCTTGGAGAAATTTTCTGGAGTCAAGCGCTGACCTGTTTAACAAAGAAAGGCAAATCAGGGCATTCCTTACAGATCTGGGAAACAGGCCATTTAAAGCTCAAAAGAAGGATCTAAATATTTTTGACAGGAGCCATAAGATATGAAAACAACAGGAGAAACCGGCACGATAGGGAATTATTCGAGTGCCTTGAAGAAGCACATATCACCGAGATCCTGTTGGAGTGAACATGGTTTGCTGATCATACAGCTATCTGAAGTAGAAGAGCCTTTAGTGGAGGGGTTTGAACACCCAAGGCGTAGAGAATGACTACGATGTTTTAGGGAAGACATAGTAAGGGCCTTGTGACAAGAAATATAAGATAATGAAACAACAAATAATTCATGAGAGGGAACAGAATAAAAAAATCTATCCGTCCTCGCCAGGAATCGAACCTGGATCTCTTGCTATCCGGGCCTAGTGTGCTGATCTTTACACCACAAGGACAGGCTAGATATCTCACTCTATTCCCTCTTCATTAGCGAGAGCCTAACTTACGAGAAAGACGAGAAATTCGTCTTAAAAATTAAAATTTAATATAATAAATGACGAGAGTCGACAAAATGCATGACAATGTCAGCTACTTCGAGTTTAAGACGAATTTCTCGTCTTTCTCGTAAGTTAGGCTCTCGCTAATGAAGAGGGAATTGAGTGAGATATCTAGCCTGTCCTTGTGGTGTAAAGGTCAGCATACTAGGCCCGGATAGCAAGAGATCCAGGTTCGATTCCTGGCGAGGACGGATAGATTTTTTTATTCTGTTCCCTCTCATGAATTATTTATAATTGACGTGGGATAAAAAAACCACAAATAAAAATATTTAAAAATTATAATGAAACAACATGTAAAAACGGCACGACAGGGAATTATTCGAGTGCCTTGAAGAAAAAGAGCCATAATGAGAATGTCCACGATGTCGTAAGGAAGACATAGTCAAAGCATAAAGGCTGATCACAATAATATCACTTATTACTTCATAGAGGAACTCACTATAAAGGAAAAAGATCCCGCTTCCTCAAAGTACAAATGCAAAGTAATTTTCTCGAGGCCGCTCTAAAACTATCCACTATATGAACGTTTTAGAGATAAGCTAGAAGAAAACGAGCGTTATATTTTAACACAGACATTAGACTATAACATATCGTCACTCTCAGTGGTAAAGAGGCCGTATTAGTGATGCTTCCGACCGGGCCAAGTCCATTTTGTAGAGAATCGCACATTCACAAATATAAAAGGATCATTTATCATTTGCGAATGGACGGGGTGAACCGCATTATAAGAACGAAGCTCACCACTATATCATCCTACAAACGGAGTCTGGGTTTTCCACGCAGATATTATCTTAGCTTAATGTGTCATAAATTCGCTTCGTACAGCGCTAGTTTTTCCCCCTTATTTATTTTTAAGACACTTTCGTTAAATTATGACTCTTAATATATAAATGTGAAAACTCAAACTAAAACTTTGAGAATCTAACAGAACATATTTTTATTTTAACATTTTTTTTTAATCTTAGGACACATATCAAATCATAATCATCCATCTAATAGTGAGGGAATATACATATTTAGTTGTAATTTCTCAGATTTAAAAAAAAAAATGTATATACTTATTTTATGAAACTTTTTTAGTTACTGACCAATACATTTTTATATGAGTGAATACATATATCTTATATGTTTATGTTTATTGGGGATTTATGGCGCTCAACTGCAGAGGTTATCAGCGCCCTCCATATTTTATTTAAAAAAAAAAAAAAAAAAAAATCAACCTTAAGTTGATCTTGTCACAGGCCCCATCCCGACGGACAGAGACAGACAGAGCCCACCCCGCGGCGCCTCGCGGCCCATCATTTTAATAGAATATAAGGTCCGTCATTGCTTTAGGCGACAGCCCTGTGAAAGAGGATGTGCTCGGTTGGACCAAGCCGACCACATCCTCCAGGGCGCCTCATGAGCGCCAGCAAGACGCCGCGGAGAAAGCCCAGCCCACCCCCGCCCACGCCACGACGGGCCTGCATCTTATTGTTTCGCTAAAAGGAAGTCCTTTATAAAAATTAAGCATGATTATTTGTGTTTAATTAATCTATTCGTTTGGTTTATTTGGTTTTTGAAAAGTTATTGATTATTACTATTTGTGTATTAGTTTCAGCAAATATATTCATGACTAGAGAATCAAGAGGCACCACGGACACAGCAACCCCCAACGGCCCGCACCCGCGGAGCCGGGCCGCTCCCCCAACCATTTCAGGCCCATTATGTGGGATATATCTTATAGGCATTAATGGGTAAAACTTCAATTCTGGTGCTACTTAAGTCTCAGAAGAGCAATAAATAAAAAAGGGAAAATATAGAACAAGTTTAATAGTTTAAAAAATGGAGCAAATATGAATACCTGGAAGTCAAAATTTAAATATGAAGCTCAAGGGTTTGATTATCTTTCCTGGAAAATATTTGAATGAAGTATACAGTCTGGATATAACGTGATCAAAATTAATTCGGTAAACGAGGGCTACAAACATAAATATTGATTCGATATTATATTGACATTATAGCAACTAAAACATTTTAATTTAACAAAATGACAGTTACGGCACTAAATTCAAAGCAAAATTAAAAGACTTTAGTAGTTACTCACAAAATTATACCAATAAAAATGGGAGTTAATTAAAAACTATATTTTTGTAGAACTCTTTTTTAGTGCAAATTTATCTGTGGTTAGCAATTTAAATTTTAAACCTCTTTAAGTTTTATATTTTAATAAGTGTGTCGGATTATTACATTTTATTTTAAATTTCTTATAATGTATTCTGATGATATAAAATAACAATTCGAATAATTTAGAGAAATTGGAAAGTGTCTTATTTATATTATTAATAAACCCATTGTTTATTTTATCAATAGAAATACAGAGAGATCATAGAAAACCAATAAATTTTATTCGGTTATGAAAATGATGGAAGGTCATATGGGATTATACAGTTATCTTTAAGTAAAGCAATGAAAACCATATTCTTAGTTTTGGGATTTCTCCCTGAAGTACTCCTCTATTTAGTTGAATTTCTGTTGATTTATCGAGGAATCATTGAAACTACTTCAAACTCAATCTTTAAAAAAAATAAGATTGATTAATTGTGTTGAATTTCCTGTTATGACTTAATTTGTCAAAAGAAACAATAGAGCAATAAACTTATGGAGATCAAGAAGTCAAAAGCTTTTCATATGTCAACAAAAGCTTGTAAAAGCTACACTGAATTTTTTTTTCAATCTTATATCTTATGGCTATACTGATTTTTGTCACGAAATTCTTGTTTGAAACACATTGTATGCATCGCCTTTTCTAATATTTTTGACATGAAGGTAAAATTGCTAAAATCTTTATTTCTATAGATTATTTTTACCCTATTTTACGTAACGAGATATTTTATCCTCACAAGTAAATTTTCAGGTAATGTATACTCTTTAAAGCTAGAATATAGAAAACATTTTATTTTTAATTCTTAAAATTTAAACTACACGAATATTATTTGAATATTTGCCATAATTGAAACAGACAGTCGACGGAACTAGATATATTTTTAGCAAACGTACTTTAACTGGTGACTTTTATATCCAAACCTGGTGCTTTGCGGACATATTAGACACAAAATCAAAATCAAAATTATAGTTTATATCAATTAATCATTAGCATTTATCTTAATTTAACTAACTCGAAGATTGGATTTTCATAAAACTTTACTTAAATTCAAAACATAATTTTGTATTGCTTTAACAGAAGAGAGGTTATTTCTAGGTAATCACTTTCGCTTGATTATTTTGCTCACAATATTTATATTAATTGTTTAACTAGCAACAAAAGTGGTATGCATATGTATATGCAATATACACACACACACACACACACCCACACACACACACACACACACAATAATTAATTAAAAACATGATACGGGGTATAATAACAATGAAAAGAAATGTAAGAAAANGGGTTCGGTGAAGATAGATTAAAAAAATACAAATTTAAAAAAAAAAGGGTATTTTTTTAATCTCTCTTGTCCGAACCCCAGCACAATAAAACATCTTATAATTAATAATAATTTTTTTTTTTGGTGGAAAGGTGATTTTTTTTTTAAATCTCAGAGATGGATACGAATTATTTGTTAAGAGTATTGAAGCACTTGATCTGAGAGGTTGTTTGCAAAAATCTAGCTATTCGAAGATGCCTTAATATCCCTCTTGGGCACAGCATAAGCACCTGCTTGCGGAAAATTTCTCAACCATATAAATTTCTGCATTATTTCCTGCAAGGCCTTGAATAATTCACGACCACCACTTACCACCCAAATATTAGGCACATTACTCCCATACACGTGACTTCCGCTCAAGGCAAATCGTTTTATTTACAATGAGTTTTTCCACTCTAATATGGTGCAAAATTTTCTCTTGGGCACAAAATCGCGTTCAGAACGACTATAGGTTCACGATATGAATGAAGAAAAACTAGCAAAAAAAACAACAATAAATTGAATTATTAGTCGAACACATTACAAATTCATTTCTAGCTTAATTAAGCCCCAAGATCCTTTTTTTTACAGCATCATCTTAATCCTCTTCAATCGTGTTTCCGTTCTGGCTATTTCAATCCTTCTAAAGATCATTTACAGCTTACAAAGGTCCTTCGACAATCAAACAATTTTCTAAACTTTCAAATCTTTCTATACACAGGCATTGACACTATTGATCAACCAATCCTACTTTTAAAGCTCCAAATACTTTTTTTTCCCCCCCAATTCTTGTCTTTGCTATTTACAATAATTTCTTTCGGTCACACTCAAGTTATCTCGCTTCTTAACGAGACTCCCTTTTCTTCTCTTACATTAAGTTCAGAGTAGTTCAAAGAGAAAAAAAATCCCTTTCTCTCTCTGTATCAATGACCTGCTGTTGGTAATACGATATTATCACTTCTGCTTCTATACCAGTGACTGCCAAATGTACCTCTGTACCTCTGATTCTACACCTCTGTGCTCTATGAAGCCGCTTGAATGATCTAGGTTGATTTTTATCTTATTGTAGACAGGACCAGGACAAGCTGTCTTCAATTGAATGTTGGTAAGAGCGAGACTACGGTTATAGCTACCTTACTCAATGCCCTTCGTTATCTTCCCACCTTCCACATTTGTTGCTACAAACTAGAGCCTCGGCTATGTATTTAGTGCCAAACCCTATCCTGGAATCATATGTCTACTTAATTACCCTTTTACCTAGAGATTACTCTTTAATCTCCACACTCAAACCTTTTAATCGTCCTCCTTACCAACTCTCTCCTTCCACCCGTTAGCTTTTGGTCTCGTCCCTTATCTCTACTTACTTTGACAATAAGTTTGGTGTATGGTGGACATTCTCGGCAACTTGAGGACGTCTTAGGATATTTATCGGTAGTTGTCTTAAATTTTCCTTCTCGATATTCCTATAGATGTCCTTATTTCTCACAGGTAAGCTGGTTTAAGGCGGCACTTAACTTTATTGTGACGTCAGTTTTCTTTTATTTGACCATTGCCACTCACTCCCCACCTTATATATATCTTTGGCCTGTTCCTTTGAAATTTTCTGTCCATTCTCTTTGTGACCAATCATGTCCATCTCAAGTTTATTCCCCCCAAAAAAATGTCTCATCCTTCGAATTCTACTTCATAGCCCGTGCATCGTTCTCTCTCAATATCTGTCTCTCTTCTTCTCATCCTCCACAAATCCTGATTGTTTATCTGCCTCCTAGCCCTTCACGGTAACGTTCAACGTAGCTCATTCGTCATAATCGAGAATATTAATTTTCTTATTATGTTACTTTCATCCATTTATTTTATTGTAATACTTCTGTCCTTAAGTTTAAAGTCTATTTAATTTTGATTTATCTTGTTACTAAATATTAAGGAAAGAAAATAGCTTTTACACTAATCAATAAGTGTGGGTCAATAAAGCTTTAAAATATCTTCGCAAGAATGTACATCCTTCTTCTTCTTTTCTTATTAGCTTAAGAGTTTAAAAAAATTGGAAGGAGTATATTCGCAAATTCTTCATACTGAAATACGAGTGAGGACGGACGGGAGGTAGGGCGCCTAAGTTGTTTTAAAGTGAAGAATCGTTGAAAAATATAGTATTGACCGTGATTTACTGGGGAGGATTTTGTGTAGATATATGTACCACGAGACTCTTTTATAGCACAATAAGTCAACTAGAAAACGATAAATTTCCTTTTTTTGTCAGAAGCAGGAAACATATACAGTGTTATGCAGTTCGTAATAAAGTATAAAAAGAATGCCATTTGTTGTGCATGCGTAATTATAAATGGACAAAAAATTATTGTTATACAAATTATGAAATTATAATGATTCGAAAAACACCATATCAAATTTAACTTTAATGATTTATGTTATAAAAAAACTTTCTGAATAACTATGTATTATGCTTATACATTTATTTAATAGAAAACCCAGCAAAATATTCTTTTACGGTTACTCCTGAAACCTTGGTTTTCCACTTTTCAGCATATTTCCCCAGAGAGAATGAAGCTTACAGATCTTCACAGATTCTAATGTGAGCATGTGTCTGACTGCTATAAGAGAAATACCTCACAAACACACACACACACGCACTATATGCCGGCATTCATTCTTGGCAGAAAACGGATGAGGACGAGGTTTTGGGTTGGTGTGAAGTAATAAATTCTTAGTACATTAAATATTTAAAAAATATATTAATAAAGAGTAATTGTTGAAAAACGTAGTTCTATATTAATTTTTTTGAACACATGTAACAATTAAGATATTTACGAAATAAATAAAGAAGTTTGTACCATCTCCTATCTGGGACTTTCCATCCAGATTCTTAATGTCTACTATATTTATCTTTCTTACTGTAGTCCTTTTCCGCTATTAACAAATTAAATATTTTTTCCTGTAACATTTATTCATGTATTTGATTATTGGAACATATAAAAATGACTTAGTGTATTTCTTAATTTTAAATGAAAGTTAAAGTTTAGGCTACTGTATGTATGTAACACCAAGTATTAAGTACAAATTCATAATATATTTAAAGTTGAATTTAGGTTAATAATTACAGAACGATATATTATTGACAAAAATTACATGAGTAAGCAACTAAGTAAGCATTTTTTTCTATATTTCTTTTTTTTTTCTTTTTTAAGACAGATAATATAAGATGTTTTTTAAATTTGAATTTATAAGAAAAGTAATAGACCATGATAGCGAAGAAGGAGTAATAACTGAACTCAATATACATGAAGAAATAAATTAAAAGTAAAATGCAAATAGACTTGAAATAATTTAAGCAACTAAAGCTACTAAGAAAGGTTAATTAATTAAAAAGGTTTTACCTTTAAAATTAGTCTTTAAAGTAGACATGTCTATTTATCCACAGAACACTCTCATCTGGCGTTTTTTAATTAAATTTAAATGTTCTAAATAAGACTAATAATTCAATTTGAATTTTAAGGGGGTGTCTTGAGATGGAGTAAGAGGCAGGCATATAACCCTTCGTTTGCCTTCACCCCTCCTTCGCTTCCGAGGCCAATCTTCAGTGTATCATCAAGAAATGAAATACTTTTTGTTGAGTTGTACATTATTCGGAACTAGTGACGTGTATCTATTTAATCCGGAGTAAATGATATACTAGTGTATATGTTTCATAGAAATGTAAATATTGTAAGCAAATGTTTATATAAGTGCAGGGAATGGAGTGGAAGTTAGTTGATGACAGAGATCATCCTGTCAGAAGTACATGTAGAAGAGAACATCAGAAGTAGATGTACTCGTTGTCGGTTTTCAGTTCAAAGGTAAGTAGATAATAACATTAATATTAATTAATATTATTGTGATTCTTATTGTATCAGCAGATTCAACCCCAGGCTATTTTATTTATTCATTTTTTAATGATCCACCCAAGTATATAGATATACACACACAGAAACTTTGGAGAAAAAATGAAACACTCACGCAGGAGGAAGAAAGAGTGTAGTGAACACACAAAAAGAAAAAAAAATTATAATAAGTTAAATTTTCTTGAAGACTTCTCGCCCTTCGACAGTGAGGAGTGAACAGAGTCTAAGTCATAGTTTTGACATTAGGTGATGACACATCCAACGAAAATATTTGGCGCTGAAAAAAGAAAATTGTTTTCTTGCTTCGATTATGGTTGGTCTAGGAGTTTTTAAACCTTACCAAGTATACACCTCCTATTATCACATTTCTTTCACAATTTTATGAACTAGGCTTGCGCTAAGCCATACTTGAGTTAATTAATTAATAAAATTATTGTAAAATAAATGTAACAATGTTCAAGATGTATACCTAGTTAGGCTCAAGAACTCCTAACCCTATCAAAATTCTTACTCTCTCCCAAAGATTTTCCCTATCAAATCCTTATCAGTGGGAATATCAATAAATCCTAGTAAAGCTAATGTCTATCGTAAACAAAGCAAATTCTTTTGTAAGGTAGAAGTGAATCATGTAGTGCAACTATGTTGTGAATGTGAAATGGATGAATTTATGGATTGAATGTGAAATTGATTGATTAGAATAAATCAGAAATATTACATATATATATATATTCAATGCCCTTCGTTATCTTCCCACCTTCCACATTTGTTGCTACAAANATATATATATACATTAGAAAAATTAAAAAAAACAACTAGAAATATTACTTTTTGAGAAGACCTGCCAATCATTAACGCCGTTGCGTTCCTATTGAACCCTGAAATGTATGTCTGGAACACTAGAGGAAGAGGGAGTGAGAATGGAGTACAGCCAGACATCAACCAATCACCAAGTGTTGAAACAGCCCTACCATCAGCTCCTGCTTGCGGAAGAAGCCGTTGTAACTTTCTCAAGGGGTTTCCACCTGCTCACTGGTAAACCACATTGAAGGGGGGTTTGTATTTAATATATATATATTAGGCAGTCATGATACTGGTGAAGAGCATGGGAAGAAAATTCTAAAAATGGAAAAGACTCCTTAAATAGAAAAATGGTAGCAATTGCTACCAAATCATTAGGAATTTTACTTTAAATGAAGCTGACATATAATGAAGAATGAATCTTCCTGTGGAGTAGTATATGAATATAAGTCACTTTTAAATTCGTACTGATAAATAATTTAAATATGGGAAGTTTAAGGACTGTAAAACCAACTCTGCACAACAGTCCATTACAGACACGCTCTCAATACTTTTTGTGGACAATCGTGGAGACCACAGTCGATGATATCCATGTAGAACTGGCAATAAAATCCACGTACTCCGATTTCCGTGACTGTGGGTGTTGCATCTCTCCACTCCCTTTTTTCATTCTTGCTGTACGATCACCTTTGCATCACCTTACATTATATATATACGTAAACTAGTTCTTTTGTGAAAAAAGGAATTAGATATGTTTTCCTTTCAGTATTTTGTTGCAGGGTATTATCAAACATAATAAAAAAAATCATCTCGTCATAAACATTTGATCCTGGGGACAAAACGTCTCCTCTTGCCTTCAAGAAAGCCCTGAAAATGGCTTACAGCATAAACCGAAACGTCGGCTGATAATAAAAAATACACTTTTTTTTAAATCCAATTTTTTGGATCAACCATGAGCTGACCCCAACAAAAACTCTCTACTAAAAAAAAAATCATCGTAATTTTCTTTTTATTGGAGACAATTTTGTTTATAAACCTAGGATAGAAAAATAATTATTTATTTTTCTTATTCAATGTAAACATGTAAAAAAAGCAATATGACTTTTCTTATTTTATTATAAGGTAGTTTGGTCAGATTGATGGACTGGGTCGTTTTAATAGATGCTGAAGAATTGTACGGTAGGACAATGTAAGGAAGTACTTGATAATTTAAAAAAAATCTGTAAAGTAAGATACTGTTAAAAGCAGTATGCTTAAAACGTAGAATACTAGGTTCAAACAGAAAAATTTTAAAAGTTCAAAGAGTGATCTTAATAATCATCAGTGAGGGATGTTTCAGTATAATAAAGTTTTACTTTAATTATGTATTAATGACTAAAATTAGCAGGTTGAGCTTTAAACCTCTACCTTGAAGAAGAAGTCTGATCTGCTGCGGGTAGAGGAGTCCTTCTTCGTCTTCTGGTCCCTCCGAAGGGATCAAAGGCTGTGACGTAAGCTCTATGAGGACTAGGATTACGGTCGGTCCTTTCATCAAGACTTCGCTCTGAAGGGGATCAGCACTGATTCTCCGTTAGAGGGCTTAGCAACTACTTAATTAAGGAGGGTGACTTTATAGAAATGCTGTCAAAGTTTCCCGATTGGGAAGGAGGGGGGAGAGAGGCTTTCCCGATTTAGGACTCGAAAGGGTTTGTGTATGATTAAAAGATGAATTTATTGATGGAATTTTCTCTGCTGAATTAAAATTCCAGAGTACGAATGGGATATGGCTGGAATGATGGACTAATAAGAACCGATAGCTAATTTACCAGAACGGATAATAACCGAGTATAGTACAAAATTATAGGAGTCAATCTAACGCTGAAGCATTTTCATTTTATTATTTACAAAAACTACGAACCTAATATGTTTTAAAAGACAACTTAAAAACAAAAAAACATCCATTAGGCAAGAGAAGAGTAAAACCCATTTCCCCTTTTCCGATAAAGAGTAAATGATTATTACCAGGTCGTGGGTACTGGCATAGTTATCTAGCGGATTGATTTCTATAACTAATAAAATATGTGGAGTTGTGCACATTTGTTGCAGCCTTTTCAAAGCCACTAGCAAAAGTTCGTTACCCTCTTGAAAATCTTTGACTATGCGCTTTTTTGTAATTTCTTTTTGATATAAAAATAGTGTTAGAAGTGTTAGAAGCATGTTGCTTATAAAAACGGTGATGGGATTAGTCGAAAGGAAGTAATGAAGATATTCTGTTCGACGCAGTAGTTCCGGTGTCAAATAAAGGTTACAGGGGAGAAGCTAAGATACATACATGTCCTTGTTGTGACTGCTTGAAGTTTGGATAAGAAGGGGATAGGCTCCAAATACACCGATTTTGAGATAGCAGAGAGTACACCATTGGAGGGAAGATCTCTTATTGGTTCATCAGTCCGGTACACATAAAAGCCTCGTAGAAAAGAGGTTTAGCTTTATAGCGAGGTGTATCTGACAAAAAGAAAGTGAAAAAATTTTGATTTTTTAAAAACATATATTCATCATAATTTATTAACACAATTAATTTATATATTTCCTAAGAAACAAACTGAAATCATGTTACATTTTAATTCAGACAATGGGATACATACAATAGGATGTGTCAAGTTGTTAGACAACAATGAAAAAAATCTAAATATCCTGCTATTTATTAGGACCCCAATAATACGATTTATTTTTGGAACATGGGTGAGAGATAGGGGATATTTTTCAATATGAAATTTTCTCAAATTTTGGTGGGGATATTCTCGGCTTCTGAGTGAGAATGGGAATGGGTTGTAAAGTGAGATGATGGAAGATGGGGGGTGTTGGGAGTGGACTTTTAGGATTGAAGAAGTTGTATGGGAATAAGAGGAAGAGGGACGTAGGGGAAAGGTTAGGGGAGGTTGGGAATGGAAAGGCTGGGTTTTTTAGAGATAGGGTGCGTGGGACTACAGAGAAATCAGGGGGTGTTGGGAGGAGCCCAGATTGGCTCTGATGTAATTGAACTCGCATAAATGTCAATAAATATGGAAGAAAAGACTTAACTATGATTCATTTGAGTCACCTTTTTTTTATAAAAATTAATTAATTAATTTTAGGAAAAGCAGTTACCCAAAAGAGGGTGAATGGTGGTCATTGAAGTTAATATAATACGCTTCGTTTGATTTTGATATCGTGATCCTTCGAACAGCAAAATTTTTGTGCACTTTAATATTGTAGATTCATAGGGTGACCAAATTTTATTTTTTGAGAATAATCGCAATGGGTCTACCTAGTATACATTAAAAGATTGGTTAACATGCCATTATTACCGTTGGAGGAACCAGGGTTGAAAAAATTACGACACGTGATGATAGATGGGGTTATATGGGGGAAATAATTTGTTAAATACCAATAACATTTTGTCTTTTAAAATTAGATAAATGTCATCAATACCTCTCTTCATTAAAAAAAAAAAAAATTTTAGTTCTTAACTTATGAAGTTTTGAATTTTGTTTTAAGAAATAATTATAATCAAATCCTTAGACATCGTATAGCAATAGACCACTTTTAAAGGGAGGTTATTTCGTGAAAATAGACTACTCAGATTAGAAGCATTCTGAAGTAGTAAGCGGGGGAGAATAAATATCAATTTGAAAGCGCTTTGAATTTCAGAACAACGAAGCGCAGTTCTGTCGGAGATAAGAGAAATAAAATTATAAATGCATGAATCCCTTGTTATCTCTCGTTAGAGCGAATTTTCACTAACGCTCTAACTGTGCAAACAAGTGCCGACCATAGCNTGTGTGTGTGCGCGCGCGTGTGTGTGTGTGTGTGTGTGTATGTGTGTGTGTGCAAATATAGCATTATATTTATATTCGATTAATGAGCTGGGTTGTTCATCTTATCATCACGATTATTAGAAAACAAGAAACTGTAATTTCGTCTCTCGTGTTCAACTGTCACACAGAATACGGATGAATTTGCTTGTATTTTTCAATTGTTAGATAAATCGGATTGAGACAAAACTGTTTATGAGAACTCGATAAATATAAATTTACGAAAGAATAATCTGTGTGCTTTTTAATTGCGATGGCTGAGTCGATCCTTGGCTCAAAGGCAACTATCCCTGTCTCCCCTCTACCCGGAGACCAGATGACGTAATGACCTAAATATCGCAGTCTGATCAGAATTAATCAGGAAGCCAAATCATAGCTTGACTATTAATCAGTCATGTGTGTGCTGATTAAGCCAACAGACAGCACGTCTTCGAAGATAACCCGGCGATTCTCATCTGTCTCTTCTCAATCTTACATGTAACATTTAATATATTTTATACTTAAGTTTTTATTAAGAACAAGTTATGAGAAAAAATTAGAGACATGCATAAATAATTTTTTATTATGATATGTACGTAATATGAATAATTTCAAGCGTGGTATAAAGAATTAGCTCATGTTGCTAAGAGAAAATTGTACAATTTAATAAGACTTGGAAGAAGTTTTAATTTTTTATATATTGTGTAGAAATAATTTCAATAAATATATTTCCTCATTGAACATCAATATAAGACTTAAATGATAATACATCACTTTACACATAATTTATTTAATACCACATACATTATTTCCTAGAATAGCAAGCTTAAACGTAACTTTAATGCTGCATGAAGTTGGGCAGAGGGATATTTTTTTTTTTACTATTTTTTTTAATGATTTTCCATTGAGCTACTTTGAATATCAGAAGTAAGGGCAGTTACAAAATAATTAAAATTTTTTATTATGACTCGATAAAAGCTCTTTTAGGCGGGATTCGAACCCGCAATACCGAGATTCTGAAATCTGAGTGGGTTCCTTTATGGTTTATTAACCTAACTTCCATCCTGCTTTTTTTAAAAAACTCTCTTTTCTTTTAGGTTTCTGGCATTTTTGAACCTGACCACATGCTATTGAAAAAAAAAACGACTTAACTTTCAGATATTACATTGACTGATAGAAAAAATGGAAGAACAAAATGTTTTTATCTATAAATTATATTCCTTTTCATATAATGAAAGACAAAATGAAATTTACCAAAATGAAGGTTGAAAATAATATGTTTAAAGTAATTAAATATATCACGTGTGCCTCTACGAGTAAAGACTTGAATTTCCTCACTCACTCTGTTTAGACCTTTTCGTAAGATTAAGTTACACTAACTTTTATAATTAATTACATCACGAGCATGCATTTTTTTTTTAGTTCGAAAGAAAATATTTAAATTCTATATTTATTATTAGACAACTAAAATATTTTGATTGAAGTTTAGTTATAAAAAAGAGAGAGATCCTGAGTGATATATCTTTAGAACTTCCGATAATAATATATGTAAAAATAATATATGTAAATACAAGCATTACACGAACAGTTTTCGTCCTCTCGAGTGTGGAGATTTATTCGAATGGAAATAATTTCAAAATGAAAAGTTGTATGGCATAAGCAACAATCATGATCATGACAGATAATATGTTAGGCATTTCTTCTTAAGGCTTACATACAACAAATCTCTACTTTAACCCATCAGAATTTATATAAATTTGAAAAGTAGAGAATTTTTATTGGGATTTGGTCAATGTTGATCAAGAAATACAATTTAAAAAAAAATATGCATTTTGTTTTAATTCTCTGCCGACGTTTCGGCTTACATAGCGAGTCGTCTTCTGGGCTATCATGGAGGCGAGATGGGACATGTGGTCACCTAGATCAAATTCTCATGACTCCAAAGATCCCGGCAGCAACACGTCCACTCTCGCCTTTATGATATCCCTGAAGATGGCTTACCATGTAAGGCGAAACGTCGGTAGATAATTAAAAAAAAAAAAACACATTTTTTAAAAATTCAATTTTTATGGATCAACCTTGACCAAACCCCAAAAAAGTTCTCTAATTTCAAAAAAGAGTAGCGGTGTAGCCAGTGATCAGTACACACCTGTTTATAGCGCTCCGTCTTTCCAACTATAATATACGAGTTGTGGGAAGAACTGAGATCTCAAACTCTACATACATTTGTAGTGAAGTGTCAGTGACATGTGAGTGCAGTTTCAGCTCGAATCGTCGCGAGGATCACATCTAAACAGTGAGTAAAGCGAACTATTTTTGTAGCCGTTATCCTTAGCACTGGGGTCGACAGGGGAAGACCTGTCCGGCCCCCACCTCGCCGCGCTAAGCTCTCATAGCCTCCCTTATCTCTCTGCCTGTAGAGTAGGAGCCTCCGTTCCAGACTCTTAACCCAGCGTTACAGGTTCGAGACCAGGCCACTCTACT
>KZ806885.1:792293-830052 GCA_000696205.2 Oncopeltus fasciatus
GGATTGACCTTATGCCCAGACCGGCATCTATACATATGCATATATTATATAAATTACTTATTCTCAAATTAAATTATAATTTTACTATATTCCTATCTAATATTGATCTGTAAACTTCTCACCTTAATATTAATATCCATATTCAGCAATAAAAACTATATTTTTCTAAATAGAAGCTCTGGATTAGATTTCGGTAAAAATTAATTCTTCAATTGATGACGTGGTTTAAATTTTTTTACCACATTCATTACACAAAAATTTAAGAAGGTATCAAAATCACACTATAATTAACAATTATACATAGACTATTGTTTTGTAGTTGTTGGGGGAGGGGGGGGGGGTACTTTAACAACACATTCTCTAATGTGGCGTATAACAAAAACGAATACATCCTAATATGTAATTCCTCTACTCTTGGGTAATAGAGTTTTGTATACATATATGTCTGTTTATGTGTGTTAGTGTGTGCATTATATCTTGTAGAGAGCTTGAAAGCGATGAAGTACTCTGAGGTGTTGGGACTTTATGTAGCCTCTGAGGAAAACATACCGCTGTCACTTGGGGGGACTACAGGAGTGAAATGTTTTGTTGCTGCTGGGGGGAAGAGGGCTAAGGTAGCAGCCGACACACACACAGAGAGACCGTGTGTCACATTAGCTATTGATAAGTTTGTTTTGTAGGGCCGGAGCTCTCTCTCGCTCTCTCTCTCTCACTCTCTCTCTCGTAGCCATTATAAATTCAGCGAGGTGCAAACCGCCTTTTCCACTGATAATCCTCTTCCGAGTTGCCAGGCACGCGAGATTTTCAGTTGCTCAATTCAAAAACCCTCATGAATGAGTGATGTGGTGGCTGAAATATTTATATCGGCTAGTGTGGTATTCCATGCCCGTCGCAAGTGGGAACAACACTTCAAACGGGCGACCCACCTCTAACATAAACACAGCACATTTCACATCCACGCGGTACACACACCTCACACATTTACGCACATCATTTTTAGCAGGCAAAGCTGCTTTTTGAGACTTGCGTGGAATAAATGATTATAATTAAGGAAAAAATATATATAAAGAAATATAAAGAAAATATGTTAGAATGAGGTAGACTGAGGTAGTCATCTTGTAAAAGGTAGAATGAAGAGTGACTGGTAGTAAACTCTGACCACTACGGCACTGGCTCTCATATGGAGCCAGGGGACTTTATTTGTATATATAACAATTATTTTAAATTTATTGCTTACACAACTACATTGAGACTCTTCAGAAACTACATATGCTCTAATCACCTAACCATTAATACAACAAATAAAATCAACTTATGGACGATATGTGATTTACGAATCAATAAAAAGTACAAATTATTGCTTTGTAAGAATGGAAAGAGTTGTAAAAAGTAAGGCTTTCAAATGATACGGCTGAGGGAATGCGACTGGCATATGCCTCTTTTACCAAAGTGGTCACATGCCTCGTATCGCTGAGGATATTTTCATTCCCCGGCCTGGCTGGACGAGAATGGCACTGTGTACACAGGACCACAACGCCTTCGCCTGGCAATCTACAGCTTCCGGTAACACCTCCCTTACCGAGGTTTATGTACTTCTAGAAGCATTGATTCGTCACAGGCTGTTACTACTGTTTTGTTTACTTTTGACTGGAGTATCTGCTCATCAAAAAACGAATAGGATATAAACCTCTAATGACAAATATCACACCTGAGGATATTATCCGACCTCTACAGGTCCCACAAATTTCTGACATACTCTTTCATTCATATCGTAATTCATACTCATCTCCCCCCCCCCCACCCCTTCGTACACACACTAACATAATATTTTGAGCTATCTTTTTTTTTGGCAAATTTTTAGAGCCATTAGTTTAATTATTTTTTCGGTCACACCCCACTCATCAGGGAGCATTGAATTATCCATTTTATCCGTACTGCAATTTGAAATATAATCCTTGTAACTATAGATGATTTGAAACAAATACGGTGAAGTATAGTAATGAAGAATGAGTAAATGTCAACGTAATTGCTAGATGGTATGAACTTGCGGCCGGCCAGTACTCCTGTGCTAGCATGATACTGAGTTTTCTTCACTGTTTTATGGCTAGGCGATGAAGTAGGAAATTAAGTTCCTGGGTTCTAAAACTTCCCGACTGAGATGTAAGGAATACAACTGGGAGGGAGTGGGTGGTCTTAGATATTTCGGAAGTAAGAAAGATGCAGGTTGCTTATGATATGTGAAGTGATTGTGGGAATGTGCTAGACATACATAACAATAACCCAATTAGCCGTTTTTGTTTTTGTTTTTATCCCAGGATGATACTGGCTGTTTAAGCAAATAATCCAGTTACCCAACTGGCTACTTCACCTAGCCAAGCATTTTTTCGGTTGAAGGTGTTGCTTGGTTTGATTTGTCACTTTAAATAAGCTGTTGTTCGGAGGAATATTTATGTGTTCCATTGGTATACTAAATGGTCATTTATAACATTGAAAATTCACTCAACTCACGACTTATATTTAATCATTTCCAGCCCCTCTGATATCTGTAGTTCAAGAATTGTTTGTCTCAAAAATCAATAGCCGGCGAAATTCAGGAGAAAGTTATCAACATTTAAAATCGAATTTCCACACAAACTTTGTTAACTAAGTTTGGATTGACCTTATGCCCAGACCGGGCAGTGTTTGTCTGAATGGTTTATTTATTAGTTGAAATAACTGGCACCCAAATGAAATTTTTTATTTCTCTAACTTAAAGTTTGATGTTTAGGTTTTTAATTTGTTTTAGGAAAAATGTATTTTCATAAATAAGTGTATTAATTAATAGCCAAAATTACTAAAATATATTAAAACCAGTTTTAATTTATGGGATAAAGTTTATTTATAAACTATATTTCTTCCGTATTCTTAATTTTCTTTATGCTAGGATATATAAATATACGATGTAATATCAAAAACACTAATAAAATTATATTAGTATATTTTAACTTATTTATGCAACTTTTAACAAAAAATTTTAATTATTTTACTTTTACTTGGAATAATAAACAAATAAATAATGTAACCGGACAGGGCGCTTCAGGGGACCTGTCATCAACTGCGGCTTGTCCTGAGCCATGGATGTTTAGAATGGGGCGGCAACCTGTAGATAGCCCCTCCCTCCATGACCTTAAGTGGTTGAAAGGAAAACTAACGCCATAAAGAAATAAAAGTATATAATCTTATGTCGCGTTCATTATGTAAATGTCTCATTTACGCAAACAACGTTAAGATAACGACAATTAACCTGTTAAGGATAAATTAAAATAATTTAATTTTTCAATGTAAAACCTAGTTATCAAATGAGTAGGCTAAAAATATTGTGAAATGAAGGCAGGAAGAGATAATGTTCCTCGTGGCACTTTCCCCAAAATTATTGTTTATAGAAAACTTCGACAAAATAAAAAAAGATAAAATATGTGTGATTTTACTGGGACAAAAATTCTATTAAAAATTTTAATAAATACAATTCTACTACTAAAACATCAGAAATACTTTTGAATTTATGTTAAATATCGAAGGACGATTTTTACACTTTCTTCTTAATTAATATAGGAATTATTGATTCATATTTAAATAGTTAGTGATGAATATGGGTTACAGACATATTTTAATTAGGAAAATATATTAAATTTCATTAAATAAATGACTGGTTAAATTAATGTGTGTTTTAATTCTCAAGTTAACTTCTCATTTAAAGCACCTGAAGTTTTTGTTTGTTTATTGTTTCTGCTTTATACATTGCTGAAGATATTTTCTTATAAAAATTCTTATACGTTTTAACAATTTTTGCTATAAGTAAATATATTTTTAAGGGCTTAATATAATGAAGCCTTAGTGAGAAGAGTTTTTAAGTGCAAATACAAAATTCTCTCATATAATTTCACAATTATTTAAGAACTTTTGTGCTGGTACACGCGATAAAGAATTTTTCTTTGGTGTTAAAGACTTAACTCATTAAATGTTAATTAAAAATGTTGACTATGTAAAACAGAAAATGGTGGAAAGACCTTACTGTAGCTATGCTCTTAGTCTTCATTGTTTTGGTTTATAATATATGATGATTATATTTATTTATTATTTACTTATTTATTACATTTCTATATAAATGATTTAGATAACTTGGCTACAATGAGTACTGACATAGTTAGAAAATCCCAGTACTGGTTTCCTTTTAAATTTATGTATAACTAACACTCCCAATACGACAAATGAAGATGAATTTTATATCTACAAGAACTAGCGAAATTTGCATCTATTACAGATAAAATATAAATCTTTTTTTAAACATGATTTATATTCCGCAGTTTTGCAGAACAAACTTCAATATGTCCTTCACTAACGAGTAGTTAATCACTTCACTAAAATTCCTATCATGGGTGTATATGGTTATACCATTGTTTCTCTCTTTTACTAACTCTTTTTCTTGAAGATTAGATAATATTTAGTAAATAAAATGAATAAAGTTTATTTAATTTTCATTTAGCTAATGTTCTCTATTACACAGAATATCCGGCTCATACTTATCTATAAATATTTCACGTTGAGTAGCCTTATTCTTAAAGACCTTTTAATAAAAGCGGCTTTTTTCTTACTAAGTGATATAGACTATATATCTGTCAAAGGAAAGTTAGCCCCTTCGATATTTCGTCTTATTCGGGGGTTTGGACTCCCAGTAGAGTGTGGGGAGTAGAATGAATTATCTAGCTAGCTGGTGTAAAGGATAGCATGCTGGCCCGGAAAGCAGGAGATCTGGGTTCGAGTCCCGGCTGAGGTGGTAAGATTTTTTTATTCTATTCCCTTGCATTTATTTCATTAATGATTAATGTTAATAGACATATAATATAACGGTCTACAAGTCGTCATCAACCTCAATGAGATTTCCCTGTGGTTTAAAAAAAAAGACTGATATCGTTTATATATGTAAATATATATATATATATATGAGTGAGTACAAGATCTTCATTCCATCGAAAATATACATAACTATGTTTTTTAAACGTATTTGGATGGAATAAAGATATTATTATGCTAACTCTCATGGCAGATTTTTTAAACATTTCTACGGTATTTTACAGGTTCACAACAAAAATGGACAGAGGTTGCAAAGGGATATGATTAGGAATTCTATTTCAAAACGGGTTGTTTTTTATTTATCATTAAGATCTCATGTTTACTATCAAAAACAGGCACACGATTTTTCGCGCACGCAAGCATGCATGAACGCGCACAAATGTGATACGAAATATTAAAATACCATCCACATATCATTTATATATATATATTAAACAATTAAGAACAGGTGGGATAGAGAGTGCAGTGCACACACAAAATGATAAAAATCACAAAATAACAAAGAGTAAAATTTTCAGGGATCTCTCACACTTCGTCGGTGAGGAATAAAGAAAGNATGTATTTATTTATTTGAATAATCTATGAAAATCCACACTCACGCCACCACACTGAAACTCACGCACGAACACGAGCACACACCTGCAAAGAGGGTGATTCCCAAGCCAACAGCGAAAAATTTTCTCAGCACGTTAATTCGTTGATTTAAGAACCATAGTCTTGAACAGTTACATAAATATTTTTCAAGAGTTTTGTGCTGAATGAGTTTGTGTACATGTTATTTCTAAAAAGAGAAACTTATCTACGATATTAGAGATTGTAGGAAAGAGACCTAGAAACACAAAATTAATGTTTTAAAATACGTGAAAAACTCGTAAACAAAGTGAATTACCTATCAACAATGTTAAGGGATATCTACATTTGAAATTTTTACGTCACGTTATCTCCAATAAAAAATCTTCCATTTTTAAAAAAACAAATACAATTTTTTTATACATATTTATGAATATTTTATGTATTCTATAAGTATTTTTTGTTTAAAGATTAAATTAAAACATTTCTAATCAATCGTCCGGTTAAAAATTTGGTCTCACTACTGACAAATAAGTTATATAATTGATTTTAATGATATTTAAATAGTCAATATAAATCTTTATAACTCAGTTTTATTAATATTTTTCTTAACACACTTTGGACTTCATTTCAACCTATACTTTGAATAATATTATATTAGTATACTTAATATAATATTTTTCTAAGTAAATGATACTTTAATAATATTCTTTCATTCCCTTTAGTTTAAATAAAATTAACTTTTCATAGTTCATAAAAAAAACATAATTATATCTTAAGTTCAAAACATTATGCATACATATTTGTAATATAATATATCAGGCTTACTTTATCTTTTAATTTATTAATATTTTACACTTGACGCTGATGGCCCAACTGTGAACCAACCTCTTCAATTGGAAAATAATACCAAATTGTCAAGGAATCAATTTTCCCAATCATCGTAATAATGATTGTCATCGACGGTTAGGGGGAAAAAGAAGTAGTTTAGAAAAGAGTTAGTTCAAGAAATGATTAAGAGAGAGAGCGCTAGGAGGAGGAAAAGAAGTAGAAGGAGGGAGAAATAGAAAGAGTCATTAGATGGGAGAGATAAAGGAAGAGAGAAAGAGAGTCAGTCGTTAGGGTAGAGTGTGTGAAGGAGGATTTCGTATTAAATATTGGTGTGTGGTCCGGAATTAGCCAATCATAACCGGGGTCCTACCAGAGAGTTGTTTAGAGCGAGCATACGGGGAATACATACTGCCATAAATATCAGGGAAGCCGTAAACTACCGCTCAAAATCCGAGTCATCTGCGTATGCAGTTGAGTCCCCGCTCTACTTCATCTCAATCTAAATATATCTCTTTCCTCTCTACTGCTCCTCTCCAATGCCTCAAATTTCCAATGTTTTCTCTACTTCTCTGTCTCTCTTCCTCATCTCCCCATTCCCCTCCCATCACCATCACCCTTCCTTCCCTTCATCTCTCCTCCATTCCCATCCTACCAACATCACCCTTCCTTCCCTTCATCTCTCCCCCTCTTCAATACCCCTTCCCTCTCTCAACCCCCTCTATTTCCCCCTCCCCCATCTTTCTCCCTTCCCTCTCTTTCCCCCCTCCAACCCACCTCTTCTCCTCCTTTCTTTTCCCCTTCCACTCACCCTTTCACCCTCTCTTCCTCGCGCCCCTCTCCATCTATCCCCCCTCACTTTATGTCTCTTTCAACTGAATTAACTCTCTGAATTATCTGTACATTTTTACACTTAATTTTTTGATGGGGTACATGATAATAGTCCTTGCTCGTCTATCCCGGGACGTAACCCGTCCTCAGAGAGGAGCCCGGGTTAACCCGCAATAGACAATCCGGCACCTATCTTCTCCTTATCCTAGGATAAGGAAGAGACTAGGCAGGGAGTCAAGGAGGGATTGAGAGGGGGAGAAAAATGCCAGTGTAATCACTCCCTAGGTCTCTTTCAACTAAAATCGATTTTATTGTTTGTTACGATCCCTTACTCCCTCCGATGGCTCATTCATAACCTATTCTTCTCTCATACACAAATTTTGAAATTGATGATTTACTCACCCTTTGTAATTTCTGGAAAGCGGTGGTTCCCATTAGGTTGTTTCATGATTATAAACAATACAATGTATTGTACAATTATAATAATATACAATCATTATTGTTGGGCGTCAAGCTCTTTGTTCTTCCTTTTTCTGTTCATCATCAGCTTAGTGGACAATGCTTTAGAAGCTCTTTTAAAATTCTATAACATAGTAATGAAGTACATATGTACATGTACAGGAACTGTATCAGAATGGAACTAATGCAAAATCCCTTTCGTGAATCACTGATAGTGGACTCTTATGTTGAAAGGAAAATGAAAATAAATCTTGATAGATTTATATAAATTTTAGTTTCATAAAGTCAATTTCGGGATTATACTAACTTGAAAATGAAAGCAAATACTCTGAATAGAAGCAGTAAATTTTGATATTTTAGGTTAAAGTATAGAAGTTTAGGAATTTATTTACAATAGATTTAGTAGTAAGAAAATATTTTTAAAGCAACGTCACTAAAGAAATATCATAGATGTTTTGATACTATAAAAGCTTTTTCTTTAATGAGGAGTGGCCTTCCAGTTTTTAATAGTTAGATAAAGACGGATAGATAGAGAGAGAGAGAGGGAGAGAGAGAGAGAGAGAGAGAGAGAGAGAGACATTTTGGGAAAATGTAAGGGGGGGGGGGGGGGGAAATAAATAAGATTTACATATCTTCAGTGTTGAAGGGTTATCCACTTGATAATACACATCTCATTTGGTAGGCATGAAAGAACAAAAGAAAAAAATAACAAGCTTTAAAAGCGATTTTGTTGTTAAGTTGAAATTTGCTAATAAAGGTTGAGAAGATTGCTGAAATAGCAATTTCTTTTTAAATTTCGAGAAGCTTCACGTTCATAAAAGACCTTCTGCATTATTAGTGAAATAAAATTACTTAATATCTTGATAATATGGCAGGATGTTGATGCAATATATATCAGTCTAGAGATTGTTCCAGCTTATACCAGTCCTAAGTGTAGCGCGGACACTGAATAGGCGTTCTCCTTGTTATTAAATAAGGAAGTTCATTGTTATTCAATCGTAATTAAAGAATAATCAATAAAATATGAAATAATTTATGAGTATAAGAACTAGTGGGAGAAAAAGTTTAGTAAACACACAAAAGAAGAGTAAAATTTGTGTGTTCACTGCACTCTTTCTCCTACCTGTTCGAATTTGTTATGTCGCGAATGTTTCATTTTCTATATATATTAACTATTATATATACAAACTCACACACACCGACTTCTAACGAAGCTGGTTAGCGAAAATATTATTTCTAGAATGTACCTCATATTAAGTAAGTTGTAGTTGTGTCTGACGGTGGGGCTTATTACAATTTAGTCATTCAAGTTTAGTCATTCCAAATTAAATATTACACCCGCTGCAGTGAACAATGTTGTTTATTTATACAACAAATTGACATTTTAGTTAGTACCCGCCCTTATTCTTCTGACTCCGCTCATTATGAGGGGGTATTACCTGTGATGTTAAGTGTGAATAAACAATATTTTTTCACTACAGAGGGCGTGAAATGTAGATTGAAACAATGAAACAATAAAGTTTTGTTTAGTTATATGACATAGGTATTGAAATATGAATATTCATGATTAGCAGTATAAAGGAATTCGCATAGCTGGTGTACGCAGCTCCATTGTAACGGGATTTTTTTTAGTTTATATATATATATATATAATATTTCTCAATTTTCAAATATTTGATTTTATTTTAGGTTTTAGATTAAATGATTCTTTATGGTTCATTTTCCCTAGGAATCACACAGAATTGACAGAAGCATTTCAACAAGCAGCACAACAGCTGGGCATGGAGGTGAATGAAAACCAAACAAAGTACAAGTGGGTGACAGGAGATGGAGGCCAAAAAGTAGAGGTTTCTATAAAATTGGGTCATCCACTTTTCGAGAGTGTCCAGGAGTTCACCTATCTAGGGGAAAGTGATAACGGCTGGGAACATGTCCAATGGCATAAACCGGAGAATACACGCAGCGAACATTGGGCTCCCTAAGCTGATGAGAGGCCAACTACTTATCGGAACTTACAAAGTCAGACTCTACAAATCAATAACATGTCCTGTCCTTACCTACGCTTCTGAAGCAAGCAATTGGGCGAAAAAATATCTGATAATATTCAAGAAAAAAATATGACATTGGATTTATGGACAGCTTAGGGAAGGAGTACGCGCAAGAATCAGAAGTTGTATGACTTACCCGGAAATATGGATGTAGTTGGGTTAATCAAAATAGATAGGCTGCAATGGGCTGGATATGTAGCCCGTACGACAGAGGAAAGCACTGGATGGCCACTTGGACAACGTCAGAAGAAGAGGAAGACCGAGGCTTAGATGGGCTGATGCTGCGGCTTCCTATTCAAGGATCAAGCTGGATGTAGGAAGATCTTCGAGTAGGCCAGGACCCAAGTCGGGTTGTAGAGCTATCGAAAAATATTCACATAAATCCTAATATGACTTTTAAATTATTCAGATCAGACGGGCCGGTCCAGAAGAGAAGAAAGCTGATGAATACATTTAACAATTTTTTTTAATTACCAAAATCTACGCATTTAAAGAGAGCGTTAAAAGTAAAAGAAACAAAAAAGAATGTCCCCTAACAGACCATATTGGGCCAAGGGGAAAACATATGTTAAGAATATATTCATTCTCGGCCCAGAGCACACTAGAGAAAGTGTCTGGACAACAAACCATTCTAGTCGTCTGATTATTTCCCATTCAATGAAGAATAGCCCCTAATTAGGCATGAATGCTTTCTGGGACGAACAGAGGTACAGAAGAAAAAACTTTTCTTCTTTGTTTTAATCGCAACATAACTCTATTGGTCTAAAAAGAAAATGAGTTATTCAAATACATAATATGATCACTAAATTTGGATAGAAAATTAGGGCTTTCATAAACCTAAACGCTTGTCGGGGCCAGTGAATCAAAAATCAGCAGTCACTATTAATATTGAATGTTGAAATATTTTGAAACTAGTCATCAAACTTTTATCTAATTTGCCTAGTTTGTGTTCAGAAGAAAAAATAGTATAACGATTATACTGAGAAAATCACTTAGTTCATGCAGCTTCTATTTGATGACGTACAAAACTTTGAGACGTATAACGTTAAATTTTGGATGCGGAGGTTGTAACTTCTGGACCCGTGATCAAGTCCAGTCTTATTACCGTAAAATAATAAAGACAAGACAAAGAAGAGACGCTATGAAATTTACTGCAATATAAAAGAGTGACGCCTGGGGGAGAAGTTTACGCGAGACGTGTTCAGAATGTAATCTGTAAGACCTGTGTCTACGCGAGCTGGGGAAGCTAGTCCCGCCTCCTTTGGGAATGTATCTTCGTAATACATTACACTCGAGGAACTGTGTTGTTTACACGAATCTTAAATCACCCCCAACTTCGGGAGGAAAGTTGTCGGGGATCAGATTAGGGTGGAATTGTTTCCAGGCCCTTCTTAGCTCTACTTTCTTTATTCTGTACATTAACTGAGGATATATATATTTTTTTCATTCTTTCTTTCGTCTACCAAGAAACAAATCAATGAATTTCTTTCATTTTATCTTTTTAAATTTATTTTTATACACATATCGTCTTTAACTATGTAACATACTTCAAAAATCAAAATCATAGCAATCTCAGCTCAAAATCAGTTCCTTTACCCTTAAAGACAAGTCCAGTTTGAAAAACTTCCCTAACCCAGAAGCAGATTTCCAATATTTCATTAATACGGACATATACAAGAGTAAGTGATATTTAAAGCTAAAGAAAACCATGTGTGAACAAGATTAGACCAATTAATCTGGCTCTGTAGTAGCCGGGGACTCAGATAAGTAATTATATTCGTGTGTATCTTCCTAAATAAATATATTTTTTTCATTCTTTCTTTCGTCTACCAAGAAACAAATCAATGAATTTCTTTCATTTTATCTTTTTAAATTTATTTTTATACACATATCGTCTTTAACTATGTAACATACTTCAAAAATCAAAATCATAGCAATCTCAGCTCAAAATCAGTTCCTTTACCCTTAAAGACAAGTCCAGTTTGAAAAACTTCCCTAACCCAGAAGCAGATTTCCAATATTTCATTAATACGGACATATACAAGAGTAAGTGATATTTAAAGCTAAAGAAAACCATGTGTGAACAAGATTAGACCAATTAATCTGGCTCTGTAGTAGCCGGGGACTCAGATAAGTAATTATATTCGTGTGTATCTTCCTAAATAAATATATTTTTTTCATTCTTTCTTTCGTCTACCAAGAAACAAATCAATGAATTTCTTTCATTTTATCTTTTTAAATTTATTTTTATACACATATCGTCGTTAACTATGTAACATACTTAAAAAATCAAAATCATAGCAATCTCAGATCAAAATCAGTTCCTTTACCCTTAAAGACAAGTCCAGTTTGAAAAACTTCCGTAACCCAGAAGAAGATTTCCAATATTTCATTAATACGGACATATACAAGAGTAAGTGAAATTTAAAGCCCAAGAAATAATGTGTGAAAAAGATAAGACCAGTCAATCTGGCACTGTACTAGCCAGGGACTCAGATAAGTAATTATATTCGTGTGTATCGTCCTAAATAAATGTATTTTTTTTAGCATAAATTTTATTTTAAAAAAATGTGTGTTATATTTGAATAAAAATTTTGAAAACTAGCTTTTGCATCTTTAATGTTCGGCAAAATTTTTCAAAATGATAACTTAGATATAATTATTACAAATTTTAGACTTATCTTAAACCGCCCGTACACCTCATATGATTTTAACTAAAAAATTAGAATAAGTTATTGTTTGAAATCAGATTTTATAAGAAGCTTAAACGTGAAATATATAAAATAAATTTTTCATTTAAGCTTCTTATAAGAAAATCTTGATTGAATAATGAAAATAAAATTCGGTTTCTAAATTTCAAAAATTAGTGCATAAATAGCTGAAAAAAATAAAAGAATTTAAAGTATAAAATGTTGTCTGTGTGATGTTTATGTAAAAATGTTTTTAAAAAAAAGTATTTGTATTTGAATACTGATCCGGGATCCAAGAAGAAATAACAAATGAAGTGTAAGTGTACTCCTTTAGAGAAAAGGGCTTATTTTATTGCAGCTAAAACAAAAGAGAAAATAAACAAAGTTGAACGTGTTTATTCTTGAGGTAAAACTGGTTGACTTAATGTCAGCCAACCCTCCTTTATTAGATCCCTGCCATCTGTTCAGGTCTTCCTGACAGGTACAGAAAGAGAGACCGACCTACGAATTACTGGGTAGATCTTATCTCATTTTCCCCTTCTTATTCTTCTTCTCTCACTTTCAGCCTACTTTACATTTGACATCTTCTTCTCGTTTTTGATTTCTTTGTTGAATTTTCAGCGTCAAGTCCGACCATCCTCTTATACATTCTCTTTCCACCCACTTCTTCTTTATCTGCATCACTGTCTAAATCTGTCTCTTCAATACTCTTCCTCTCTCCATTTTTTTCTTTCGTCAACTCTTTCCTCAAATTATTAGTATTTCTCTTACTAACATTCCTAATTTCGGCCCATACATACTTAAAATTTTTCTCAGCGCCGTCGTCTTCAATAAATTATTTACATACCTTGCTTTCGAACTTATTTCGACTCATTCTTACAATCGCTTACTTCCATCTGTACGTTTAAGTCTTCTTAGACGTTACAGCAGATTTACTTAAAAGAACGATTTATGTCGGTAATGTAAACCGACATTCGTAAAACTTTACAATAATATACTATCCGTACATAAGAAAATGTAAAAATGATACAGAATTACACTGGCACACACAATGAAAAAAAAAATATATATATATTTATTTATTTATGCGTTCTAGTGACTGTCGTATTTAAAAGAAGAAAACTTAATCGGAGGGAAAGGAAAAAAAAAAGAAAGAGATTTTATGAGTTACATCATAATTAAAGTAATAAAATTGCTTTTATGAAAAAAAAAATTCAAAGTTATAGATGTAAAATGTATTACATAACATTTTAAATCTTTTTAAATTTATTTTTATACACATATCGTCTTTAACTATGTAACATACTTCAAAAATCAAAATCATAGCAATCTCAGCTCAAAATCAGTTCCTTTACCCTTAAAGACAAGTCCAGTTTGAAAAACTTCCCTAACCCAGAAGCAGATTTCCAATATTTCATTAATACGGACATATACAAGAGTAAGTGATATTTAAAGCTAAAGAAAACCATGTGTGAACAAGATTAGACCAATTAATCTGGCTCTGTAGTAGCCGGGGACTCAGATAAGTAATTATATTCGTGTGTATCTTCCTAAATAAATATATTTTTTTCATTCTTTCTTTCGTCTACCAAGAAACAAATCAATGAATTTCTTTCATTTTATCTTTTTAAATTTATTTTTATACACATATCGTCTTTAACTATGTAACATACTTCAAAAATCAAAATCATAGCAATCTCAGCTCAAAATCAGTTCCTTTACCCTTAAAGACAAGTCCAGTTTGAAAAACTTCCCTAACCCAGAAGCAGATTTCCAATATTTCATTAATACGGACATATACAAGAGTAAGTGATATTTAAAGCTAAAGAAAACCATGTGTGAACAAGATTAGACCAATTAATCTGGCTCTGTAGTAGCCGGGGACTCAGATAAGTAATTATATTCGTGTGTATCTTCCTAAATAAATATATTTTTTTCATTCTTTCTTTCGTCTACCAAGAAACAAATCAATGAATTTCTTTCATTTTATCTTTTTAAATTTATTTTTATACACATATCGTCTTTAACTATGTAACATACTTCAAAAATCAAAATCATAGCAATCTCAGCTCAAAATCAGTTCCTTTACCCTTAAAGACAAGTCCAGTTTGAAAAACTTCCCTAACCCAGAAGCAGATTTCCAATATTTCATTAATACGGACATATACAAGAGTAAGTGATATTTAAAGCTAAAGAAAACCATGTGTGAACAAGATTAGACCAATTAATCTGGCTCTGTAGTAGCCGGGGACTCAGATAAGTAATTATATTCGTGTGTATCTTCCTAAATAAATATATTTTTTTCATTCTTTCTTTCGTCTACCAAGAAACAAATCAATGAATTTCTTTCATTTTATCTTTTTAAATTTATTTTTATACACATATCGTCTTTAACTATGTAACATACTTCAAAAATCAAAATCATAGCAATCTCAGCTCAAAATCAGTTCCTTTACCCTTAAAGACAAGTCCAGTTTGAAAAACTTCCCTAACCCAGAAGCAGATTTCCAATATTTCATTAATACGGACATATACAAGAGTAAGTGATATTTAAAGCTAAAGAAAACCATGTGTGAACAAGATTAGACCAATTAATCTGGCTCTGTAGTAGCCGGGGACTCAGATAAGTAATTATATTCGTGTGTATCTTCCTAAATAAATATATTTTTTTCATTCTTTCTTTCGTCTACCAAGAAACAAATCAATGAATTTCTTTCATTTTATCTTTTTAAATTTATTTTTATACACATATCGTCTTTAACTATGTAACATACTTCAAAAATCAAAATCATAGCAATCTCAGCTCAAAATCAGTTCCTTTACCCTTAAAGACAAGTCCAGTTTGAAAAACTTCCCTAACCCAGAAGCAGATTTCCAATATTTCATTAATACGGACATATACAAGAGTAAGTGATATTTAAAGCTAAAGAAAACCATGTGTGAACAAGATTANCATGAAGATGGCTTACAATGTAAGCCGAAACGTTGGCAGATAATCCTTTATTAAAAAATACATTTTTTAAATTTGTGTTTTTTCGGATCTACCTCGACCGATCCCCAACTAAAATCATCTTAGAGTAATTTAGTTTTTTTTAAAGTCCATGTTTCTTTAGAATTAGATGCTGGAAAACTATCATGGTTTTCATTTCTACTTTTTTGTCTTACTTCAAAGGCCCTTTGATTTCGGAAGCGAATTTTTGACGGTTTTCTTATTTTCAGTGGATTTCTCGCAACTCGTCGGGAGCAGTTATGAACAATTTTCGCCAGGCTTCGCGCTGACACCCCTTCATGGAACGCCCATTTTAAGCAGCGAGGGGTTGTCTGTGGGGAGGCAGGCGCCAAGTTCTTCTGTGGGCTACTCCACAATGCACCCTAATCCTCCATTGTTCTCCCCGTCCTTATCTTTGAGACGTGAAGTACACAGGAAACCTTGAGGCTTAATGCACACTCACACAGAGGGAGCCATTTCATAACAGCCCTCTTATTCCTTATTCGTTTCTCTCACCCCTTTGACGCTGTTGAACGTGGAGATGAATGATTTCTCCTTTTATCCCTTCGTTTACCCCCATTCAAATATGTTATTTTGTTGATTTAACACTAATATAATTTTCAATATATTTAGAGGTCTTGTTCCTAGGTAGAAGTACGATTTAGGGACTAGAACTAGAGAATTGTCTTGAGGGTGTTCTAGCTTCTCATGGTAGCCAGTGTTGCAAGGAAGAGTCCAATAGGTGACAGAGATCAGGCCAAGGGCTAACTCAAGTTTTTCACCTCTTTGGTTTTCAGTTCTCATGTTGCTGTTACCGTTTTGTCAAACGCATTACATTTTAAACATTTCATCATTACTCGCTAAACCCTCAACTGCGCGGGAAATTTAGAGATATCCATCGAAAAACATGAAGTCTACCGCAATTTCAAGCTTCACCGATAGGCAAATCAGTCCTTCGAATAACTTGTATGCGTATTTTAATCACTATACTCTAAAACGTTTATTAAATAGCCCCATAATTGATGTAACTATTTCAGTAGTTTAAACTTCCTTAGCAATATTTAATTTTATTAAAAATTGACTAACCAATTTAGCTTTTCAATATATCTAACCTTATGGCTTTAACATTCTATTGGAATATCTATTATATTTTATTCATTACATTTATTTTATTCTTAGAGCTACCTTACGTTATTATATTTAGTTTCCTTTGATTAAACATTTGTTTGTTCGATTATTTATGGTTACCTACATGTAATTAGTGGAATACAACAAATTTAATACCTTTAATTACCAAAACTTTCTGAAAAAGTATTCACGTAAACGTAAAGAGAATACTTATAAAAGAAAATAGGAATTTCTAATCAAAAACAGAATAGTCGTTATGGGTAAATATTGCTCAATGAATCTCGTACTTAACATAAAGTTTTCTAAAATCAAAAACTATGTATTAAACCTCCAGCTATTTTATTTTCTTCAGTATAGAAAAAAAAGTTTCAAAAAAAAAAGAATGAAATTAATCTTCTCATTTTTAAATAATGCAGCAAATATATTTTTTTTAAACATATCATCAGTCTTACGTAGAATAAACTAACAATAATGATCGTTTTAAATTCAAAATTCCACAGACTTAAACACACATATATATAATATATNTAGAATAGAGAAGCCATCCTCTCTCTCTCTCTCTCCCTCATTCTCTCTCTTTCTCACTCTCTCTCTCTCATTCTCTATTCAGCCCTGAAGAAGCCATCACACGATGTGCGAAAGCTTGGCACCTACAAACTCCAAGACACGGTTGAACCCGGAAGAAGTATTGGTAAATATGTGGACCGTGGAAGCCTACGCGAATAACACTACTATATATATATATTGAAATATTACTAATAAAATCACTAGTTATTTTTTCAATGTCAAAAAAAGTCAAATTTATTTTCTTTTGCAAACTGTTGGATGAGTTTGTTAACGACAGGGGTCGAGGGTGAAACGGGCTTAAAGGGAGATAATAACCTATTCACACAATATCTTTGTTTTCATAAAGTAAAAAAAAAGTTTTATTAAATACACTAGCAGAAAATAATTATTTTTAAAGATTTAAAACGTTATAATATTAACAAAAAACACTCATTACTGTGATATTTATGAAAGTTGAGGACTCTCCTCTCCAAAACATACCAGAACCGGCGTTAGTGATCTCACCCGTAACTCATTACTAATAAGTTGTTAGTGAGGTCAAGAATCAATTACTATTTTTATGCGCATATTTATTGGAACATGTCAACACTGGTGAGTTAATGCTGAATATTTCAGAAAGTCAGTTAAATATAGGTAACAGATAAGTTGAGGGTTTTAATTTACAGTAACAGTAAAGTAAATATATTATAAAGTTGTAATGAAGTATTGTTTATTCCTTGAATCTTATATTTAAAATAGCAAATTTTCAAAATATTTGGATATAATTTGGTTATGGCATTTTAACGATTTCTTTCTAATATACGGTATAGAGAAAAACTTCAAATGAACAATGACAGTAGGGCTTCTCAACGATAATGCGATGCTGAAACACACTGCATACTTACTAATTCCGGAAATATATTTGTTGGAATATAAAATATTATGTTTCAAAATCTTAAATCTAAATGTAATATTTTCATAATGACTAAATATATAAATATTTTAATTATGTCAATGTTTTTATTTTTGTTTTATCGGATTATTGTGTGAAATTCGTAAAGAAGGAAAAATCACTCCTTAGATTTGTAGGCATTTCAGCTTTTTGACAGGTCTAACAGTCTAGATCTGAGTCGGCCAGTGGAGTTCATTATGTGAATTTTAGGTGCGAACGTTACTCGCTTTGGATGTCTTCGGCAATGTCGTTGGTTTCGGTTCGGCAAGGATGTGAGATCCACGTGTGGGAGATTTCTGGGTTGGGGGCAAACGTCCCTTGATTGAGGGGCTGTGTTTTCTTTCCTGTCTGGTCTTATTCTCATTATTCTTAAAATGCTGCTACTGAGTCGTTCCATTTTTTCCTCTTTACCTTTTCTTTCCTTTCTTTCAGTTGACTTTTCCTCCATCGAATCCATCCCTGACCGACGACCGCCTGAACGATTTTTGGAGTGAGACTTTTCTGTTCGGTGAAGAACTAGGTCATATTGAGAATCAGCTAGGGATTTAAGTAGGCGATACCTAATATCTTCGAATTTTGAGTGTCTTCTCCTCTCCATATACTAGGCAATCGTGGCTTCTCCATTTAAGACCTCTCCTGTCACCGCCGAGTGAAGTGCACTATGTGTAATTGTGTGTGCTGTAAGGGTGTTCGTTGTTAACTACTGTTGTATACAACGAGTTAGGTTAAGATAAAACTTTGATTAACAGGTCGTAAATTTATAACCTTTTACAATAAGAGTAGTAAAAATGAAAAAAAAAAAATTAAAGTTAAAACGAAACTTTCAGTACCTAAAGATTACCTTGATTCAATAAGTGGAATTATCACTATTTTTGTGGACTATCAGTATGTCGCTCTTTATAATAGATTACATAAATTTATTCTCTAAAAAAAAAAAAATAAAACTCGAAACCTCAAAAGTTATAACGAGGTTCAACAAAAGCTTTTGCTTCGTCAGAGAGATTTCATTATCCTTAAAATGACTTTTTCTGCCCTTCGTGAATGAGAATATGGTGGTTCTTGTCACTTAGGCTCCAAATGAAACTTTTGAATAGTACAGTGTTTCCCCTGCTGAAGCAGTTCATTAAACACTTACGTACAGTTCCATTGTCAGTTTTTTGAAAGCTTCACAGGAAACAGATGTTGGTTCTCTGCGCAGTGCATGCATGGAGACTTGGGGCCGAGCCTTCCAGTGAAAGTGGTGAGAGAAATTCTGCTGGAAGAAGAGATCCCACGAGAATTATTCATAGAATGTTGGGCCATCGAAGTGCAGCAATAGTGGAAACGTTCCGCTTTTGATATTCCTGTTTCTTTAGGAACTAAAAGGTCAGTAAAGTGTCCTTGAAGTCGAACAAACTATTACTCTAAGACGAGAACAGGGGTGTTATGTGTTTACAGGCAAGCCCATATTGTCCGATGAGACACAGGTAGGAGAGCTTAATTGTGCCCTTATCGCTGAGAGTAAGCTTGAACAAGGGTCTGAAAGTAAGTCTTTTTGTTTCGGCTCATAATGGCCTTGCTACTTCATCACTAATTTTTCTCATTTGAGGTCCTTTTTCTTCTTTTTTTAGTTCCTTCTCAAAGGACTAGGGAAGTCTTTTGTTTTTGTTTAGGGTTCCTTCCAAGGGAGGAGATATTCTTAACTCAGACTTGACGGACAGTCAACTACAGGAAGGTGTAAGTTCAGTGTGCTAAGGATATTCTTTGCCACTAATACTGAAATATCGAAAATCCTATACAAGAAATAACATATTTATAATATCTGAATATAACTATCCCTAACCGGGGGTTAATTTTGCATTTTATTGAGTGCATAATAAACTTGAATATCACAAAATTAATAACAAAAAAAAATGAATGACAAAACCACAGCCGACTGGAATGTTATAAGAACAAACAAAACGGGAAAAATTGAAATTCGAAGGTAAAATTGCGCAGCAGTAAAGGAAAACAACAAAATTATGTATTGTAAAATATTTGAGAAAAATGATTGAATGAAAACAAGAAACGAAGAAATAAAAAAATGCAAAGGGAAAAGCAACTGAAGATAAATTTGGTTGAAATATCTGAACAGTAATAATTTGCTTAAGAAAAATATCCACTGTCCAATGGAAGCCATTGATTTCTCTTTAAAAATGGATTTAAAAAAAAATGAAAAAAGAAACGCCCAAAAACAACAAAAATATTGGTTTTCCAATTCTGTAATATTGATCTAATTTATTTTTTGAAAAGTCATTGTTTAAATTATTTTAAACGACATTTCTTAAATTTATTGAATTTTTATTTCATTTTTAAAAATCTTTAATTCATACTCTATTTACTAGAAACTAGTTAAATAAAATATAAAATTATAATTGTATACACATACATTCTTACTCTGGGAAACATGGAAAGTTTAAAAAAAAAAAAAAAAATTAGCCTAGCGCATACATTTTATGAAGTCAACTCGCGATACTTAAGTCGCCAGGAATGGAAAGTATACACTTACGACATTTATTGACGTATTTCGTATGGCGAACCATCTAGGTAGTTTGTGAGTGTGAAACCACCTAATATGTATCACTATTAACTCTTTATTCTGAATTATCTGAATGATTCTATCCATTGAAAATGTTGAAAAGCTTCAAGGAATGAGTAATTATAGGACTCNTTCTAAGATGATTTTAGTTGGGGTTCGTTCGAGGTACCTCGACCGAACCCCAACTAAAATCATCTTAGAATAATATCTACGGTCAACAAACTCTCTTTTTGAACATTAAAATATAGTGCGTTTTCACAAAACAAACTTACGTTTCCATAATCTATGAATTCTTTTTCTATTTCTATGAACTTAATTTCAATATAAACTACATTAAAAAGAGCTATTTGTTATTTTTTAATTATTTTTCTGAGGTCACTTTTAAAACTTAGGATCATGGAGACAGGGGCTATTAACAATAATTAGGGTTCGCTCATTATGTGAATATTGTTCGTTGTGGAAACGAAGAAATAAAAAAATTTCTAAAATCTAACATTATTTCCAATTATAGAGTGATATTGTTCCTCTACACTATTCTAAGCTCCTATGGGACTGGGAGAGCTTTTAATATTAGGTAAAGACAGAACTCAAACTTTCAGCGCGCTAGGCTTGAAGTCCCACATGGATCTCTTCAGCTAAGCCGGCCCTGAGGTGGATTTAGGAATATATATATATATACGCTTAATGCGAATTTCTTATTTTTTCTATTACGAGATTTTTACTAATTTGATTTCTATGATTTTTAAGATATTTATCCCACCTCTCAGAGTTCATACAAATTATTTGCTATTCAACTCCTTATTTTTTATATAATTATNACATATATATATATATATATATATAAACCTCAAAGAAGTGCTATTGGCGTGCATTTGAGGACTCAATAACTAAGGGTTGCGTATAGCATAGTATGCTAGCGATACTGATCTAGAAGGTTTATGTCTGCTTCAGGTTATGTTCCTGTAATTGTCCCTTCCATCTTTGCACTGATATTACAAGATATCCTAAGTTTACGTATTCCAGCCTGAAACGGCTCATGACATAATACAAGAGAGTCTGGATTAATCCATTACTGACTCCTCAGAAATTGTTTAGTTGTCAAACGGAATGACTGAACTATAACCTTATGATCCTCGGAATTAAATTTAGTTGAGTTAAATAAATTGAAAAAAAAAAATGCATTATTCGAAAAGCCACATTTTTTTTTTCAATATGAAATTTTTATCTTTTTTATTTTAGACATTTTGAAATTTTAAACAGATTGAATTGAAAAATGAATCGAATGATTTAATTGTTAGTATTCAGAAAGTTTTCATATCCTTTTAGATTATTAAAATTAAACTTTATTAAATTAAAGAAAATAAAAAAAATAGATAGTTGTAGTCAAATAAATTAATAGTGAGGTATAAAGTTAGAGGAAAGATTTAGTTCAATAAGAAACTCATCATTATGTTAAATTTACCCTCAAGAGCTAAATGCCAATTTCATTCCAACAAAAACACAATAGAAAAATGTGCTCAGTGGAGTGATACACACACATACATATATATGTTATATAAGTTTATTGACTCATAATTTATTTTGACTTGTAGGATATCAATGTTTTTTTTCCGCTATTGTAATGTGAAGTTCTATCTTTCATAATTGATATTGATCATTAAGACATTATATTTCATGTAAATAATCTAAAGGGTTATTATAACTACCAATGAATATATAACTATCATACCTTTTGTAATCCGTCTTCATTGGTTTCTGCAGACCATCTTCTGTTGGCGAGCGCTTTCGGACATTGTCCATCTTCTGGCCGAATACATGTTTTCACTGTCACTGTCTGTATTCAACTGTAGTTCGGCCACGAGGATGGATAATTTCCGAAAGCGCTCGCCAACAGAAGATGGTTTGCAGAAACCAATGAAGACGGATTACAGAAGGTATGATAATTATATTTCATATTTAAAAACGTCTCATTATTAGCATGTTGTGATCGATTTTACAGTAATCTAAAAGCCGAAATTGTTAGGGCGTAATAACCTGGATGTTTATCGCCTAAACAAATGCATATATAAAAAAAAAAACAATTTCACAAAAACAGCAATCACGGTGAAAGCTTTGTTNTATATATATATATCTTAAAGCAGAAAATATATACTTTAGAAAAACTAGAGATATTCTATAAAAAAAACATTTGAGCTTTATAATTAGTATTAGAACTGATGACATTTTGTGTGAGCTAAGGGAAGTTAACATTCTTGATTTCTTCTTAATAATCACTAAAACTTGTAAAGTCCTGCAAATAAGGATTTAATAGTTTGGCTCACTTTTAGCTTCACTCGTCTCTCTCGCTGAGGATAGTCAGCTAAATTCCTGCATGAAAAGTGTTGTTACATCGAGATTATTTGCGATAAGAAATATCGGGTCTGTGAGACCAATGAGGGAAATTGATTGAGTTTTGTATTAAAGAACAATTAATGAATACGTTTCGTTCCTCGGGTTTGTAGTGGTGGGAGTTTAGGAGAAACGCCAAAGATAAATATTTCCTTATGAATACGTTAACATTAGCTTAACGACAAAAACGATTGAAGATATAATGTTTTTATAATGTATATATTTTAAATCATTTCAATGAAAATACTTCACTCAAGAATATATTTAAGAATGCATTTGTGAATTCTGAGCGCTTTCTCGACTATTTAATCTTGGAGAATGTCAAATCCCTCATTTATTACTACCTAAGTATATTTCTAACGAAAATTGAGAAATTCGCTTTGTTTACCCTACTTCTACGTAGTAAATTTTTTTTTGAATGGTAGACTGATCAAAAATACCTTCCAATTAAAACACTTTTTAGTTTTTTTTTATAATAAAATAAAAATATTTTTTACACAAGTCAGACGATTTAGCATGCTGGCCTTTTGAATATAATGAGCATTCAAGTGCTCAAGTTTCGAATCTTATAAAACCACATTTCAATCTGCTGTAAAGCTTTATCGATAGGTTTTAGTAACCACTTTCCAAGTAAAGAATACTTCTAGAACACGAATTCGAATTCGGGAACGACTTTAGTTTGATGTTTGCTCATGTTATAGTCGCTTATGCTTTAGGAATCTATGTTGCGCCAAGGATAGAAGGAAGACACTTAGCTCTCCGTTAAAATTCCTCCTGAAAGTTTACGACTGTGTCCCCTCCCCATTTGCAGACATGTGGGGGCTGAGGCAGGTGTCGAGCTTTAGGGCCAACTTTGCTTTAGGTCCGAACTGCCAACTCGTGATGGATATGTGTCTCTGTGTGAGTCTGGAGACATATCCCCCAACTGCCATACTCCGAGAGAGAAGCTCTGATTTATGATGTCTAATGTCTTCAGCACACAACTGGCAGAATCAATGCTGGCAAAATGCGTTTTGAGAGTTTATTTTTTCTAATTTATATATCTTCACGTACTTGAAAATATATTAGTTTTATTACATTTTTCGTAACCTAATCAAACTGAATAATTGTTATACTGAGATGGTGGATTAAAAGTATTTTTTTTAAATCCTCACCAATCTTATTGAAATGTGCATCCGATGTAAAACGCTATGCTTGTGTGTATAAGTGCATATTTGTGGTATGAAGTGCTTATAATTAGCGATTTGATCCCTTATTTGATTTGCCGTCGAAAATTAAAAAAAAAAATAAAGAAACCAATTGAGTTTTTGACCTTATTTCCACCTGCTACTAGATTAGTTTGTTTGCAATTGAGCCCATCCTATGGGGTGTGGGGAGAGTTTTATACTAATATTACTTAAAATTTGTAAATGTAAGTTTATATTTTATACTTTTTTTTTTTAAATACACATATTAAAGAACATAATTAGAAAATAGGGGGGTCGGGCAAGTCTTCTACATTAAAGCTAAAGAGAGTAATTTATTATTTTTTCCTTCTTTACTCGGACTGTAGATAATAAATCAGTTGCCACAAATGCATATATTAATATTATTAATATTTCGAATTAAAGGGGGTTTATAAATTTTAGAGATTCAATTAACTTGTATGTCGTGTAAGATAAGATAACTTTCCACTTAATTATACTTACTTATTTGGTTTATATATTTTATAACCATAATGAAGGCTGTAAACAAAATAAACAAAATGCCTAAATATGTAAAAGCAGTTGACAACAAAAAATTCTGCAGCAGCTAAGGAAAATATCAAGCATGACTTTTTGGATGGGATGATTGAGACATAAACTTTAAAAAGAAACCTTCTGCAAGGACAAAGAAAAAATAGAAAGAAGAAAGTAAGCATAAACTGATAAACATAATATAATGATATTTTGGTTAAAGCCATGCATCACATTTTGAAGCAGTTTAATTTTAACTTGTCTTATTCTGTCTTGATTTTTTAAAGGCAGCTTCTATATGCAGAGTCATAGAGTGCTTTGAAGTAAAGGAATAAGACGTGTACGACTTGAATTGCTTCTAATATAATACAAAGTCTTTTAAGCCTTAGGATTAATATTTGATCTGCAATACGTTTTCTCTTCTGAATCTAGCTTGATAATTACCTAGGACCTTCACATAGTATGGATTTATTCCTCTTATATTGGATTCGATCTTAGAATTTAAATAAATAAAATATAGTTTCTAAACAATTTTTTTTAAATTTTTGCGAACAATCCGACCCAAATTTCAAGCCTTCTTCAAGTCAATGAGGTTGGTGAAGGGAGAGAGATTCCTGGTCTAGGATAACTATATCCTAATAAAATTTTAGCAAATATAATTATGATTTATGATATTGCCTAATTTTGTCTTTAAATTAATTTTTATTTATTGTGAAACCCATTGTTTTTACCCAAAGGTTTTTTGGATAGACAATAGGTTGCATAAAAAGTAAAAAGTAATTAAAAAAACTATGTCATATCTTAAATCTTTATCAAATTTAATAAAATTAGTTAACAATAGCATTCGTAAATGATTAAATTCCTTTAATATATAATCTCGTTGAAATCACTTTTAGATTTTAATATTGATATAGATTTATCGTATACAAGTTTTATAATGATAGGAATATTCTCTTTATCGAAATCTAATATAATATAAACTTTCAAGGGGTAACTTTGCCGCCAGTAACAAAATCCCTTTATCTGAAATCGTTAACCCCGATATCAGAGGTTTCGGGGAACTCTACATAATTGTATTTCTTATCATAAAATGAAATATTTTGTTATACCTTCACTTTTTTTTACAGATTACCTTTAGAAATTTTCAGATATCCGCTGTAATTTTCTCAACACTTTAATTTTACTTGATAATAATATACAATATATAATAACAGATGATATATAGCTGAGATACACAGGACATGTTTGTATGTACAAGCTTGTTGCTATTCCTCGCTTAATTGTTCGTTTACAATCAAGCCGTGGACAACAAACTTGCACGGCTCACTGGAATTCTAAGTAATTTATCGGAATATTCTGCATCCTCTAGTAACATTCTAATGAGAAAATATTTTTAATGAATTTACGAATATAATATATTTTAATATTATAGTAAATCAAATATTACCCTGTTAATTAACACTAAATTATTTATCAATACTTCTTCTGGGTTCAACCGTGTCTTGGAGTTTTTAGGTGCCAAGCTATCGCACATCGTGTAATGGCTTTTTCAGGGCTGAATAGAGAATAGAATAGAATAGAATAGAATAGAGAAGCCATCCTCTCTCTCTCTCTCTCCCTCATTCTCTCTCTTTCTCACTCTCTCTCTCTCATTCTCTATTCAGCCCTGAAGAAGCCATCACACGATGTGCGAAAGCTTGGCACCTACAAACTCCAAGACACGGTTGAACCCGGAAGAAGTATTGGTAAATATGTGGACCGTGGAAGCCTACGCGAATAACACTACATTGTGAATATTTCATCAAATGGTTTTTATTTACTGAACGTTATTATGAAATTTACTAATGGCGAATTGTTAAAAATAAATACATAATAAAGAATTCGGTTCAACATTCCGCATCTTTGATATTAGATGACATGATGAACCTCTTATTTTTAAAATAAAGAAACCATATTCTGTATTTAGATTTTTCATTGCAATTTCATCAATGAATTTATTGTTGGTTGAAATCAAATGGAGAGTGGGACCAATATTTATAATCATAATATTGTCATTGTTATTTGAGTTAACATATTTGTACCAAAGAGTTAAAATCATATAATAAGTAAAATGTAAAACTTTGTGACCTTTATGTTTGTTAAAATTTGTATGAAAAACACTTTTATAATATAATATTGTATTCTGGTAGGAAAGAAAAAAAAATTCTGAATGAAATCAAGAAAAGACCGATTGTAAATATTACGAGATTACAATTTTTTTTCAGACCTTTAAGTATTGTTCCATATATAAATAGTCTTTACTAATTTAGTATTAATGAATTTGGTCATGGAGGAATGTCTCATATACACCATTTACGCTTTCAGGGATGATGGAAGCCTCTGCAAGCAACTACATCCTAATTAAAGAAATATGAGTGTGAAAGAGACTTTAATTCCTTTATCATCTCATTGATAAGGTTTGCTCTAGACAGGAAACAAAAATTCCTTTTTAAAAATACAAATAATCAAAGTAAATTGTATTTTAATAATAAATTCTTTGTGAACACTCGGAGATTTAAAAAACAAAAAAAAAAAGCTTTAAAGGGGGAGGTTTCTGATAAAGTATCTGACAAGGGAATCAGGCGCTCGTGCTGTTGGCGTTGAATAGAACAATAAAACTTGAAGAGTCGGGAAAAGAGCATTGAGGGTGTTCTCTTTGTCTGCCAGGGCTGCACAACTGCTGACCACTGTCTGGCGACAAAAACGGCAGAGGGGAGAGGCCGGCAGAAGCGATAGCTCGAACCCGCCACGAATATAAAAAGCGGCCTGAAGAGTCCCACCTCGCGCATACAGAACGGATGCCGGTGATAATGCGCCTGTGATAATCGGCCGGGAACGCTAGCCAGCTGTCCCGAATATCTCCCTCTCTCTCTCACTCTCTCTCTCTCTCCCTCTCCCTCCCTCATTCTCTCTAATTCCCATTGCTACTCTCACAACTACTCAGGTATTCTTATTTTCTCATTCTACATTTCTTTCTCTCTACTCTCTTCTTCTTATTCCAATCCCTCATTCATTCCCTCTCATCCTTGCTTGTTCTGCTAAGGTGTACAAAATTATACAAAGTTTAAACCACATGGCTCATTGTGACGAGATCACGCTACTGAAAGGCATTTCTCACGTCCTCCCTTTAGTTATGACGTCTTTGCTGTGCCACAATCTTTTAGGGCTTACCACATTTTAGTCCAAGAATTGGATAATACGGGGTTTTTAATCAGAAGGGGAAGGGTACGTTACTCGAATCAAGAGGGCTGTTCTTCTTTAAAAGGACTCCAGTGAGTTTAAATATAAAGTGATGTTTACAATTTTCACAAATAAGTAATGGGAAGAATAAATACATAATCATTAGAATTAAAATTGATAAAATATTGCCAATATATAAAATAAAAATTATTATATATTAACCTATTAAATTCAAAAAATCTGTAGCAAATGTAGTTAAATTGAATTTTATGTAACAGTTGCTACAGACAGCATACACATATATGAGTTGAATTTTGACCTGTTTTGACTTGATAATAATTATTTATTTATTTAAAAAGTCTCTTATTCTTTTCTTTACTTGCTCTAAAGAAAAGTACCTGTCTGATTGAAATAGCATTAATTATGACAGGTAAAAATGATATTAAAATGGTGATACATCTGATGTATTTTCGCAGCTCACTGTCTTTCTGGAATTCACAGAATAATTTTCTCTTTTATTCTACCCCTTCTATCTCTTTACAATCTCCCCCTCCTCACTCACTCTCCCCCCTCGGCTTTGCCATTCTCTCTCACCCTCTACTCCTCAAAGCCTGCAAAATAGTCACACTGCTGATCCTAGCTACACGTGTGAAGAGGGAGAGAGAGAGAGAGAGCGAGAAAGAGATAGATAGATAGATAGATAGATAGAGAGAGAGAGAGAGAGAGAGAGAGAGAGAGAGAGAGAGAGAGAGAGAGAGAGAGAGANTAATTTTTATCTTTCGTCATGCTAATTAATACGAAGTTATTACGAATTTTTTATCTCTATCTTGCATTTTCTCCTAGTTTTAAAAAAGGAAATTTGAAATTAAAAATTACCATCCATGTTCAAATTATTTCCTTTTTTTGAAGCTCCAATTTTGGATTTTAACATAATAAGAAATTTCTATTTAATTTCCATAATTCCATATAATAAAGGTAGTGGGTTTTTACATGTATTCTTGGTATTTCCGACTCTATATCTATTATATTACGATGTACTGTGCTAAATAACAGTGTTGTGTTAATTCTGATAATAATTTCCTTTTGATTTCATTTATTTATAAGTAGAATAAATGTTAATGATGTTCTAGTCTAATTAGTTACATTCTGTCTTAATTTATACATGCATACCTCTTTGTATGTACATTTTACGTATATGTGTTTCATTTACATTGTCTGTATTGTATGCTTTTATGTTGCCTATTTGTTGGAGATCGTTTTATAGAACACGCGTGAAATAACTTTATAAGAATTTCATCACTTTGTGAGTGAACCGTATCCTATTAGTTTTAATTCTAATTCATTATTTTGTTATTGCTAAAGAATATTACTAGTCAATCTTAATTTAATAAATATTCTATAAATATAATAGTTTATATTTCCTAAATAAGATGCATCAACTATATATTTACGGTGATGAGTATTTCCAATTCTCGAAATAATGTTTATAGAAAACATATTGGACACTTGAAGAAATACCGGATGTTTGAAGTGGCTCGGGGCTAAGAGGAACAGCTTTGGGAATATCTTAAGAGCTTTTCCTCGTATCCCAACAAGGATTACGAAATACGTCTTACTTTTAGTTGGCGACGGATTTTCGCAAAGAGATTTGCTTTAATCCGATATAAAGTCCGTCACGTAAAGGCTGCGTTATCTAAAACTATAAAATACAAGCTTACGTAAGAATTAATGAGAAAATTAAATTTTAAAATGAGAGATAGAGAGATAGAGATAGAGATAGAGAGAGAAAGAGAGAGATAGAGAGAGAAAGAGAGAGAGAGAGAGTGAGAGAGAGAGAGAGAGAGAGAGAGAGAGAGTGGGGGGGGGAGAGGACGAATGCCATTTTCACTTGGCTCGATCTGCACTCTCCGAACGGAAAGGGTTTAGGGAAATCCCAGTTCGACCCAGACCCCCGGGAATGGCTTAGTTCAAATCAAGTTCACCTCATCTACCACCTTATGCTGCCGTAGAAAATAGTGTCAGTGATGTCATTCGTTATTTTTATTTATTTATTTTTTACAACTTCATATAAAATTTTTGTGCTATACATAAATATTGTAAAATGCGAATAGGTAAAGTCAGTCATTGAGAGTAAAGAAATAAAGAATTGAAAATGAGCTAAAAAGAGACTAAAATACACACTTTAGCAAATAATATATTTAAGTGGCCCGAATATGATTAAGTATTGTTGATATTTACTTTATATTAAAGGATCATATTAATAGTGCCTTTTTTCGATGGTTTCGGAATAATATATTTTATTAAACAAATCTCTTAAATTTCATATATCTTAAAATATGACAAAGAAGAAAATTTATGTACTTTAGGAAGATGTAAAATCAAATTGAAAAACTAGATACACAATGGATTTCGTCTTAATTTACTTTTTCTTACAGAAAATAGCTTTGTCGCTTTTGATAATCAGCTGTAATCTATGGAAAGCATTGAAGAAATCTCACTACTGGGGCTTGTATCAAAAGATGCATTACTGAATAACTCTAGGAATTAAATAGCCAATCAGATAGGACTTTAGCTGGGTGATACTACTTTGGAACATCCCCTGCATTAGAAAGTAAATTATTCATTTTTCAATTGAAGTAATAAAAAATAATATTTAATTGCTTAGTCTGAAATAATTAATTGAAAAAAAATTAAACAGTTTTTAAGGAAGATCTATATGATTCATGGAACTATTTAAATAGTTCAAAGTTGAGTCAGATGTTTGGATAGACTTTTAAAATGAGAATGAATTTAGTGTTGAAAGATTAAAAAAAAAAAAAAAAATCAAAAGAACCTACAGGGCCTTTTCCGTCAATGGGCTTCTTCTTTCTTCCTGCAATGTGAAATTAAATTTTTTTTTTTTCATATGTATATATTTGTTTGTTAATATTTGCTACATTCTATTTGAAAATAATGAAATAAATAAAGATTCATCATTTAAAACGTATATTGAATATACTATACAAAAATCTTAAACTTTTAAACAGAAGAAAATGAATATTCAAAAGGAGAGTTTTTTTGATCGTAGATATTATTATTAGATGATTTTAGTTGGGGTTCCTACCCACTCTACCTTGACCGAACCTCAACTAAAATCAACTAATAATGAAAATAAATATTGTGAAAAGATTTGCAGAGTATTTTTTGATTTATGATTTTTAGACTCTTTTCAACAATAGTTTTGTTTGAATCTTGGTTGAAATTTTTCTAGTTGTATAAATAAAGAGTAAAGCGTTTAGTCGATTTATTTTGCCTTTTAAACGTCAAAATAGCTAATTATAATTATATTTTAGGTTTTAGGGAATGTTCTCCAACTGGCCACGTTAAGAACTTTAAATCGATAGATGCGATTTATACCCATTTTTAAAACTTTTAAATTTTATTTTCTATTATAACCCCTTTACTGATAATATTAATACTAATAATTATTAATTATTTAAATAAACTTTTTGCAAGTTAAACTGAATAATTATCTTTATTTCTTTTCGGTTTTAAAATACAGTTATAATATTTAATGTTAGATCCACAGTCACTTTAACTGGCTTTAAGATTTTAAAGTTAATCCACATTTAATAAAAATAAATATACAATATAAATTATATTGATATGGTTGTTAAAAGCAAGTACTTTAGGCCAAAGATACACATGATCGGGACAGTGATCCACACTTCCATATTCCTGGGGAGTTTTATCGTGGAACATTAAAAGAAAACAGTAGTGCTTCTTGCAGCAAATATTATAAAAAAATATTATGAAATGATTATTCAAATTCAGTATATATTTAATAAGGCTTTTTTATATTTAAAAATAAATAATCAATCAAGTAAAAATCAATGTTAAAAAAAAGATAAAGCAATAAAAAATACTATCAGTAAGGATATTTGTTTGATATACCGGTGGGAATATGTACTTCTCAAGTTTATATTTTAACAGAAGAAGGAAGTTGAATCGCGTGCAAAGTGAAGTGAAGGGATTCTCTGAGCTATATCGCCCTCAAGTGACCTGGAAGTAAGGTCAAGTACTGACCTAAACCACACATACTCCTATTTCTTGTGATCTGTCCCCTTGTTGACTTTTCTCTTCGCTGATACTCTAAATGCAGCCTTATCTAAACAGATTCCCTACGTCTCATAAAGGAATCCACTCTGAGATAACAGTAAATAACTAACTTTAGTTTAAAAGCCATAAAGGACGATGAAGGGAAACATAAATAGGGCTACCATTCGGCCTATTGCGACTTGTGGACCCCTTCTTGTTACAGTTACAGTTCTTTATTATTTATTCTTAAGTTCTAGCCTCCATTTCAAACACTTAGGGTCATAAAAGGAGGGGCTATAAATTGCCCCCCCCCCCTATTCTAAACATCCATGACTCAGGTCAGCCATTTATTTATGGATTAACTCTTACCCAGGACAGGATTTGAACCAAACAGCCCACAATTGCCAGGTCCGAACAGATACCATAAGCTACCTTGGTGCCCCAAACAACTTCATTATTTTGTATTATTCATAAAAATATTATAGAATATAGGATTTAAAAAAATACACTATACCCATGAGTGTTTCTCATAAATTCAACATATGATGTTTTTAATTATTAAGCTCTCCCTCAAATCAGATTTTAACTAGAAACATGTATGTTATACGGTTTTCAGAATAGAGCACACCTCATAAATATATCATAGAATTTCTCATAAGCCTAAATTAAGCATAAATTCCATGTTTGATTACAGATTTACATAATAGAATATACGACTATATATAATTCTGAACAGGCGACATTTTTAGGCTCTTCTATGTGGAATCGGCGATAAAATGGAGAATTTTTATCTAACGCTATGACATGATCAATTGTGGCCTTTCAAAATACAATATTGAGATAGCAATACATTTCAAGGAAAGCATTGACGCGCGATGTGCTACTGGAATGTAAATTGACGTACAAGGCACATTGGACAACGACAAATGGAATCAGTGGACGATGATGTGAATGGACATTACGATCTACCGAAAAATAACCTTTTATATTCACTGGAAAATACCATGCTTTTTAAATAAAAAATAATTTTATTAGATGTACCACATTTTCATGACTGAGCTGTCATCTTAGGGACACGACGTCCCCTCTCTGACATGATAGCCTTGAAGATGTCTTACAATGTAAGCCGAAACGTTAGTAGATAATTTAAATAATACACATTTTTTACAATTTGTATTTTTTTGGATCTACCTTAACTGAACCCCAACTAAACAAACATCTAATAGTAATATCTACGATCAAAAAACTCTCCATTTGAAAAAAATAATTTTGTGTAAATAGGCATTATTATTATTAATTTAAAAGCATCTAAGTAGACGTTAAAGGGTTTTGGGTTATTGAGAGAAGAGGAACCCATTTTAGGGCGCTCAGTCTCGTGGTAGGCAGTCCATACCCGGAGGCAGAGGAGTTTGACCGCAAGCGTTTCCAAGCTAACCACTAGCACTCCACGAGTCCATCCCCTCGGTATACACCCCATTCCTTGAGGGTTTTCACGGTTTATTTATAACAGATAATTTCAGATTATGCACATTGCTTAGGGCAAAAGTAACAATGCTTTGAGTTACTACCTCATTTTTTTTTTTTTTTTTAAATCGCCTAATTTTTTTTCCCTAAAATAATTAATCTGGTTCTAATTTTTAGTTTATAATTATTAAGAACACATACACACACAGAATTCGGGTGTTAAGTATAGTCTACGCAGATACTACTACTTGGGATGGCTGTTTTGACATTATCTTTGGAACTCAGACCGCTATTTCAGCGTCAGCAAAATAATGAAATATTTTCCACTGAAGAAAGTTGGTCATGGACTAAAACAAATAGTAATCCGATGGTGCGAGATCTGTACTATATGGAGGATGAGGTAGAAGTTCGAACCCATGACGTTCTTTGAACTTTTCTTTGATTGGGCGGAAGTATGAGGACATGCATAATCTTTTTGGGACAAAACTCCTTTTTGGTTGCTAAAAGCAGGATATACTACCTTTCCAGTTGTTTGCAGTAGAGTCTACAATTTATAGAGAATCAGGAAATTCTAGATGAATAACACCTTAGAAATTTGGGAAAGACTTCTTTGGACAAGGAGAGTGACAGATGTTTATCAAACATCAAGTCCCAATAACCAGATGATGAACTATATCCCTGAAGACATCCCCTCGGAATTATTTTTGAGGTTTGCTCAGAATTTTTATCTACATAATAGCTTTCCGGTCTGAAATATAGTTTTTACAAGAGCTGCAAGTATTCTTCGAGCACTTGCTTCAGTAATGTATTTTCCGCCAGCAGGCAGCATCAAATGCGCTTTCAACATTCAGGTAAACAACTTAAACCTCTTTCCGTTTTTCCAAGTATGTGGCTGTCAAATCATTAGTAATCACTGTTAGTATAATTAATAATTTCTATCAATATTTTTATTTGGTTGTGGTTTTTTATCCCACGTAAATATTAAACAATTAATGAGAGGGAACAGAATATAAAAAACTGTCTGTCCTCCTCAGGAATCGAACCTGGACCTCCTGCTATCCGGGCCGGTATGCTAATAAATCCATTACACCACAATGTCCTTGTGGTGTAATGGATTTATTAGCATACCGGCTCGGATAGCAGGAGGTCCAGGTTCGATTCCTGGCGAGGACAGATAGTTTTTTATATTCTGTTCCCTCTCATTAATTGTTTAATAATTTCTATCACTTCAATTTTTCCATTTTTTTATGGATAAATTCTTTATGTCTCTCTTTAAGGAAATTATGCTTTGTCAGTACATTAGTTGGGACACTGTTAGCTTCTCGAGCAATTTTCCTCGTAGGTCGTGATTAGACACAGATAACACAAATCTTATTCAAATCATCTTCATTTTCTTTCCCAGGCTGTATCATAACCTGTACAACAGCATTCTTCCATTCAGATGGAAAATAGCCTCAATTTAGGCCGCCATTCTAAAAACCCACTACTGCCCGGTAAATCGTATCGATGATATTATCTAATTTTTCTTTGAAACCACATCCTTATGCTTAACACTATTGAAACAGCTTAGTATGTTATTTTTTTATAAATAGTAAGTCATTTAATGTGACTAGTTATTCACTATTATATCTTGTTCCCTTATGGTCGTTATCATTATTTAGGTTATTATCGTAGGGGAAATATTTATCCCTTAGAGGCTCTGTTTCTTCTATACTATTAATGTATTCCTAGTTAAACTAACAGGATTATTCAAAACCTTATATTACCCCCCCAACATCTTGCCTTTACCTCCCATATTGGAGTGTATCTCTTTGCTCTCACAGTACGTACTCCTTTCATTTTTAACAAGCAGAACCGGTTCTTTGATCTTAAGAACCGACTTCTATTCTTGGGTACCTCTAACCTTTTATAAGTCAGATTTGAATTTCACCAAGGAACACCTTAGTGTCCTGGATTTACCTTCAGATTTCCCTTTTGAGGCTTATACTGCAAGCCTCCTGCATATGCTTAAATATAATGAGGAAACAAAACCAGGAGAAATTGCTTGTATCTGTTAATTACTGTTCTAAACAAGTGAACTTCACTAATAATATGAGAATTCTTATTGACTAACCGAGAAATACATTGTTGCAAATTATCTTTAAAGATATACAGATTTTTCAGATTTCGAAATATACCTTACATTTATGGAAAATGCCATGCTGAAACAATCTAATACTATTAGGACAATTTTAAATATTATTTTTAATATAATAATGCTACTGAATAACCACTTTATGACTTGTTTACCAACAGTAGTTTTGACTTTCCTAGATCTTTGTAAATTTATTTAAAGTAATTTTATCCTCCCTGCAGTGTTAAAACACTAATTTTATACAGCCATTGTCTCTACTTTATCTAGTTCTTTAATTTGAAAGAGATCCTGTGTAGAGCCCTCTAACTGAATAGAAAACCATTTCTAGTTGATCAGTATGAATGTGTTATAACAATAAGATAAATTATTGAAATACTAACTTGTTTTTCTAGGTAGTTGTTGAGTGTTTTCCCAGGATGCTGCATTTCAAGGCCAGTAATATTTGCCAGTCGAGTACTGATTACATAGCGCCATCTGTCTGTAAAATTTAAAGAAAGAACATTCAGATGTTGTTTGTATTTCAACATCAATTTGTTGAATTTGTGTATATGTTGTGTATGTGTATGAATGTATGTTGATATAAACACAATGTATTATTTAAATAATCTCAATTAATATATAGAATTTAATTTAAGGACTAGATGTCGAGCAGCCTGAGTTATTCGATAATACTTTCAAACGTCATTACTTGCTGTCAATGTGATTCACTTGATATTCTCTTGAGAAGTCTGTAAACGAGAAATATAAAGAGACTACAATGAAAATAAAGGTTCTCGTGAAGGATCTGTTCCTGTAATTCATGGGCGCCTTGCTGGATTCCATAAGATATCACTGTTTTTAGAAGATATTTAATTATTTATTTATTCTTTGCTGAGGGAGATGGAGTTTATTTTACAAACACTTTATTTGAGTTAAGTTATGTTTTTGTTACTTAATTATGACATTGTATAGTTTTTAATTAATATATTCAGGCATAGCAACAAATATTATTGAGATTAATACTTTTTTCGTCTTTGGCTTGATATAACAATTATTATTATTAAATATTTAGATTGATATTAAAAACTTATTAACATTTAAAATTNAAAAATTTTGACAAGAAATTAATTGTATGAGAAAACAAAATAGAAAGAAAATAATTTAGTCCAAGTTTAAGCAGGATTAATTAATTATAATATATATGGAATAAATATATGGTCAACTTGAATTTTATATTTAAACCATTCTTTCTCATTTTTATTGAAACCTAATTACATTTTTAACTTTTTTGTATGAAGTATTTACCAGACTACTCTAATCTTAATTTAAACTGATGTTGTTTAAACTGTCTATATTAATGATTAATGGATTAAAGTACTAGTAATTTTAAAATGAAGAAGTTAAATTAAAAATTTAACTGAAATTTGGTAATGTCTAGAAAAAAAATTAATTCTTAGTTATGCGGGATAGACGAGCAAGGACTATTATTATGTACCCCATCAAAAAATTAAGTGTAAAAAAATGTACAGAATAATTTTTTTAAAAAAAAAGAGTTAATTCAGAAATTCTTAATTATGTTCTATAATGGCTGAAGTTGAACTGTTGAATGTATGTTTAAAGGAAAATTATATTGAAAATCATTAATATTCCCTTATTAACAGTACTAGAAAACCTTACAAGAGTAAAACGTTACTTCCAACATTTGAAAATTATATATTCCGTATGTAAAAGTTCAATACGTGGTCTACTTTTAGCAAATGCTAATGATGATGACTTATTTGACATTGAAAATAAAAAGTTATTACTTTCTTAAATTATTTAAAAAAAAAGGATTTTAGGATACACAATTTTCAACCTATTATATATTATATATTCCAGACAAAATATTAACAAAACAAAAGAAGAAGATATTGACTGTTATTTAATAGTTATCCTCATAATCCAAAATCCCACTGAACCTACTCCAGCCAAAAAAATATGTAAAACAGTTCGCAATAGAAAGTCCTATATTGAATTTGTTTCCTATACTTCATAAATAAAGGAGACCCGGCCAATTGTCTAATTTACATTTTCAATAGCCTTAATGTTTTTTTTCGAAAATGTTAAAATGATATCATTAATTTATCAATAAATAAATGCTATTGTGCCTCTAAAAATTTTAAGATTATTTTATTTATTTAGAAATTACATACTGCACAGCGTGCATCTTGCAATGTGCTCTCATAGCGTATAATTATTATGTACTAATATAATAATGTACAAAATACACAATTTATAATAATAAAAAAAAATAAA
>KZ806885.1:844001-854001 GCA_000696205.2 Oncopeltus fasciatus
GGGTATATGTTTGCGGTGGACAGCGGTATACTAGTCGAAGGCAATCTGCCCCCCAGTGCTTGAATTTAACATGGGGTCTCTAGTCCTCCGATACCCGCCGACCTGGCGTAAATAAGAATTACTGATGAGCCTCCACACCCCACGAATAATTAGTGTAATGCCGGCCTACCTGTGAATTTTAAAAATTCTTCCAGTATCCCCCCCCTCTACCCTCTCTCACTCTAACTTACTTATTTAAAGGCCTCTTTCTACAACAAGAGATTAAATTAAATGATAATCACCCTTACAATGAAACATGGGTACAAGGGAATAATGACTCCGATTGGCCTATGTATAATTCAAGATACTTTCACAGTTAGCATTGTCTTTTCTGCAATCATAAAATATTACATAACTCTTATATTACAGAAATTGTACTAAATATTATTCATATTATATATATATATATATATATATATATATATATAACATGTAAATTAATAATTTTACCCTCTGAAAACCCACTCTCATCAATCACCTTTCTAATCATAATCAGTTTCGAAGAACTTATAATTGGATTTATGTTCGTTATTAGCAGGATTGCTTTAAGAAAGGTCTATATTTACTCAGTATTATATAATTATACCTTATAATTACAGTTTTCTTTTAGATCACATTAAAAAAAATACAAATTATTTAGAATTAATTTATTTTCTTGTTTATTTAAGCACTTATTCAGAGTATATAGTTATATATAATTCATTGAGAAAATGTTTTAAATTAAAACAAAATATTAATATGAAAGTGAGTTTTTCTTTAAGGCATAAAAAAATATAATATTTAACCTGCAATACATTTTCTATCGTTCGTTCAAGACCTGATCTTGTCAGTTTAAAATAATTAAAACCCAAATTATATGATAAGAGAACTCAAAATAAAATTCCATTTAAAGTGCACTAAGCAACACAATTTTAAAAAGAACTACGGTTTTTCTGCAAAATAACATGTTTACAAAGCGCATTGTTTAATAAAAAATAATTTGTTTCACGTTTAGTATCTTTACAATTTACAGACTGACGATAAAATAAGTTAATTTCATTGAGATATATGATGAAGATTTATAATTTTTCACTATTTATAGGGAATACGTGGGCATGGTGGTTCAGGGGTTAACTAGACCCTTGAGCTATAGGTAGCAAGTTTAATAGACACAGTGAACAGTTAGTTTTTCTTTCTGTGCTTAAATTTGTAATGAAGCAGTAGACCCCTTATATGCCCCTAGAAATACCCTAATTTGATCTTCAGTAAATGTAAGAAAAAAAAATTCCGGTGGCCAGATCGGTGAGCTGACCACAATTTTTTTCAAACTCCGTGGTCGCGAATGACGAAAATAAAACTCATACTATTACATGATTTCCCTTGTAGGTGGTTTGTGTTTTTTTTTTCTTTTTCTGTTTTTTTCTTTTTCATGTTCTTTTTCTTGGGGTTTCGTCGAGGTAGATCCAAAAAATAAAATTAAAAAATTTGTATTTTTTTAACTAGGTGCTGACGTTTCGGCTTACAACGTAAGCCGTCTTCAGGCCTATCATGAAGGCGAGGGGGGACGTAGTGTCACCTGGATCACATGTGACGCGGCTCATGAGACGTTATCTCAGTCATGAACATGTGGTCCAGGTGACACGACGTCCTTTATCGCCTTCATGACAGTATAAGTATTCTTGCTGGTAATATATAAGTTTTATCGACTTAAATTATTCAAAATAATGTATATTTAAATATGTAGAAGAAACATTCTATTTTTTTAAATTCTATTCTATGTATAACAAAACTTAAATCAACACTCAATAATTTATTTGAAGAACGTCAAATATTAATATACCTAGAATTTAATATACGTTAAGCAGAAAATGATGGATATTTTAAAAAATAGGTAGGATGAAATAAAATTTAGTGCAACTTAAATTTGCTTCATTAATTTGTCAAGGAACATGTGAAAGATATCTCTTCAAACATTAATTTTTGTGTAAAATTGAAAAAGAATTTTTAAAGGATTTTAAATAAAATTTGTGGTGGTACATGGTATGGAGCATATTTAGAGTCTCCGTACCTTCAGATAAGGATTTGCCTAAGAAATGCGATTTATTGAAATCCTGGTTTTATTCGAGGATGCCGTTTCCAGGATACTAAAAGTTTATGTAGAGACTTAGCTCTTTTAAATCGAAAGGAAATGGAGGGGAATCGCAAGTGTATTGGTTTGCCAAGGGGAAAAGGTATTCGGTAGAGATCTTGGCCTCAAGAATAATCCTATAAATTTAGCATTTCACTTTTATTAAACTAAAACTGAATAAACTTTGTAACATGAGAGTAAAATATGAGATAACACACTGTCCATACCAAATTCTATTTATCTTGTTTATGAAATAAGCCAAATCACTTTTCTATCATTTTTTTTGTTTAACTTTCATTTATTTATTACATTCTGTTAAATAAAAACATTTTTTAGTTTGCTTGCAATGAAATTAAAAATGACATTCAATGTCAATCACATGAGGAGAGAATGTGACCAAAGACACCACTTTCAAATTATATACAGACTATGTCCCCAGGAGGTCACGGGGCCATCTTCGTTTGAGTCGACGGGGAGGGTTGTAGAGGTTGGAGTTGGATGACATGGTTTGTGCTGGTGGATTAGGATGGTATGGCAGTTTACTGTGGAAAAGGATGAAGCGGGAAGAAATGAGGTCTTGAACAAAAGGAATATTAAGATCGTGGTGAAGGGAAGAATAGGATACGTAATAGGGAGCATTTGCAATTATTCCCAAGGTTTTGGATTGAAAGAACTGGATTCTTTGTATGTTGGAAGGCTTAGCGACACCCCAGATTTCTACTCCGTAAATCCAGATTGGTCGTAATAAGGTTTTGTAGAGCTTCAGTTTGTTTTCTATCATAAGATTGGAGTTCATGAGTCTGTATAGAAGTCCATAACGCCGATTGAGTTCTTGTCTTTTAATTTTAGTATGTTCTTCCCATGTAAGACGTGAGTAAAACAATTTTAAATATAATATTTGTNTTTTGCAAAAGAAGGATTAATGCCTTATTTTTTACATTTAGGAATTAATTGTTCTGGATAAGAACTTTTATTGATCATTATTATCAGATATGAAGAGTATAGTATATATATATATATATACTCTTGTTTCATTAGGTCACTATGGCGAGATAAATACTGCGGCTTTTGTTATTTTTTATTACACTGACTTTAAAATCCGGTAATATGAGGGATGACCACGGCTGCCTACTTGAAATAAATTCAAGTATATTAAATTTATATGTACATTAGGTTAAATTAATTAATGAAAATAAAATTATGTTAAACCTGAATGAATACAATGTGTATGTGATATTCAATTATTAATGTAAATGAAGAACAGTGTTCAGTCAAGATTCGACAAATATTTTATCATGTATTTTGAAGTCTAGTGTTTCGATTTCGTCAATAAGAGGTTTTTTTTTGTCGGAGTTCGGTCAAGGTTGATAAAACTAATGTAAGTGTGAGTTCTTGAGCTGTTATGTAAACCCCAAAAGTGATTTATCTCATGATTTATCACGTACACCAAGTATAGTAAAAAATGGGTATTCATCTCTCAGTACTAACGATATTACAGCTAATAAAGAAATTTAAAAACCTGAGAGGGGGTCACATACAGTTTCATAATGTTTTACTTTTTCATATTTCCCTCTAATAAATTTAACTTTTAACTTTGGATCGTAATATATCTTTGTTTTAAGTAAATTCTTCAAAACTTTACTGACATCCCGTAGAAGTTGGGAAAATATTCTTTTCGGAATTTATACATAATATTTTTCAGTGTGCGAAAGAGAGTTGTATATATGCAAATAAAAGTATCCAGTTAAGCTCAACTACAAATTCATTTTGATATATATATTCGAGGCCAGAGCAAGAGGGCTTGTATGTCCATGCACACATGCATATATATGTATTGAGCACACTTGAAATGCGAAAATGTACAAATATTGTGATTATAATAAAGTACAATTTAGTGAAAGTTCTAATAAAATGAATATGCACTTCTTAGATGCAACTATGTTTTTACACATATACAAATTTCATAGCAAAAGCTAGAAAAATTACATGTTTCAAATATAGGAGACTATTTGTTGCTACTGAACATGTGCAGGAATATTTTGGCTGTTACTCTAATTTTATTTTATTTTCCTTACCGATATCGTTTATTATTCCTTTGTCAGATACCATTACTTTTTCTCAATGGTGAAAGGTAATGGAAGTTGAAGTGGGCCTTGTCCAGCAGAATGTGATATGACAGCACCCAGCTGCCCCATATCAGATATTAAAATATCCAGTAGCTAAGGCTTGCCTTTATAAAACCAACCTTTGCTTCAGTATTTGTAAGGGAAATTCTCTATATGATTCTCAATGAAAATACTATTTATTTCATCAATAAAGTACGATTGAGAATAAAATTAAATATAAACATTTTAGATAACTAGAACTGAGACTGATGTCACATTACACTTCTCAGAGATTATTCTCGAATCCCCATATCATTTCTCAACTAATATCTCACTACTACCATGACTTAGGAGTAACTAGCTTTTTCTGAACGTAATATATTATGAAGAAATAAAATGAAATAATTAAAGAACGGAAATGATTGAAATAAATCGTTTCCTACCTAAAACTCATCTGTTTATAAATATACTTCGTTTTATTGCTTCTTTTGAGAAAGAAGATTACTGAGCAAAACTTTTAAAGGCCCTCAAATATATATAAGACAAAGTGGTCCCTCATATTACTTAAACGCAAGCAAAACTTGCCATCTCTTTTTTTTTCCTATAGATAAATCACTAGGGTGCTGAAAATGAAAATTTTCGTCTTTAATAAACGTCCTTTGATTAATTTTTTCTCATTTTTGATATAATTTCATAAATATTTTAATTGTTACAGTAGGATAAATTCTTAAGGAAACCTGTGCACTACGTACAACTGCCAGCGTTGTCTGATAAATAACTATCGCTATTTGCCTTTAGCAATGTTCGGAACAAATAATATTTATGATCGAAAAAAAGTTTCATTTTTTTTGGTAAGTTACTGCTAAAATAATCTCATTTTTTTCTCTTACGAACTAGTTTTTAAAAAAATTGCCTCTTTTAAAATGTGCTACAATAAAATAATGGGTTTTAAGAAAACCCCATTTAAAATTGTTCAATAAGTTTAAGAAATTTCTTAGATGAAAACGATTTCTGAGTAACAAATTGTTTTTTAATTATTGATGTAATAAAAAACACAAAATTTTTTTTAAACCTAGCTTATAAGTAAACCTTTTGACGAAGGCGTCTTTTTTTTAGTGTCAAAATTTAAATTTAGAAAACAATAATAAAACCAAACTATAAAAGTGTACTCTCCAGAACCATTACACAGTAGGCAGGTGTGCGTGTGTTATCACTTATCAAATTTAATTTTTTTCTATGGACCATATTTAGCTTTCTAACACTGTAAACATTTATTAATTTTAATGATTAATAAACAAATTTACTATAATTTTTGTTTTGTTTTAGGTTGCATATTAGCAAAGAGAAAAATGTTCGCCTTCTGAATAATTTCAATATCTAGCTTGTCATAACACACATAAAATATTATTTTTAACTCCCTTACACCACACTATTTGCAAGAATACATCTAAGAGAAGTAGACTGATCTGGGATATAGTGTCCGGAATGCCATAAACGTGTGGTGAGCCGACTCCTCTCTCTCTAAAACAACCGTACTAATGTTCCTTGTGGTCTTGGAGCCCTTGCAAGAGATCTACAGCTTGACCTCGCTCAGCCCCTGTGAGTAAACCTGAGAAACCTCATCCTCATCCAGGAGTTGTGCAATGCCAGGAGTGTAAAAAGTCTATAAATAAATGAAGCGAAATACTTTCAAGTTAAATTCTAATTGCAAAAAAAAAAAAAAAAAAAAAAAAAAAAAAAAATCTTTCTTGAAATGTTTCTTTACCACTCTCAAGTTCCTTTCCTTACCTTGAGTTCCATACAGAGTCAGGAATAAAATATCATTATGATAAATAAAAAAAAAACTGACTTATGATAAAAGAATTCAGTCCTTTCAATCCAAAAACCTCGGAATAATTGCTGATGCTCCTTATTAAGTATCCAATACTTCCCTTCACCACGAATTTAATATACCTTTCGCTCGAAATTTCTTCCCGCTTGACCCTTTTCAACTTTTCCTACCATCCTAATCCACCAGCACAAACCCGGTCCTCCAACTCCAACCCCTTCAACCCTCCCCGTGGACTGAAACGAAGATATCCACGTGACCTCCTAGGAACATAGTAGGTATTTAATTTGAGGGTAGTATCATTGTTCACCTTCTCTCCTCTTGTGATTGTCATTTTGTTAAATTTTAGTATTTTATTATGATCAAATTACATAATTTTTTATATTAACATAAATGTAATAAATCAACAAAAAATACCGACTTCTGCAATTTTAATGTTCAGGGTAAATTATATTTAAATTAAAGCAAAATAAATTATAAAAAAACCCACTACAGAAATAATTTGATTTGTTGAAAATATATTTACATACATAAAAATAATATTCCTGTCATACTCATTTGAGTCATATAGATTTTCGTACCTGTCTTTTTTTTAATGTTTATTCATATTACCTTATATATATATATNTCACATGCACACACACACACTCGCTATATATATATATATATAGAGAGAGAGAGAGAGAGAGAGAGAGAAAGAGATTCCAGAAGATTAAAAATATTTTACTTGTAGTATTTTGCAAAAGAAGGATTAATGCCTTATTTTTTACATTTAGGAATTAATTGTTCTGGATAAGAACTTTTATTGATCATTATTATCAGATATGAAGAGTATAGCAGGTAGGAAGGGATAAATATAGGAAAAATGACCTCTATAGAATGAAATTAAAGAAGCATTAGAGAAAAAGTGTCTCTTTAAATGTCTATAGTGAAGTGGTTAGGGTTGGTGTAAAACGGGTTGTCCAGAGATGGCCTGTTCCGGCCAATGGCAGGCCGGATATAGCAGTCCATTAACTGGCTGGAAACAGTAGACGTAGGTCGATCCAGGCCGGCGAGCAACAACCAGACATATCAAAGTTAGCTGATAGTGTCTCCGTACCGCAGACAGAGTGCTGAACCGCGTAAACATCTCAGTACTTTCAGCACCCGGCCGTTGTCTCCCCGATTTAGTGCTGGCAATCCTCCCTTCCAGCCACCGAGCAAACCGCACCCTCAACATCCCTCTTCAACAGCCGGCGGAATAAGGGCGTATTCCCTTCTTCCCCGCCTTCTCCAATTAGGGAAAATCCCAGAGTGTTACACTACAATTAGTCATAGTTTGTACAATTAATTAATTTTAATGGCGAAAACAAGCGTAACGTGTAATGTTAGTCTTAAAAGGCTTTCAGAAAAAGACAAAAATATCCCCTATTTAATTAACTATTGAGTACCTATACTTATTGGTAGATTGACATAACTTTAAAAATAATTCTTTACTTCTTCAACAAAAGGAGAAGCAATTATCTTTTAAAAAAATAAATGCAAGGGAATAGAAAAAAAAAATCTAACTATCTCACTCAGGGTAGTATAACTGTCTAACGCGCTGGCCCGGATAGCAGGAGATACAGATTAGAGCCCTGGTTGAGACAGATAGATTTTTTATTCTATTCCCTTGCATTTATTGTTTAAAAATTTATGTGGGATAAATACCACAACGAAAACAATATTTATAAGAATAAATAAAAGCAAATAACGAGAGTCAAATAAATAGCTTGACAATGTCAGCTCCTTCGAGCATAAGACGATGTACTCGTCTTTCTCAGAGGTTTAGACTCCCGGTAGGAGTTCGGGGAATTTAATAAGTTATCTGGCTTGTCTCTGTGGTATTAAGTGGTTAACGTCCGTGACGGATAGCAGGAGATCCAGGTTCGAGCCCTGGCTGGGATAGATAGATTTTTTATTCTTTTCCCTTGCATTTATTGTTTTATGAGCGATATATGAGAACAAACTTTATGTATCGTACATAATAATCAAGTGAAAAATCAAGTCACGTACTGATTCATTTAAAACTGTAAAAAAAAAAAAAAAAGTAATAAAAATCAAATTTTTGTAGTATTAAATCACTAATAATGGTGTAAGAACAGAATTAGTTGCAAATAATTATTTTAAGTTTTTATTTCACTTTAGAAATGTAACATACTCAAAATAAATTTTGGGGGTCATGTAATAAAGATTGGGTCTCACACTATCATTAAACGAAATTTTATGAATAGTAGATATCAAATTATAATTACTTTGAAAGTATTTTAACGATGAGTCGCATTTATTTAAAAACGAATTCTCTGCAAAGGTAGATCCTTTTTTAAAAATTAAATATGAGGTGGTAGTTCAGATTTAAATATTTTTATCTATTTTTAGACTGAGGGTGGTATGCGGATATAGTGCACATATCTGTAATTTAATCTCTTTCATTGTATATATTAGGTAATGGCACAGATTCAACCAATATCCTTGGTTTGTCATTAGACAAAAGCGCTTCTGAAGGTAGTTGAAGTGTTATTACATACATAAGGGAAAGCATTTATGCCAGGTGTTGATTGAACAACTAAACTGCGAAAAAAATTAAGAGGAGAGAAGCAAGTAAAATAAATTGCAAATATTCCAGAAGCAAAATTGGTCAAGCAGAAATTGTGTCGGATTAGAATGCGAAAAGTCCTGGGCGGACTAATTAAACCGAATCGGAAAACGTTTTATTTTGGAGCTCGAATAAAACTCAACATTCCCCCACCCCTCGTCTTACTCCCCCTTTCGAAATGGGGGGAAAGTTCTCCGAGAACAAATTTAATGAAAACCTCGACGAGAAGAGTGCGAGCTATTTGGGTCCCTGAGGGTCTTCTCTTTTACGCCACAATCGTTTTCCCAATTTTTATGCGCTCTCCCCTTTTTCTATCATCACCTCCAAACGTTTTAATCACAGTTTCATTTCCTCCAATTCCCCAAAAGCATAAAGTCTTTCTCAGCTTAATTTGTAAACATTGCCCGGGAGAAAGTATGAGGTTTCAGTCAAATTAAAACGCCCTGAAAAAAAAAAAAAAAAAAAAAAACCCAGATCAGCACTAGGGAAGCCAGGCAAAGCAATAGTCTATAAACCACAGGTGTTCTAAGGGTTGGTCATATATTATTGATACAGTGGTCAGGGTTGTAGTAGGGAGAGTATCGTACGGCTCACAGATTTTGCTTATATAAGTTGCATAAAATGGCAGGAAGTCACTGGAATAAAGGATTGGCAGTCTGTCGCTCAGTCCCTTTTATGTACCAGGTCATGTCGTAAATGAAATTGAACAATCCTCCAATTTTAAGCATATATAGGTATGTATATTTATTTATTCATACAAAATTGAAATAACGTTTTCAGCCCAGACATACGAATTTGATTTAGCTAATCGAATTGTATTTAAAAAAACAAAAAAAAAACCAGAATGCTATGGCCTAAAGAGCATTGGCACACACACATACTAATATATATATTAGTGAGTATTATATTATTTAGTAGAGAAAATTATCGAAAAAATCAATCAGTCATGTTAGTTGACTTCAATATTCAATATTTCAACATTACTTCGGAATTCGGTAATAATTACCTCTTTTAAAATAATTAAATAAGAGATGAAGACGTGTGCTTGGTGTTGGAGCGAAAATTAATTTAATGGAGTTGCTCTGTCGCATCCACCATCTCTCGCTATCTATATATATATATGTAAAATAAGAAGACATTTATCGATATGTTGCTAAATATCAATTCCTTCAAATTGAATGTGTTACATAGGTAGAGACGGTTTTCTAACTTTTAAAGATATATAGATAGATTTTAGTTTATAATAAAATATATACGAATTTTTTTTTTTTTTTTTTTTTTTTTTTTTTTTTTTTTTTTTTTTTTTT
>KZ806885.1:854457-868202 GCA_000696205.2 Oncopeltus fasciatus
ATGTAGGAACAAGCGCTAGCTAGAAGTCAAAATTAATTGAAATCAGTTTATTTTTTTATAATTTCAGCAAATTTCCCATAATGAAAATAATGGTCGACAATTTACGGTATCAAACTGTTCATGGTACCAAGACGAGACTTCTGAACAATTTCAACGGATATCTGACAACCCTTCAAAGAAGAAGCTAAAAATATACTCTTCCTCTCTCTCTTTCTATATATATATATATATATATATATATATATATATATATAAAATAGTAAGTGAATAATTTTGCAATACTCTGTGCCAACGTGAATATATTAATTTTCTTTAGGGTCATCTGTTATTGGCTAACATAATAGGTATTTCAAACGCTACTGGGCTGACTCCTCATTTTGGTTCTGCCATTAAATGAACATACATCTCAATTTATAAGAAACAAACTGAATGAAACAGTCTCTCCATGCAAAGCTGAGCATTCCTAGATTGGGAGGTCTAATTGGAGATGTAGGCCAGCTGTTGAAGTCTGAGACAAATGTATCTAATGGGGTCGCCCTGTCTCTTCCCACCAGCCTCACTCTTCCCTTGAAATATATCTTCTCTCCTCGTCTTTTTTTCCCCAAGCTCTCTTATATTTCTTGGCAGACATCTTGCCTCCGACATCTCTGTGTCAAATTAGTTTTGTCATTTCCTTTATTATCTTCTTCTTATAAACATTCTGCATTCTCTATTATTTCATCGTTGGACTAATTTTAAAACTGGGGAAGTGAATTCTTCTCATAAATAGCCCCTTAAAATAAATTAGTAGATGGAATATGATTAAGGTCTTGAGGCTACTTTAATTAACTCAAGAATTTTGTTTATTTCAATTTGCTTTTACATTGATAATCCTATCAAATGTAAAGAAAATAAATTTATGAAGAAAAATTAATGAAACCTAAGTCAGACAATTTAATGATATAACATTCAAATTTATCAATAACTTAAAGTTACCTAATATAAAAATTTGGTTAGGGATAACAATGCCAGGGAAAACTAAGTATTAGAAATATTTTAATCGAGTAGTAAGGTTTTAGAAAGAAATTTCAAAAATTTACGAGTGTTTTATTAAGGTTCAACTTCATCTTCGAAATTTTAGATTATTTATTAATTTTGCAGCTATTTATTTGATTCAGATTTGACATTATACTTATCTTGTAACGTGTCAATGTTTGATGTTTGTTACTATAATTTAAATTATTCTGGCGAATTACAAAATTACACAAATGATTATATAAAAATGGTACTGAAACAGGTGAATCACCCTTAAAAAAAAGAAGAAAAAAGTATATTGAGTTATGAGTTATGAAATATGGTTTCGAAATATTGAAGAAACCATTTACCTTCGATGATGAGTTGTCCTGGCTAGTGGTATCTACTGTGTTTGTTGGTGATGATGTAATAAGAGTTGAAAAAACTACATTTAAAAATAGCATTGAAGATGAATGGCTATAATAAAAAATAATTTGAACCATTTCTGGTATGTGTGCTATCGAAACAATAGAAATCATACCTTATGATGCGCAGTCACAGGAACTTCATATACACTCATAAAAGTTTGTTATCACCCAAATCACAGAGACAAGACACAAGGGAAATTGCTTCCAGAAAGAATTCCACAGACATTCCAGCTGAGATTTCTGCGGGGAACCGGCTGAGGACTCTAGGGACGTACGGTAACTGCAGTAAGCTCTTGTGAGGCAGATCACATGACACCGACATATAGACTACATTTGACCGGTTTAGGAACATGTGATTGTAAGGAAATATGCCAAGAGATGAAATACAGTGGGGTAATCGTTCAATATTAAACAACGTTCTATCCCGGTTAACGTTCAACTTAGAAACAAAAGTGTGGGGCAAAAATTGAAATATATCATCGAGGTAAAAATATTATTTTTCACAGGCGTGGTTAATTCCTTCCTTATGTGATATTTACATGTCAATTATATTATGTTTTTATTTGTGAGATGGTTTTGTTTTACATTGCTTACTCTCTTCGGTTCTCACCTAAAAATCAATTATTGTTGCAAGATATATTCACGATACTGATATAAATGTCATTTAATTTCTCTCAATAAATGGAATAGATAAAGTCTAGCACTGGATATCAACACTACTCTGTATTCCGTGTAAGTAGACCGTCTACATTTCCTTCGTGAGGCGGTAGTGGCTGGGTTTAATATGTAGGTCAACTGTTAAAGCTTAAGACAAATTTGTACAACAGTAGGTCTCCTGCTTCAATATGTGTTCTGTCTTTGTATTCTTTGTATACTCTCTGTACATTCATCAGAGTACGACTTACCTCAGTACCTGTGTTAAATTTGTATTCAAGATCATATTCATTCAATCGCTCTTCACGTATATATTTTATATAAGAAGTACTGAAAAAGAAATTTGAATTTCTAGTTTCAAATTATCAATAGAGAAAATTTAAATAAATAGCAGTTTCTTTTANNTGGCTTGAAACTGTCAGGAATATATATAAAAAAATAAAAACCAAATATATTCGTGTTTTTTCAAAGTCTAAATGCTCCAGTGTCTAGAAAAGATGAATTTTTTACAAATATTATTTTTTTGTGGTATATAATCCCACGTAAACTTTAACAATTTTTAGTGCAAGGGAACAGAAAAAAAATCAAACTGTCCCAGCCAGGACACGAACCTGGATCTCCTGCTATCCGGGCTGGTTCATTTTCCACTTATGCTACCGGTACAAGTCTAATAACTTCAGACTTATGTCCCGGTAGCATAAGTGGAAAATGAACCGGCCCGGATAGCAGGAGATCCAGGTTCGAGTTAGATTTTTTATTCTGTTCCCCTGCACTAAAAATTGTTATGAATGTTAAATATTCAGTCTTTTAAATAAGTTTAAATAAAATAAGAAACCTTCACCGAGTACAAACCGATTAGAGGATAGCAGTATAAAATGAAAAAAAATCAAACATAATGAGCATAAAATAATAAAACAAACGAAAAAAAAAAGAAACGATAATATGTCAGACGTACTACTCATAAAAACAGGATGGACATATAGATAAGAAAATGAGCAACAAAAGGAGAACGGATGGCAATATCAGGTCCAAATGAAAAGAGTTGGGTTGCTCCTAATCTTTTTAGTTTTAACAAATTATTATTAAATTTTTTCATTTATATTCGTTTTTGAAGAAAAAAAAAATCATAATATAAATCACATATAAGCTGTTCGAAGTCATGAATGAACCTAAATGAACGTCATAAAGTTAATCCTCCCCCTATTGAGGCCTATTTATCTTTACCTATATAATAGTAAAAACACTAAAGATTCTAAAATCCTCTTACTTAAACTTTACAGCCACCTTCTTGACAGTTATTAGTTAATGACGGACTCCCACGGTTTGATTCTTGAAATTTGTAGACTGACTTTTGCTTCTCTGGTTATAAAAGAGAGGATGGGCTCTCACCAAAATTCCTGGTTACATTCCTATGTTTCTATTAAATTTTAACACAAATATTTACTCAATTTAGAAAAAATAGATTATTAAATTTCATATCTAGGTTTCTCTGAATAGAGGTTTTAAAAATTATTGTTAGAAAGTAGGAAAGTGCCAATTTCCTCAAATAAAGAGAGTTATATTGAACTCTACAACAGATTTCTAGTGGGTTCGCAGTTGATCATTCTTTATTAAGTGTAACGTATCTGTTTTAATTCTTATAAAAACTATGAAAAAATAAGTTTGAATTTCTGTTTTTAAATTATCTATAGAGAAAATTTAAATGGACTACAAAAAACAACAACTATATATTCCTCTTTTCGAAAAGTTTAAATGCTCCGATATCTACAAAAATATGAAAATTCACAAAAAAATAGAAAGTCGCGTATTAAGCTACTCCAATGTGAGTAACTTGATTCCTATATGGAATATGTGGTGAAATATAAATTTCCTAAAACTATCTGTCAATATGAGGATATGATTGCGCTTTTGTTCCAATATTTAATTTATTTACTGGTTGCTCTTACTGAGATTCTCCAAGAGGTACACGAGGCGAAGACTTCAGTAAACGCGCACAAACGCATCATGCATTCGTTCAGCTGATTGACGTCCGCAGACCACAGGATTGCACACTTGCAAGTGACATTCCTCCCCACACTGCCCAAGTCCCTAGTGTTGCACGGAGATTGGCTGAAGACGTGGACCAGCTGTTTGAGACTGATTGTGAGAGAGGCGCCCTGTATCTCTCCCCCAGCCTCTCATCCAGCAATTAATCTTCGGAGCTCCATCCCAGTTTTTGTAAGCCCACTCATATTGCTCGGCAGAGAGCTTTTCTTCAATTAGTTATGTAGCTTCTTCTACTGTTTACGCTTCATGAAGGACTTTAGTAACGACCATTTAAACGTGTGTGATAAGTCATTCAAGCATGCTCATTTAAGATCCTTGTAAATAGCAAGTAAAATTTAAAGGGTTCTTCTCTCTCCTTACTTGTGTATTCGAACCTTTAAACGATAATGGTGGCTTTTACGAAGTAAGGTTATGTTGTCTCTTCACAATATCATGAAAACATAGTGCGTCGTTTACTATGGAAAACAGCTCGAAATAATATTTATTGAAATGTTATTCTTGCCTGAATAAGGAAGATTTGAACAAGGAGGTTTCATTGTGCTTTCTTTAAGAGTGTTCAAGATACAATTTGCCATTTACTGCTATTTATAGTAAATTTATCATTATTAATAAATTATAATAAATATGCTTAGTGTACAGTGCACGTTGAAATTTTTATATTTTACGTAAAACACTTAAAGAATAAAATAAATCTAAAAATAAATATTCTGTCCTTTATCATCTAAGAAATGCCTAAATTAGGGTAGTGATTCTTCCCTTAAGTTACTTTTATTCTTTAGTTAAGATTCTAACAAAGTGATATGTGAGGAACATATATTTTTGCCTTTGTTGCCCTTTTGATTTGCAAGAATTATTTCCCTACACTTATTTTAAATTTTAGTAATACAATTTTTTTTTGTTTAACTATTTAATTATTGCAATTTCTGATGGAGGACTGAATTCATTTTCTGTTTTCAAGAAACATCTTGGTTTAAAATACATTTTTATTTAATTGAATCTTCCCAATAAACTAATACATGGATCTAATTTTTTTTTCTAACGAAAAGAGTTCTTATAAAACGTGGTAAACACACTCAGGGTCACACAGGAACTCCGTCAGTACTCTATCAATCTTCTAGAAATGAATTAGTCTTAGGGGTTGAAAAACCCTTCTTGGTTTCAGGTTATGCATATCAAGAGGGAAGATTGTGTTAGTTCATTAGTACGCGGGATATTGTTGAAAATGAGAGGTGAAAGGCTTGACGTAAGTAGCGGTTTCATTAGTTGGAGAACACAAGTGTAGTCGGAAATGACACGAGTGTCGGTGCACAGCTTTAATTAGAGTTGTAGCCAGCTGTATGTGGAGGAGAAGTTTTTAATTGATGGGTCGACACAGCCCCTACACTCACACAAAAGAGCTGTTATACCAGATTTCATTTATACAATTATTAAAAAAAAAATGAAGTATTTAATTGTTTAAGTTTTTCACAATGCCAGGAGCAAATACCCAAAAAAGTTCTCTTGATGTGCAAACAACACAATATTTCAAGTGCCTGTCTTATTAATATGAATGTATTAATAATTTAATACAACTTTAACTATAAGAAATGTAATTAGTTCTGTAAATGTGGCTTGAAACTGTCAGGACATTATCGTAAATAAACTTTCCAAACAAAATAATGAGTTTTAAAACAAACTCAAATTAATCTTAAATTAATTTTAACAAAAAATGAGATGTACCTATAAAAGAGCCGTAAATTATTCTGTAAAAATGTATTGTCTTATATATACAATAATTAAAATAAAATTTTCGGGAAATAATTCATGAAAAAGTTCTAGAAAACGGTTTTTCCCACTTTACGTTCTCAGTACATTTCATATTAACGCGTAAAATAATAGTAAATATTCTATTTTTGGTGTACTCTATTCTTAGACCGATTTCATCTAATAACTGTCCATTAGGATAGAGTGCAAAAATCGAACAATAATTAGAAATAAACTAGATATAATGTGTTTGGTGTAATAATGTAAATATTTAACCGTAAATAAAGTAAAACATAATTTACTAGTGCCAAACTGAAGTAAGTTATGTGAAAAATAATTTGTTAAGTTTAATATTACCGCATAATGAATACCATATTGATTGTGTATTATTACGGTATTATTTAAGGTTTTTTTTAGGAAATAGTAATTTAAAGTCAATTTAAAATATTAAATTAGGTTAAACTGTGATAACCTGTCTCTCTTAATAACTAGAAAATGTGTAATGTATGTCCCCAAATTAAGGCCAACCATCTTCCACAAAATCTGCAAAATATACAGCCGGGGTGAGCTACATCCGGAGCCGCACTTATTGAACTACTATGTCAAGTGACTTGGATTTAGGAAGACACTGAGTGGATTCTAAGCTTTATGAGTCGATAAGAACTTGGAAGTTAACGCCACAGTTGATACTTTATTTCTAAAAATGTATTTCTCAAGGGTCGGAATCAAATTTACTTGTACGAAATATGTGTTACAAAACAGTACAGAATTGCATTTCGATAGTAGATGATTAATGATTATTTTTTAATGGAGTTTGTGATTTTAAAATAACCACATAATATAAAGCTATCTTTTTAGGCGTATACGTGCGTGTAATCCAAATAGAAATTTAGATATTAGATATTTCAATTTACTTCCCAGTTGTTGAAAAAACATGAGTTCCCAGAATAAACCAAATATTAAATGCATATAAACATATGTATGCAATTATCACCCGCTTCGTTTTTCTCTTATATGTTCCCAACGACGACTCGCTTGATATGGCAATACTATCTCCTTGCCTCAGATCGAGGACACAGAGCCCAGCAATTCCCTGAGAGAGAGAGAACAGTCTGGACCCGTTCACTGAAGTACATTGTGGAATGGGTCAGAGACGGGGGATTACCTCCCGAGTTAGGGGATGCTTGGGTGCAACCCCTATAACCCCGCCCAGCCAATCACCAGGCTGCGAACGAAAGGACCAATGCAGAATGCCACACGGCCTGAACAACCCCTCTCCCTTGCGATGCCTTATATTTGGCCTTCAACTTGGCGTTTTTCGGATATAAAAGGATGAAAAAAGTGCTGTAGCATACCTTAAATGTATTAAAACAAAATAGAATTTTAAAGGAAGAATCTGCACAATAAAATAATTCAGATAGAACTAAATTTTTATAAAACATATTCAAAATATGTAAGCTTCTTGATTATCTTCTCATAAAACATGAATACCTCAGTTTTTCTTCTTTAAAAACGTTAAATCATTCTATATGTCAAGCAAGGGCATTTATGGTCTTTTTTTTTCCTTTCCTACAGATTTACGAAGATATTTAATTGGAATTTTTAAAGAAAAGAAAGATGATGTCAAGTGTAAATGATTTCTACGATGTAAAACTTTACATGCTTGGAAAGCATCGTTTTTATTTAATTTTTTTGTTGCTTTGCAAAGATTTTATTAAAAAAGACGGTATATAAATTACATTGCAAATTTCCAATAACTTATCCATTAAAAAAAAAGAAAAAAATACGACTAATTTATCTCAAACTGTTATAAAGATATTTGCCTGGAACATCGACTCTGATATACCCTCAATAGAGGTATATTTTTTTTAATTTTGAGATAAAACATTTTGCTCACAACAAAATATTTATTGGTATGAAATATGAAACCTTACACTCAAAATAATTTTAATATCTTCTATGAGGTTTATTGTTCTATTAGAACTCCAGTAAGATCCTTCTTTAAGGATGGGTAACTCCTGTTAAATATAATGTTCTAAAGTCTTCTTGACCCATAGAATCTCCTCTATCTGGTCAGAATTTCTCATTTCTAAGCATAGCTTTATTGTTCTCTTAGAACTCCAGTAACGTCCTTATTTAAGGCTGGGATCCTTCTGTTAAATTTAAAGTTCTACAGTCTTCCTCACCCAAAGAATCTCCTCTGTCAGATCAGAATTTCTCATTTCCAAACGTAGCTTTATTGTTCTCTTTGAACTCCAGTAACATCCTTCTTTAAGGATGGGTTTCTTTTGTTATATCTTAGATTTTACAGTCTTCCTGAGCTAATAATCTCCTTCGATTGGGCAGAATTTCTCTTTTCCAAGCTTAGTTTTATTGTGCTCATATAACTCCAGTAACATCCTTCTTTAAGGATGGGTTCCTTCTGTTAAATTTAAAGTTCTACAGTTTTCCTGGCATAACGAAGGTTCTTTATATTGTTAGAACGCCTCTACTGATTTGTACAAGTTTATGTACCAACATATATGTCAATATTAACTTCAATTGTTTGTTTCTTCTTAATTATAATTTGCCCATATAATTTCCAGAATTGCGTCAGACAGGAAAACTTTTCTCTTAAACTTTTGGGTTTTATATGTATATATTTAAAAAAACCACTGATAAGGATTGGAGCCAATATTTTGTTCATTTATTGAGTTCCTTTTTTTATTTTATATTTTTCTATACAGATATAAGAATTCATGTTTTTCTTTTTAAATGTTCCTTGTCCACTGTTATTGTTCTCTTCTTCTAGTAGTTTGTTTTTTTAATTTTTAATAGTCTTTTAAAAATGAATATTATTATATCTAAACTATTGAACGAAATTTTTATAAAATTAATAATCTAAACTAAAGGAAATTTCATTAGGAATTGGTCGAAAATACCTTCAAGATTTCCTGAGATGTGTGTGACAACTATATTTCCTCTTTAGTTCCTTGCAGAAATCTTGTAAAGACTTCCCTACAGCTAGGGTTAATCAAGGATAAGGAAAGTGACGGAAGGAAATGGATTAGCAGAGGAAGGTTGTCGACAGCAAGGACTTCGGAAGGCGTGGGCCACCCCTTGCCGAATTCTCTGGTTCCCTGCGGTATGCGGTTTGGGGGTGCAGGGTTAGCGATTCAGAACTTGTCAGAGAACTTCAATCAAAGACTATAGATCTTTCAGACTCCGCTCCCGAAACCCTTTCTTCTCAGCCGGCGAATTTCTCTTTATAACTTAGCCTTCAAAAGTGTTTTTCTTCCTGCTTTATGCAGAGCCATAATCTCGAACCCATCATTACATAAAGCCTATTAAACAATATATATTTTTTTAAATTCCCTACTCAGCCCTGAAGAAGCCATCACATGACGTGCGAAAGCTCGGCTAATTTTAAAAATTTGACACGGTCCAATCCGGAAGAAGAAACGGTAAATATATATATTTTTAGTACTCTTATAACATTTGACTAGAAATGTATTGAAAGACTTTTATTTCCCAAATAATGGGTTATAAGAATATATATGTTAACCTCCACTCATTTAATATTGTCTCAAATGTATTTCTCTATATTGATCAAGAATAAACAGGAGATGAATCTTATTAAAGAGATCTGTCGAATCAAAATATCAATAATTATACTTAAGCACCGCCATATTATTAGACTGTGGATTGGATTGATGTATTGTTGGGGCAATAAAAATTGCGGTTATTACGCAAATAATTACATTTAACTAAAATTATAGAATAAAACAAATTATCTTACATACACACACACATACCGATTATACATCGGTAATATATTTATATAATATATAAATAATTGTATATCTCTGTATATCTCTCCCCCCCATTTGTATATATACTTATACTAAGGTACACACTCAAACAAACATACGCATGCACGCACGTATATTTTTTTTCCACTCTCATTGAAACAGTGTATATTATATATGTTACTTGATTAAATATATATTTTCAGTTTTCAATTATAAATCATACCAACCACACCATATACCAAAAACATATAATTGTTTTATATCTAATCCCATAAAAACAAATGGTAAAATATTCAAAAGTAACTTATTGTGAGCCTAGACTCGAAATATTTTTTGGTCAAAATACACTTCTAGCAAAAGTTATCATCTATAATATTGACAGTATCTTCTAAACTACTAAAGAAGAATAAATAACGTATTTATTTATAAATAAATTAGAAATAATATTTCAGCTATATAATATTTTAGGACTGAAAATAGCTTTATACTCAGAAATTATAAGTTCAATATATCTTGAAATATATATGAATATATTTTGAAATAAAGCACTTTATAAATGAGACAGACGAAGGCACAGTTAAAAAGTGTTCATTGCATACTCACTATATATCGTTCGAGATGAAGCGAATGAATAAATAAATACAACGAGTAATTGGAATTGCATGACAACAAAGTTCTTTAAGAACGGAAAAATATATTACCTGGTAATTAAATTCTGTCAGTCCCATTGTTCAACTGTGAATAATTGTTTTCCGCATACAAATATATCCATTTTAACTTCCTGAATTTCTTAATAATAAACATGTAAATAAACACACACACACTAGCTAATATATATATATATATATATATATATATATACATACTCTAAAGAAATATTACATGGAAAATTTAATTGTTTATTTCCCCTAAAATAATGTGCCGTCATTGGAGTATGTCCAAAAGCTAATTGAGTTTTATCCATCCAGAAAAAATAGAAGGAAATATTAAAAATTGAAGACAAATAAGGAAAATTAGTCTTTCAAAAAAGCTCTTAGAAATCGCAGCAGTACGAACGCTGAGTGATAATATTATGCTTTATAATTTCACTTCTAGAGATCCACCTTCCTTGGGAAAGGGTCTTACTGAATTTAATTCAAATTGGCTGATAGATCAGTCACAAATTACTGTGTTTTATCAGTATTCATCAATTTGATATTAATAGTTTAATATTAATTTGTCATAATTTAAGCTGTTATGATTATTTACTGATTTGCTGGAGTGTGAACAAACTGGGCCCTGCATTTCGTTAGGTACGGATTATATGGTAAGTAAAGGCATTAGAAGAAATACTTAAAATAAAATTTAATTTGATTAGGTAAAACAAAAATTATAAATTAACTGCTTTTCATATAATCTAACAATGACAAAAGAAAGTCAACAAAATATCTTACATCTATAAATATAAATATGATGAAAATTTAGAAAATCAGTTACAAGTTTTTCAATGTGACTGAAAACTTGTCACTAAACGGTTTAATTGCGATCTGGATTAACACAGCCATTACAGCGACCACTACCACTCTGACTTCACTTTATTTGATTTATTAAGTATAAGCCCCCTTTCAACCACTTAAGGAGAGAGGGGATATCTACAGGTTACCATCCTATTCTAAGCTCTAAAGGCTTAGCACAAGCTTTTATTTATCGATAGCTTCAACAGGTAAGGATTTGAACGCGAACGGATCCCATGAGCAAGACTTGAGCCAATAGCTTCACTTAGTTCACTGGTCGGGTCTACATTTAGAGGGGTAAGGATATTCCAGGCTTTAGTGGGGGAGAAAAAATATATATTAGAAGGGCTTCGAGCCTCTTCGGCATCAAGTATAGTCACGCAACTTGTAAATTACATCCGGTCGGCACGTCTTTCGATTTAAAATTATGTTATATATATTAGGCATAATGCTAAAAACGTGTTATCGACTAAGTACTTTCATAGAGATTATTAGCTAAATAATCTAAATAATTTGTTTATTATATATGGGCAAACAACTATACTGGAGGAATAAGGTCTGAATAAACTGTGTCGTGTAGACAAGTCATTCATTAATGGAGTAGAATAAATGCCAAGGTTCGGGATAGGTTTGTAAAAGCAACTCTCTCCATTGACTTCATGTATGTCTCCAAATATTCTATATATACACAAATATATACGCAGCAAAGTTCAGTTTTTCTTTGTGGCACGGGTGTTGTTGAATAAGTTATTTATTGAACGATACCAATAGGATTGACAGAAATGTCTAATTCCAGTAAACCATGCTTTTATCACTGGGCCAGGGTTGATTTATATTTTATTATGAAATTAAAGAAAAAATAATTAAAAGATTTATTTCACATTGCTGAGGAATTCGCTTAGTTTAAGCAGATCATGCAAGATGGACTTTAATAATTGCCCTGAACGACTGATCAGTCATGCGGGTTTTGCATAAGTCACTCGAGCGGCTAGTGATTTCGAACATAATTTAGTAAATTTTTCGTTTAAGTAACATTTATTAAATCATTTTTAAATAATATAATTGAACTCTTTTTAAGCCCAACATTATATAGACTTAGATTCAACAACAGTTAATACTTGAAATAGTTACTGGTGCTCTTTTAAAAAGTTAACTGAATTTAAGATTCCTTTGACTAATAAATTTGCGGTAAGTACATTATAGGTCTACGTTTGATGAGACTCATGTTCCTGAGTGCACATTTCCCTTGCAAGAGGCACTCCATGCACTGCGTGATCTCGCTCAGCTCGAGGGTAAGCTGGTGGGGGACAACGGTTAAGACTTGGAAGGCGGGGTTCTCATTCTCCAGGGGGAACAAAAGGGACATTAGCGGGCGGCCCGGACTTCCCCTCGGCCGTCAACAGTGAGATGGAGTACACTCTCAAGGAGGATACGTGAGGATTCATGAAGCCGGCCGAGTTCCAACAGGGATTCGCAAGACCCGAGACTTCACTGCCTATCCGCAAAGGAAGACTGGATTGGATACCTTCACTTCAGGAATTGCAAAGCATGTTTGTATTATCTAATTTTAGAATATTATTTAAGCGATATATATGCTTTAATTTTGTGTGGAGTACACAAAATTCATAGGAAGCTGTCAAGACATCAAATGTAAAAGAAAATCATATATGACTTGGCGAAAATATTCGAAAAAGATCTTTATAAAGTTGGGCAAATTAAAATCAAGCTATCTTCAGATATGTTTTTATATATTAAATTATTATATAATCATTTTATTTATTTAGTAAAAATACGTTAATCTAACTTTAAATAATGGAATTTTAATGTACAACTTGGAATTACGCTGACAATTTATTACTTATTTACTATAAAAATATTATAGATTAAACATTATAAGAAATTAAAAGATTAAAATGAAAGGTTTTTAAGAAAAATAATATGTTTTATCCTTAACCGATTTTTAGATGATTGTATCTTATTGAGATAAATCAAAGATGAAAATAATAAATTTTAAAAACAGTTGAAAAAATGCTAGTAATTTATGAGATATGTTTTACGTTAGAAAAACTAGTGCTTATTACGTTATTGTATTATATAATAAATTTTCAAGAAAAGAGCAACAACATTGCTTTGAAAATTAAGTGATTGAAGATTAATAAAATATATTTTACTTTATTATTCTAAAAATACAATAAAATCTTTCGATATATAAAGCAATAATTAGAAGCAAAAATCTATTCATATTTTAATAAGGTATTATTTATTTATTAGCTAAAGAAGAGGTATTTGGATTTTAGAAAGTGCTAAAATAATGTACACAGCCAGTAAGATTAAGTGATTAAGAAGTCAACATTAATAGTATAGTATTCATTTTGCTTCAAAAATAAAATATTTCTGAGACTTTATAATGAGGTATGTCATATGCATGTCTCAAAAACCTGCAATCTGAAAACCTATATGAAAATATATTTATGCATCGCAATTTACATTATAACTATTAAAAACTTTGCAGCGAATATTTTGCTGTACAAAGCGGCAAATTTAGCATAAAAATAATTTAAACTGTTCATGATAAAAAAATAATATTCAGTAATAAT
>KZ806885.1:868505-883348 GCA_000696205.2 Oncopeltus fasciatus
AGAGAGAGAGAGAGAGAGAGAGAGAGAGAGAGAGAGAGAGAGAGAGAGAGAGAGAGAGAGAGACTCTTCACTCCTCACCGACGAAGAGCGTTAGATCACCAAAATTTTACTCCTTGGGATATTAGCATTTGACAGGGTCTGGCAACGCGGAATGTTGTTCAAATTAAAATCCATCCTCCCAAGCACCCTCCACCTTATCCTTTGCTCCTTTTCTTACCTAAACGATCGATTCTTCAGGATCCGACAAGGATTAGATTACTCCGACTATTACCAAGTGGAGGCGGGAGTTCCACAAGGCAGTGTACTCGGGCCCATCCTTTACATCCTGTATAGAATAGGTATTGATCTATGGCGTCATTTAAGTGGAATGAAAGCGCTATTGCGATATTTGCCTCTGAGGGATATCTGCTGAAATGGTCCTAGCTTTAATGAGAGAGCAAATCATTCTAGGAGCGGGCTTGAGGAAATCTCGCAGCCTTACAGCTAATCCTTGCCATGACGAAGGGGACAGAACTTAGTTTCAGTGTTATTCACTGTAGCCTAATGACTACCGCCACTTCTCTGTTCGAGGCGGATGCTCAGTTTTCTATTTATCATAAAGTTCTCTCTCCATCCATTTTGGGTCACTCAAACTACAATAACAATGCATTATTAATGTACAGATGCATAGAGAATTTTTAGTGCAAGGGAACAGAATAAATTCTCTAAATTTACGTGGGATTAAATACCACAAATTAAATAATATTTATAAGTACAGATGCATACTTAAGAATTCAATTAATACCCTATATTCCTCTCTCTCATTTATGAATTTCATAAAAAATACGTCTAAGATAAAACTGAAAATTTTGTGTGTTATGTACTAAATTTAATTTAACTGATAACTTAGTAAAACAAAAGCTGCACATGTTTGCAGTATGTTGATTAATGATAATAATTTTTACAATATAAGTTAGTTTAAATGTAGTAAAAATGTGCATAAAGTTTTAAAAGATAGAATAACATACATAAAACGAACATTAAATTTCCTTAATATAAAAACTTAGTAATAGGAAAGAAAAATATATAACAAGCCAATGTTATTGTTTTTGTAATGTTATTAAAAGTAAATAATTGAAATGAAATAAATAAAATATTACTTTTAGCTTGTACTTCTCTTAGTAGAGAGCTTCTTTAGGGCAGCTTGCATAATGCGAAGCTCTTACATTACTATTTACTTTTTTCCCTAGTCAATTTGAGTTTATCCCCGCTCCCATTTTCTCCTATTTACGTGACATGGCTGGCTATCAGGATGAGTAATACTAGATAAGGATAGGGACGCATGGACAAGTCAGAGTGGAGTTTATTATGATATGTGATTTTGAAGTGTTTAGTTAGCTACATACGGTGCATCGGCTATGTTTCTGAGGATTTTGGATTGGAAAGACAAGATTATTTAGATATTTGATGGTCTGGCCGCTCCTCGGATTCTTTAGTTTAATTCCGTAGGTCTAAGTCTTGTAAATAATGAGTTTTTAGTCATAGATACGTCTGATTTGCGACTTAGCAGCAAGTTATCTGTTACTACTCTTTAGTTCTTGTTGAATTTTGTATGGATGTACCACCTGGCCTAATCAGAAGTTGGGTTGGGGATATCATTGAAGTAAATTCTGCCAGGTTTATACTCACCATCAATCATTCATTAGACCTTTAAACTATTCATTAAATCATTCTTATTTTACTTTCTTAATGTGACTATTAATTTTAAATATTTCAATTATAACCGCTAGAAATTCCATTTTTTGACTATAATTTAATGTTCCTTATAATGTCAGCATCGGTAGAATGGATTACTTGGTCATCTGCTAAGGTTGCTAGGAGTGTGTTAGGATGTGACGGGATATCGGCAGTGTACAAGATGTAAAGGAGGAGCCTGTGTACACTACCTTGTGGAACTCCCGTGTCTAACCTGGTAATATTCGAAGTAATCGAATCATTTTCGAACCCCCCTGACAAAGCGGTAAGGTAGGAGCGAAGGATGAGGTAAAAAGTGCTTAGATGGACGGATTTTAATTTGCACAATAGTCCACCATGCTATGATCTTGTCAAATGCTACCGATACATTGAGGAAGGTAATAACGTATACTTTTTCCCAAAAGAGGAATATATGCCATCAAATATACGAAACACCTGTTAGACCGTGGAGTGTTTGGAAGTGTTGAACTGGAAACCAACTTGGTGTTAGTGAAGTATTTGGAGAGAGTCCAGGATGAAGATTAGCCTGTTCAGAAGGATCTTAGAGGGGAAAATGCATCTCGAGATAGTAGAAAAAAGAATTACTTTGGGGTTCACCAAGATAAGGTGAAATATACAAATATAAAAATGATATATAAAATGTGCTAACATTTATATCCTTTTTTCATAATTTTCGTTGCATCTGTATAGATTATTCTTGAGGTAGTTAGTTTCATTTAGTTTAGAATTATTTTTACTCCATTACAAGCCAAAAAATTTTTTATATAGAGGGGAAAGCATTTTCTTGTTACAAATTACAAACTCATTACCAGTAATAGGTGATTGTATTAAATCTGTAATAACTAATCATATGCTGTTTAAGCTAGTTATTGTCAAACGGTGGTAAACATAGTAGGAGATAAGTGATATCAAAATATTAGATTTTTTTTTTTTTCGTTATTTTGAGCAGTGTGGTATAAGACGTAGAGATTTAATCCGTTACGTAGGAACTTTGTAAAGTAAGCAAAAGCATCATAGTACTAATTTTTGTGCTATCTACATATAGCACTGTGGAACAATTTGAAACTCAAATTTTGTAGTTAGATTTTTTAGCTGTTTTCTATAGAATTAGGCATGCTAGTTTAGAAACTGTTTTGAGTTTTCTTCTATCACGTTACGTTCGGTTTCTATGTCGGTGAGGCCCATGCTGGACTAGACCTGCCTGTTTAGTTACGTCGGTTGTGCTGTGGTGAAATGTTGGGTGTCGGTAAGCAGTATTTAGTATTTCGTTACGGAAGTGTTCAGAACTACATAGTGTGTTTGAGCTGAAACGTTTCCTTATAGCTACCTCTGCCCCTACACGTCGAAAGTGCGAAAACAGCCCCGATTTGTTTTGTTATATATGTGGCAGTTTTACCATTCCCAGTCAAAGAACAGACATAAGTACATTTGTCAGACAAGTATATTTTGCCTAATTTAAAGTGAAACTGATCAAGATAAAGCATGCTCAAAATAATGGAAAAAATAAAAAATCTAATATTTTGATATCACTTATCTCATACTATTTTTACCTCCGTTTGAAAATAACTAGCTTAAACAGCATATGATTAGTTATTACAGATTTAATACAATCACCTATTACTGGTAATGAGTTTGTAATTTGTAACAAGGAAATGATTTCCCCTCTATATTAAAAATTTTTTGGCTTGTAATGGAGTAAAAATAATTCTAAACTAAATGGTACTAACTACCTCAAGAATAATCTATACAGATGTAACAAAAATTAAGAAAAAAGGATGTGAATGTTAGCACATTTTTTATTTCATTTTTATATTTGTATATTTCACTATATCTAGGTAAACCCCAAAGTAATCCTCATAAAGTGTGTAAACAGTGTGTTGAGGGTTTAAGGATGCGGACCAAGGGAACACATGCTAAGCTTTCTGCTTTTTTGGTGAAAACATCGGGATATAAGAAGAAAAACAAATGTAAAATAGAGTATTCTAGTTTACCGTCAGCTATACGCCCAGTACCGCATTCAGCCGAAGTCCCCGTGGCAGTTTTCAATGAATTTCCCTCTTTGGGATATGGTTCAGATGAAACCGACTCCTTTGAGAGTCATAGAAGCAAGGTATCAAGGTAGATGGGATGTACATATGATGACTATTGTTGGAGCATCAAGCGCGAATGTACACAAACTAAACACTCCGGAAAAAGCTGCTAACGCAAATTTTTATCTTAATTTTTAAGTACCGTTCATTAATTAAACTATTTCATATGTATGAACTCGATTTAACTTATATTAAATGTTTTGTAAACTGTATATTTGGAACGTTTTCACTTTTTTTTATTTGGAATGTTCTTTAAAATGCATGATTTTTATTTTATTACAGAGGATATCCTGTAGTTTAAAAAGTTGATGTGAATGACAAAATTTGAAGCTATTCTCAGATTCAGGCGCCAAGAATTAGTGAATGAACAGTGTCAGATCTAATTCAACAAAGAATGTGTTCCCCAGTGTAATTTATTTTCTTTTTGAAATTTTATGCGATACCCATTTGAATAATCGTTTTTTAAAAATTAAATTATTAATAGTATTTTCAATATTATAGTAATATATAAGTTTTTTTATAACGTACAACGCATTGCTAGGAGCTACAAAATATTAATTATGACCTTAACTCCAAAACAATTTGTTATTTTAGTTGAAGAATTAGTGATTTCCGAACAAGTGGCTCTTCTTCATTCTCAAGTGCAGAAATATAAGAAGTGTCGCCCTTATGGATTGAGGGCTTCTGGGGCTGTTATCTGTTGCTGGTCCCGATAGCTATTGGCCGTTAGGGACACAAAGACCTCCGACCTGCCGGCAGACAAAGGTAGTTTGTTCTCCTCGCCGGTACAATGGAACAAAGGCCCGATTCCTTGTGCAGAAGGCAAGCTTCTGGATCAGAAGTCTCCTTTATTCTGGTCAACACCAACAAACCTCTAACAGTTACATTCTTCTATGTGATTTCCTACTCTTCCAGAGAGATGTATAAAGGCTGGCAAAAGTTAATATACGACCACAGAAATAATTATTTTAACTTTTAAATTACACTTAATTATTATTATATTGCATTTCTTATTATATACTATTTTATTCATAGTAATATTATAATGAAATATATACACATTTATCTCGTATATACGCTGCTTGTACCATTCTCAACAATTTACCTAACCTGAAGCTGATATGACATTTTAACAATGTATTTTTCAGATTAATTGAGCTTTCATTTTTTTTTTATTGCTAAAAATCAAAACGGAAATCGTGTTCATGTTCTCATTGAATCTACGTATTACTTAGCTGTAATTTTATTTCTTCTCTTTTATCAATGTTCCTTTATTACGATATTTGATTGCCTCAGTAAAATGTTAGACTAATGTAGGAAATAAGAAATACTAAAATTATTAAATAACTTTAAAATAATTAAGAGAAATTAAAGGCGTTTGGAGTAAGAGAAAGGATTTCAGAAAAGCAATTACCGCGGTTTTTACATAACACCCATTTATTTTCTGATTCAAAATAAACTATTTTAATATAAATATATAAATGAAAGCTATGATCGTTTACTGTTCAATATACATATTATAATTTATTATGATTAAATTAATGTATGACCCATTATAATGTTTTAAGAGGTAATTATGAGCCCTAGAATACTCAATAAATAAATAACTCACTCACTCATAAGTCACTCAAAAATAAATTTGTGAAAATTAAAACTAGTAGTTATATGTTCAAATGGAGAGTTGTTTTTTACCGTAGATATTATTATATGATTTTGGTTGTGGTTCGGTCAAGGTAGATCCAAAAAAAAAATACAACCTTTAAAAAAAGTGTATTTTTTAAAAGATTATCTGCAAAATTTTTTTAGAGCAACGGAACAGAATAAAATTCTGTTCCCTTGCACTAAAAAAAAAAAAAAAAAAAATTTCATTCTGTTCCCTTGCACTTAAAATTGGTAAAATTTACGTAGGATTAAATACCACAAAAAAATAATATTTATAAAATTATCTGCCAACGTTTCGGCTCACATTGTAAGCCATCTTCAGTGCTGCCTATCATGAAGACGAGAGAGGACGTCCATCACATTTCATTTCCTGACTCTCAGTCATGGAAATGTGAACTTAGGGACAGAACGACCTCTCTCGTCTTTATGATAAGAAGCCCTGAAGATGGCTTACAATGTAATCCGAAAAGTTGGCAGATAATTGAAAAAAAATACAATTTATTTAAACTTGTATTCTTTGGATCTACCTCGACCGAACCTCAACTAAAATCAACTAATAATAAAACTAGTTGTGTACCAATGATCCTATTGAAAGCACGAAAATACAACTCAGGATTCTTTGGCCTACATTACCATTTTTGAACATGGCCAAGAGAGAATATAAAGAAAACTCGAAAAAGGTTCTTAAGAGTTTGATAAGGCTAGTTCAAAAAGAAGACAAATCAGATAGATTTTGCCTAGAAAAACATATCAGGAATGTTGTATAAGTGTTACAGAGTCAAAACGTACGGTAAGTCAATTACTAACTTGAATTTAAAGGTTCTACACAAACTAATGCAGGTATAAGAAATCACCTAGGAACTTGAAAGTGCTTTACAATGTAACAAAGATTTTATTAATAGTTCATATATAAACATTATAATTTATTAAAAAAAAGGCATTTATACCCCTGAGATAAATAGTATTCAGCTTGTTTCACTAATCATGCACTGAATAAGTTGTATATTGCCAGAAATAAATTATTTTTCGGGAAGATCATTGGTCTTAAGGGTTTCAAGAAATATTTATAAATCTTCAAGGAAAACGTCTGAGACATTTAAAGTATCTGAAAATTCAGAGAATTTTTATAGAAAACTCTAGGGGTTTGTTAAACTGACTGTGCTGGGAAACTTAAACGAAAGGTAGAAAGATTTTCAAGAGCTTCGTAAACTTTTAGGAAGTTAAAAGTCTATCTTTCAAGAGTCTAAGCGTTGCTAAAACAAGCATTCTTACTTCTTTCAATTTTGAAGGTAGGAATTTATTTAGAACCTATGAACAACCAAACATTTCTCCACTTACATGATTTATTGACTAATCACATCAGTTTGTATACCAAATATGTCCATCGCAGAGTAAAATTAGCATTTTTCTTACAATAAGGGTACACATAAGTAACAGTTATTCAAGATATAATTTGAGACGAATGGTTCAAAGAAGGAGAAAATTTTGTTGCTGAGACTAATATATAATCTTATATAACATCAATATATAAGACCAACCATTAGGTTATGGTTTTTAATGTTTAACTATTAATATTAGTGAACTCACCACAGACTAGCTCATGGGATCTGTTAGGGCTTCGCAATCTTGGTGATCCCGCGATGGGCAACCTTTTATAAATAAACAAAATTTATTGTCCTGAGCGATGGATGTTTTGAATGAGACGGTGACCTGTAAATAGCCCTTCTCCCCATGACCTTAAGGGGTTGAAAGGGAGGCTTACACTTATAAATAAAAAAAAAAGTTACAGAACATTAATATTATGAAATTACATTTTCAATAATTGTGCATAAAAATGTTCGCTATTAATAATCTTATTTTACGGCTTTCAAGTTTCTTTATTTTAAAATTGCAGAAACCCGCACACACACTCACTAACAGAAACGTATGGTATTTTGTGTTTACCTTTATATGTGTTAATTTAGCTTGGACTGAGATGGATCAGTCAATAATTGAAAACTAATTGTTTATCAACGTCACTTGAAAAGTAAATAATATTTTCTGAAAGAAATATCAAATAGATAGTGGCTTATATGTGATAAAAGAATAAGGAATAATATTGATTCCTACGGATAAAAAAAGTCACATAAAAATCTTCGAAGTCTGTTTGAGATAGGGGAGAAATTCTCATTTGATTTCTGATTACTTAAATAATAACTTTAAATAAGTTAAAATGTTATTTGTAGTGGATCTATTATATGATATTGTGTTTTATATAATTTTAATTTTAACAGGGATTTATATTAATTTCAACAATTATACAAATTCGAGGAAATTAACTGAGCAACTGATAAATGAATATCATATTGATGAACAAATAATATTATCTAAAACGAAGATTTCTCAATATACTCCTATTTGTCTACTGATACCTAATACTAATATGAGATCGCTATATTCAGTACAATATAACAATAACCGCCCCAGGCAATTATGTTTGGGTGGAGCAATAGGCAGGATTAAATCAACAAGCGAAATGTCGGCATCGCGTTGGTAGGATTGGAGCCGCTGGAGGTATGTATGAATGTATTGCACATCTTAAGTGAGTTATTCAGACGGAATAAATTGCTTGGAATACCCGACCAAAAATCAGAAACACCCCTATTCCTATTAGACGCGAAATCGGACATAAATGTGATAAATAATAAAAATAGATTGGGGTAGTAAGAAAGAAAAGCTGCTAAGTAAAAAATGCGTACGAAGTAAAATTTGAAAATAGAAACAAATGATTTACAGAGAGTTTTGTAAATTTGAATTTCAAAATTAAAAATACTAGATTATCAATAAGAACCAATTTTATATGAAACCGATTAAATTTACCACCTTCTCGCTCTCTCTCTCTCTCTCTCACTCTCTCTTTCTCTCTCTCTCACTCTCTCTCTCTCTCTCTCTCTCTCTCTCTCTCTCTCTCTCCCTCCCCTTCTCTCTTATTAATATACATAAATATACGCATATAGACTGATATATATGCGTTTGTAAGACTTTGTGTGTTTTAAAACATTGATTGATTTTCAATTCCATAAGGCAAATTAAAGGACTTGCAAATTAAGTTTTTTTAAAAGCAAATTCAAATGTAGCACATTCTATTTATTTATTTATTTTGGAACCTTCTAAGCTAATAATGAGTAATGGTATAGCAAAAATTGTGTCTTGATAAATTTTTTTACTGAATTTTTGAATCTGGCAATGTCTACGTTTATGGCCCATCAGAGAATGTGATTCAGGTCGGTTTCCTTATTGACGCACTCACTTTTATAATAATCTATACTATTTTTCGAAAAGAAACACAGGATCCTTCAGTTGCATAACAAGAGCGATATGTTACTTTCCTATCACACTTAATTTTAATAGTTAATACTTTAAATAATACAAGAGGCAGTAGGGACTTGTATGATGCCAGAGTTAACTAAATAGAATTTCTACTTTCCACTAAGAATCGGTCATTAAGTGAGTCAATAAATAAATTAATCATACTAGAAAGAGAAGTCAATGAGCATAAACCGTTCGAAAATAACAAGGAAGAGCAGATAAGGCCTTCAGCATTCGTATTTTAACTCTTAAATACGTTAATTACTCTCATATTATTCTATTATCACAAAGATTAGTGAGCTTAATCGTAAGATAAATATATTTACAACCTACTACGATTTAAAAATTATTGTCATAACACTATATATTGCGATAGTATAACGTTCGTAGACAAACTGTAACCATAACCCGCACATACCTACGGGTAAAAGGGTCGCTATAGGTGGTGCAACCAATTACACTCACACCACCCTAGCACACGGACTGCTATTTCATAGCAAATTTTGTATATATCACTTTTTGCTAATAAACGAGGCAGTAGTAAAAAAAAAAAATCTATATATTGCTATAAACCTGAATACCCTCCAATTGCTAAAAATGTAAGAAACTTTCTGTTTGTTATTTGAAAGTATGTGATACATTTTTGATGCTAAGACAACGATTTAAGTTTATTTATTTTTTCAACAAATTCCCTAATTGATAAAATTTTTCATCATAAAATTCATAAGAATATAAAGAAAATTATTGAAACAAAATAAATTTTTCATTAATGTACATCAATGTTGAAAAAAATATTAAACCTGCTACATATTTTCCAAAGTAATTTGCTCTTTCTAACAGACGCCATGAGTAACCGGCAATTTTATATTAAACTCACAAAAAATAAATATAAGAAGAGTAAAAACCAATAATTAAATTTCTACAGACAATTTACCGACGAAGACAGGTTCATCATCGTCAGAATTCCATTTCCGAGCGTATTACAAGAAATAATATTCTGAAAAAATGCTAAGCTCTCTACCTACTCCTACATTAAAATGTGCTACTTCACAAACCTATTGCGTCATAATGGATTTACCTACTGTATTTTGTGTATAATCTTGTAATTACAAATGGCTACTCACCGTTGCCATACGTATAAATGAAAATGTCTACACATATATAGTGAATACCTCGTGGGAGTACAGGTTTTCAAAGAATAAGCCAGAACCGATCAGATTTGGTACTTTGGTACAGCAGGATCTTTGAAGACAGCTCTGTACTAAGATGATGGGGAAGACCAACAAAGTACCAAATTGACTTCACTAAAAGGCATCTGACATCTCGCCTTTGTGACTGTTGATAAGGGGGACCTGCTGCTTATTTTCTACATGTTGTCCAGTGAACATGAACTCCTTCTTCGTATCGTCGGCCATCAACCTAATTTACCCTGCCCCTTCGTCTAAAAAGAGGAACGAGTTTCGAAGGATCCCAACAGTTTTTGAAAATTGTTATTTAAAAAAATTAAATTAGGCTTAATTTCAAAAATTTTTTTTTCAATTTGCCAAAGAGGTTTTTTAAGTTCCGATACCATTTATAATTTTACCTAAATAATATAATTTATATGCTTTAGATATGCGCTCCAAAAATATATGAATTGAAAAATTGGTGTAATAACCAGGTCCAATAATAATATATCACAAATATTAGGGAGGGAAGTAGAGTAGAGCTGTATGACATGAAAAATTCCCCGCTGTCAGCTTGTAGGGTGTCAGCGAGCTATATGAAGGGTTAGACTGTCATTAGTCATACACTAATCACTTCATATTGGCCCTTAACACACGCTGAGCTCCTTCAACACTTTCACTAACCCTTAAGAACTTCTCACTGAGAAGATTCAATTTTAGTGGATGTAATTTAATCATATATATAATCATCGTATATAATTCAACAATTACTGTTCTGCTGATTGAGTGACGTTAATCAAGTGAATTATGGTTATTCAACTCGATAAATATTACTTTTTACAATATGTAGAATCTTTAATATATTTGCGTGATATGTCAGTAGCTTTTTGCTCAATTTGATGGGTGCATATCTATATGGATATGAAGGCTTCAGTCTTATTGATAAATAGGCTTGAGTATAATTGAAATTATTTTTCAATTATAGTCAAGCCTTTATTTTTTTATGTGCCCCAATAATTATTATTTTCTTGTTTTGAAAGGTCACATTCAACGTTTGTTCTTATTTCTTATATTTTGGAGAGGTTCTGCTTAGAGCTTTTACCTTTTTGCTTTAGATAATTGTGTAATAATGTTTTTAAAAATTTATTATTTGTACGTTCTATATTTTCGTCATAGAATTCAATCTCTTTCTAATTTCAAAGAAGAAAGTCACAGAAAAGCCTAATTCAATATCAAGGGTAGCTACCGTACGTACGTATCTTTATTATTTTCTTACTAACATGTTTTACTTTTCAAATTTCTGTTACTAAATTTTACTAATGTCTTCCTTTCCTGTTCACTCTATTTCTAGCATCGAATGATATCGGTTCTATTTCACTCTACCTGTCCAAAACAGAGTCATAGTAATTTTATTTTGACAGCTTACTTTCGTCAATTCTATGAATATTTGAATTTAACTTAAAAAAAACTTTCATTAGTATATTATATGATTAGTCAGTATTTCCTCAACTACTGTCGAGATCGAGGTCATTTCCAAGAGCTTATATTGTGAACATCTAGTGTTATATTGTGAATCTATATTGTGAACCAGAAAAATATTTACTTCCTTAGCCAGGACTCTAAGCCGGGTTTCCTACTTTTCAGGCAAGTATGCTGACCACTGCACCCTTTCCAAGAAAGTGGTCACGATACTTGCCCGGAAAGCAGGAGACTCGGGTTCGAGTCCCAGTTGAAGCAGTAAGATTTTTTTCTGGCTTCCTTTGCATTTCCTGTGTACAGATTAACGTGGGATTACATAACACAATTAATATAATTATTTATGTGTTACCGTTTTTTATGTATACTTATTTTTGAATTTTATGTATTTTTTTATATTAACTTATATTGAAAATATTATTAATAATACTATTAACCTCTACAAAATATGCAGAATTTAATTACTAATCAAGTTTAATTTAAAAAAAAATTCCAGCCGAGATTTACTAAAGATAAATAATACTTCCCATTATGAAATCTACTATCATATAAACTATTTTTTTTTAAATTAAATTTGATTTATTCAACTTTATACAATGTATTCGTAGTTACATTAAATCCATCTTGTCTGTCAATTCCCGAAAGTGAGATATTTTGTTATCCAAACAACTAATCTGTCAAAAACATGTACAATAAACAGTGTAAAAAAAAAAAAAAAAAGAAGAAACCTTTCTATTTATTCAATTTCAATCGTTATATTTGAGAAATATTCCCATCCTTATTTTTAGATCTTTGAGCTATCATGAAAAAAATGTTTGAAAATTAACTCTTTTATCAAACTCAATTATAATGTAGACACATAGACATTTTTTTAGGTAATAAACATCTAGGTTATTACGCCCCTCACTAATGTATGATGGAAATAGAAAAGTAATTATTTTCGAAATGTAAGCTAATGGAATTGAGCAACAGGTAGCAGTTGAGTGATTAACAAATTAAATATTAGTTTGTTTACCGTTTCTTCTTCCGGGTTGGACCGTGTCAAATTGTTGTTATTTGCCGAGCTTTCGCACATCATGTGATGGCTTCTTCAGCCCTGAAGAAGCCATCACATGATGTGCGTAAGCTCGGCAAATAACAACAATTTGACACGGTCCAACCCGGAAGAAGAAACAGTAAATACTTCTGACGACCGTCGAAGCCTACGTGAACAAATATCATTTTGTTTTATTTTTTTTAAAAAAGCTATATTAATGATAACTTGCACGTTTGTATGAAGGGTGTGTATTTTTGTTTATTACATTATTCAGAGATTCCTAATTATAATTAACGCCTAAATAAATCCTGAAAAATATAATTTTGTGAAGTAATTTATATCAGCATGAACGCTTTTTTTATAGGTCTTTCCCCGGTAATATCTGAGGTTAGCCGTAAGATAAGGCTGAGGTTTGGAGAATTTTTATGAAGGAGTATTCAGGTGGTGTTTTATTAGGGCGGGGTTGAGATAGCTATAGCGCGCACCCTAAAAACGTGATGCATCAGAGAGAGCCATCAGTAAACATCTCTCGTGCTCGAGGTAAGCCCTTCTGGAAGGATGTAGGCATTGATAGGGGCTCTTCCTCAGCGGTGACACCCCGCACATTTTACCCCCCCGCCATAATGTCATGCATATTACATAAACCACGTGTCTGATGAGCGCTCGGGGTATAGACTGCCATTCAATAAAGGCCCACTTAGAATGTAAGCGGTCCATGTTATATAGGGAAATTATTTATAAGTCCTTTATTAGCTTGTACAGGGCATAAGTGGTTTGCTGACAACTTACACATAAATTCTTATGAGGGCTTATACCTTCAAGATACTTAATCTCAGAATAAATGTAGGCATTATTCAAACATATAAGCATCAAATTGTGCTATTATAAAAACCCATAAACCAAAAAACTCTAATAAAGATTTCTTAGCTTATATGTTTACAATACAATTTGGGAACTTTATATTTATTCTATTAGACATACCATGTTAACCAATAATGATATTGTGTCGTTTAATGTCAAAAGATTTATGCTATCTTACATAATTAAATGTGATATTTACATTAAAAATAAAAATAAATTTCAAAGAAAATCGCTCCTCATTATTTGTGAACATTTTATTTTCTTATATCACAGGAGATAGAAATATAAAATTTTTAAGCCCAAACTCAAAGAAACATTTTGAATATATCTATCACTTTGAATTTGAAGTATAGGAGATACGATGCGAATCCCGGTAGATACATGTAACCCTCTTGAAGTTGAAGCTTTATTTAGATTTTAACACTCAATGTTATCCCGTAAAACTGTTCGGATCGGGGTAGCATTTACGCCACGTACTACTAATAGTTTTTGGTTTTGAAATTTTTATAATTCTACTGCAAAAAATAACTAATAATTCAAATAATAAAAACTAAGAGATCTGAAAAATATAGAACAAAATCCGTATTTTTCATTGGATAATCAAAACTGATTCCCTGTTCAAGCAGAGAAGAGCATTCAATGTCCACCTACCATAAGCTGCAACTGATTGGCTGTTCAAGCAGAGAAGAGCATTGAAAGTCCATCTATCAGATGCTGCAACTGATTGACTGTTCAAGCAAAGAGGAGCATTAAAAGTCCACCTATCATAAGCTGCAGCTGATTGGCTGTTCAAGCAGAGAGGAGCATTAAAAGTCCATCTATCAGATGCTGCAACTGATTGGCTTTTCAAGCAGAGAGGAGCATTAAAAGTCCATCTATCAGATGCTGCAACTGATTGGCTGTTCAAGCAGAGAGGAGCATTAAAAGTCCACCTGTCATAAGCTGCAACTGATTGGCTGTTCAAGCAAAGAGGAGCATTAAAAGTTCACCTTTCATAAGCTGCAGCTGATTGGCTGTTCAAGCAGAGAGGAGCATTAAAAGTCCATCTATCAGATGCTGCGACTGATTGGCTGTATAAATAATATTTTTAGATTATCCTTTGTAGAACTGTAGAGACTCATCATAGTGCTAACAAGCTCTATTTCTTAACGTAAACATGACTATAACTTTAATTTTATCCTTGAGGATTAAAGAGCTTGTGTTTAAGAGAGGGCGTCTGAGCTAATCTATATTATATTTAGTTACGATTATATATGAATCACAGCGGACCTATAGTGATTAAATTTTGAAAATTCTTAAACGAAAGCTAACTGATTTTAGTGAAATTTGAAGTATAAGTTACACCTAAGATGATTTTAGTTGGGGTTCGGTCGAGGTAGATCCAAAAAAACACAAATAAAAAAATGTATTTTTTTAATGAAGGATTATCTGCCAACGTTTCGGCTTACATTGTAAGCCATCTTCAGGGCT
>KZ806885.1:887655-917455 GCA_000696205.2 Oncopeltus fasciatus
TTAATGATAGGTGACATTTTACGTTTCTGAGCCTTAAATGTTATTTCACCACATATATAGCAAAAGCTATCGACAGAATTCACACACTTTCGAGGCATTTCAGATCAGCACTTAAATTAATTTAAAAATCAACTTCACACGATAATTTCAATAGCAACCACGTGCGTACAATTGACAAACTCGCAAAGGTGATGTTTACTACTTATGAACAGCTGATGAGAGGGGTGTTATGTAAACAAACATGTGTACCAACTGTTGGTGATGAAATATTTCATTTGTTGAAAACTCAATATATATATAATAATATGATACTATATCTTGAAAACAAGAGCTAATATATAATTTTTATGGTCATTTTCAGTTTTAACACGTAGAAATACATTAAAATCAGCTAATTTCAACCTCAAAACAAAAACTTTGTTGTTCAGTGATGTCTATCTGGAATATAATTTATTTTATGATATTTGACACTAAAATTTTACTTAAATTAAGACAATTTTCAAATAAACCGATATTATTAAGATTTTTATAGAGTGCAGCTAGACATTCAGTCACCTTAAATTTTGATAGTGTTTATGAGTTCCTTGAAAGTTTGAATATTTGTGAATGTAGTCAAATGAGAATCTTCTGAAGCACGTTTAGAAGATTCTGAACTTATCTGACTAACTTCTACCTTTCTTAACCAATGATAAATTCAGAAAATAAAGACTATGGAAGTAGAAAACTCTCAAATTTTGTTTTCGAGAATGGTATACGTCATGAATCGAGTGACTCATGGATGCTAAAGAGAATACCTAAATCTCTTGTCGAGTAACTATGTCCAAAAGTTACAATGTAATGTAAGTTATTAAGTTATTGTAATGGAGAGTGGAGTCCAATCAAGTCTCTCCTGATGAACAATTATAGAATTTAGGTTGGGGTCGTATTGAGGGGTAAGTGTACAGGAGGTTGCTGGGGGTAGAGGCATTCAATTCCGAGGGATAAAAGAACGTTCATTTTAGTCGAGACGTGCCGTCAACTTAATTGAACATTGGAGCATGTGGTTTAGACATCTCTAAATTGGGCCTTGATCGATAGGGCTTAAGCGGTCGGCCTCGTTCCCCCTGCCGACAGGAAGAAATCATGCACTACAAATCATTGGCGAGAGGTGGCCTTCCAACAGCCCAACCGCTCTTTAAGTTAATCGAGAACGTTTTCGAAAATACCCCTAAGATGACATCTAAAAGGTGTATTTTCGAAGGCGAGTAGAGTGACCCGTTATTTTTATCATGGAATTTTCACTTTACATTCTCACTTTCAAAAAGTTTAATCATTTGAGCGTTGAGCTCATTACCTGCTTCAGAAAACGGATTACTATGTATTCGATTATCGACTTGAAAAATATATAACTAGCCCTCAAATTATTATAATGAAATAATAAAAATTATTATAATATATTATGGACTTAGAAATATCAATATAATTAACGTATAAAAAACAGATAAATTATTTTAAAATGTTGAAAAGGTGATTAAATTATAATATAGTACTGGAAAGTAATCAATTTTAATAAAATGTTTTTTTATTTCAAAATTTACATATTTAATGCTACAATACATTAAAAAGTAAAACGAAATTAAGCAAATCTGTTAAAAACTAATTTCATTTCAATTCAACATTTCAAGCAAATTATTATATAATTTGAGCATTTGGATTTTCCAAAAATTGATTACCTATAGTTTATATATATATATATGCCTTTTGTCGGTGAGGAGTGAAGAGAGACTGTTTGTGGAGTGAAAAAGAACAGACAGAAGAGACTCCTTCACTCCTCACCGACGAAGGGTGAGAGATCCTTGAAAATTTTACTCCTTGTGATATTCTTCTTTTTGTGTGTGCACTGCACTCTCTATCCCACATGTTCTTGATTACTATATATCAAGAGCAGGTGGGATATAGAGTGGAGTGCACGCACAAATAGAATATGGTGTGTGTGTGTGTGTGTGTGTGTGTGTGTGTGTGTGTGTGTGTGTGTGTGTGTGTGTGTGTGTGTGTGTGTGTGTGTGTGTGTGTGTGTGTGTGTGTGTGTGTGTGTGTGTGTGTGTGTGTGTGTGTGTGTGTGTGTGTGTGTGTGTGTGTGTGTGTGTGTGTGTGTGTGTGTGTGTGTGTGTGTGTGTGTGTGTGTGTGTGTGTGTGTGTGTGTGTGTGTGTGTGTGTGTGTGTGTGTGTGTGTGTGTGTGTGTGTGTGTGTGTGTGTGTGTGTGTGTGTGTGTGTGTGTGTGTGTGTGTGTGTGTGTGTGTGTGTGTGTGTGTGTGTGTGTGTGTGTGTGTGTGTGTGTGTGTGTGTGTGTGTGTGTGTGTGTGTGTGTGTGTGTGTGTGTGTGTGTGTGTGTGTGTGTGTGTGTGTGTGTGTGTGTGTGTGTGTGTGTGTGTGTGTGTGTGTGTGTGTGTGTGTGTGTGTGTGTGTGTGTGTGTGTGTGTGTGTGTGTGTGTGTGTGTGTGTGTGTGTGTGTGTGTGTGTGTGTGTGTGTGTGTGTGTGTGTGTGTGTGTGTGTGTGTGTGTGTGTGTGTGTGTGTGTGTGTGTGTGTGTGTGTGTGTGTGTGTGTGTGTGTGTGTGTGTGTGTGTGTNCAACCAGTCTTGGTGTCCACGCACCATCATCAGCCATTACGGGTGGGGCTCTTCCTTCAGAGTGCTCGTTGGGAAGAGACGACTTCAGTGTACTAAAGGAAGAGATGTGGTGGATGATGATGGTGCATGGACACCGAGACCGGTTGCCAATAAAATAAATTAAAACAGGAATGACAACCTCTATGTCAACCCTCTATTTACACAATTTGTCATTGGCATTTTATTTTGTATCGCAGACATTGGCAACCAGTCTTGGTGTCCACGCACCATCATCAGCCATTACGGGTGGGGCTCTTCCTTCAGAGTGCTCGTTGGGAAGAGACGACTTCAGTGTACTAAGAGAAGAGATGTGGTGGATGATGATGGTGCATGGACACCGAGACCGGTTGCCAATAAAATAAATTAAAACAGGAATGACAACCTCTATGTCAACCCTCTATTTACACAATTTGTCATTGGCATTTTATTTTGTATCGCAGACAGGAAAAAAAAAAGGTTTCCAGAATAATTAGTAGTTTTTCTTAAATATTTGTTAATGAAAGGAGAATTACTAATTCTATGATCGATCTATTATGAGATCGATGATGTATTCAAACCAAAAAATGTCATACCTGGAATGGTGGAATGAAGGCTTATTAAGCTGTTATAAAATTTCTTTGCAAACATTAAAACATTATTTCAATTAGGGTGTCAATGGAGGACTTTTCTTACATATCCATCATATGAGTATTCCTAGGCTTCCTAGGATTTCTGCACAGATGTCTCTGATCCGAACGAATGTGACGTTCGCCACAAGATCGGCATTATTCCACCTTACACCTGTCGCAAGATAAATGATTATCCGGACTGAAAGAGGCGCTGGGGGGACATTCCGAGATGCGGCGGGCACCCCGAAAGCCGGGGGTGGAGGGGGAGGGAGACACCAACCTGGAGCGCCCCTGTATATTTAAAGTGAGCTCTCCGGGAAGCTATTCAACCCTCGGACCCTTTCAGGTCGCCAGCCCTTCCTTTATACATGCCATCCAAAGTGGGCGACTTTCACCAATATGGAGACTAGCTAAGCCCTTACAACCGGCTTCCTCTCAATAAATAAAGAATTCTCCGATTATTCAGCAGGGAGTAACAATTCTTTCACTGGCATACTTTTGTATTGAGACGCATGAAAGCCACTTTCTAACCTATTCTTCTTTACTATTTTAAACCAAAAAATGTCTTGGTGCGCCAGGCTAGCTTAGCCGCGGGTTCAAATCCCGCCAAGGTCAATCTTTTATTTATAATATGTATCGCAGACATTGGCAACCAGTCTTGGTGTCCACGCACCATCATCAGCCATTACGGGTGGGGCTCTTCCTTCAGAGTGCTCGTTGGGAAGAGACGACTTCAGTGTACTAAAGGAAGAGATGTGGTGGATGATGATGGTGCATGGACACCGAGACCGGTTGCCAATAAAATAAATTAAAACAGGAATGACAACCTCTATGTCAACCCTCTATTTACACAATTTGTCATTGGCATTTTATTTTGTATCGCAGACATTGGCAAACAGTTTTGGTGTCCACGCACCATCATCAGCCATTACGGGTGGGGCTCTTCCTATATCTTACATATAGCTGTTTTGGACAGAATAGGGAGGTACGGATATGAAATTTTGCTCACGCAAGAGAATATATCGACCTCTGGATAGAAAATAAAATCAAAGTTATCACATTAGATTAATCTTCTTGAAATGAGATCGCACTAGAAATTGTATACTAAAAATGAGTGATTATGAGTAAATAAATATTATCTATCGCTTTTTATTTAGAATAACATTTTTCTTTTGAAGTAAACTTTGATCGTCTATAGGGTGGTGAGTAATTTTATTATAGCTTTACAAAGGTTTCTGGATGAGTGATAGTGCCATAAATTGTATTAAAAAGTAAATAATTACTATTAATGTTTTTTCTACAGATTACACGAATATTGATCACAATATGGTTAATAAAAATATATTTCCTGCTTTACTATATTTCATTGGCAACCGGTCTCGGTGTTCACACACCATCATCAGCCATTACAGATGGGGCTCTCCCTTCAGAGTGCTCGTTGGGAAGAGACGACTTCAGTGTACTAAAGGAAGAGATGTGGTGGATGATGATGGTGCATGGACACCGAGACCGGTTGCCAATAAAATAAATTAAAACTGGAAAGACAACCTCCATACCAACCCTCTATTTACACAATTTGTCATGGGAATTTTATTTTGTATCGCAGACATTGGCAACCGGTCTCGGTGTCCATGCACCTTCATTAGCCATTACGGGTGGGGCTCTTCCTTCAGAGTGCTCGTTGGAAAGAGACGACTTCAGTGTACTAAGAGAAGAGATGTGGTGGATGATGATGGTGCATGGACACCGAGACCGGTTGCCAATAAATAAATTAAAACAGGAATGACAACCTCTATGTCAACCCTCTATTTACACAATTTGTCATGGGAATTTTATTTTGTATCGCAGACATTGGCAACCAGTCTTGGTGTCCACGCACCATCATCAGCCATTACGGGTGGGGCTCTTCCTTCAGAGTGCTCGTTGGGAAGAGACGACTTCAGTGTACTAAGAGAAGGGATGTGGTGGATGATGATGGTGCATGGACACCGAGACCGGTTGCCAATAAATAAATTAAAACAGGAATGACAACCTCTATGTCAACCCTCTATTTACACAATTTGTCATTGGCATTTTATTTTGTATCGCAGACAGGAAAAAAAAAAGGTTTCCAGAATAATTAGTAGTTTTTCTTAAATATTTGTTAATGAAAGGAGAATTACTAATTCTATGATCGATCTATTATGAGATCGATGATGTATTCAAACCAAAAAATGTCATACCTGGAATGGTGGAATGAAGGCTTATTAAGCTGTTATAAAATTTCTTTGCAAACATTAAAACATTATTTCAATTAGGGTGTCAATGGAGGACTTTTCTTACATATCCATCATATGAGTATTCCTAGGCTTCCTAGGATTTCTGCACAGATGTCTCTGATCCGAACGAATGTGACGTTCGCCACAAGATCGGCATTATTCCACCTTACACCTGTCGCAAGATAAATGATTATCCGGACTGAAAGAGGCGCTGGGGGGACATTCCGAGATGCGGCGGGCACCCCGAAAGCCGGGGGTGGAGGGGGAGGGAGACACCAACCTGGAGCGCCCCTGTATATTTAAAGTGAGCTCTCCGGGAAGCTATTCAACCCTCGGACCCTTTCAGGTCGCCAGCCCTTCCTTTATACATGCCATCCAAAGTGGGCGACTTTCACCAATATGGAGACTAGCTAAGCCCTTACAACCGGCTTCCTCTCAATAAATAAAGAATTCTCCGATTATTCAGCAGGGAGTAACAATTCTTTCACTGGCATACTTTTGTATTGAGACGCATGAAAGCCACTTTCTAACCTATTCTTCTTTACTATTTTAAACCAAAAAATGTCTTGGTGCGCCAGGCTAGCTTAGCCGCGGGTTCAAATCCCGCCAAGGTCAATCTTTTATTTATAATATAGAAGCTTGTCCTGAGCCATGGGTGTTTAGAATGGGGTGGCAACCTGTAGATAGCCCCTCCCTCCAATGACCCTTAGTGGTTGCAAGGGAGACAAACCCAGCAAAAAAAAAAAAAAAAAAAAAAAAGTTTTTTTGTCTAAGCTTCAATAATTTGGGGATATTTACAATATGAGTAAATCTAAGTTTAGGTCTGTTGAAGACATATTCTCCATTGTCTTGTGAAAGAATGCAAAGTATGTCATCTACGTACCTGTAGTAGTGGATTATGTTGTCTTATGTATTTTTGCGTTGTTGTCGGTTTGAATGTCGTCTGTTTATGTTTGTGTGTTCGTTGTAGTAACAGTAGCGGTCTAAATATGGTATCAGATTGTGTGTTGAGTAGTTCGTTAATAATTTTATCGTCACTGGTCCTTGTTTTGTACATTTCCATGTTTTCTAAGATGTCCATCTTCCGTCCCTTCTGTTGTTTATGTAGCAACGTCATGGTTGTTTTTATGTCCGTTTTATGTCATGTCCGTTGTCTTGTAGATGGTTTGCGTAGTTGGAGTCCCGTTTATGTCGTTTGTATGATCGTGCGTGTTCGTCAAATCTAATCCCTGTCTTAACCAATACCTGGAATAATGGACTCTGACCCTTATAACTCGCACGTGTGGCAGACCTTATCGCCGACAAAGCAACCGTTACAGCTATACCTGTCACACCCAACTAACTCACAGAATACAAACGCAGTTGAATACAGACAGTGACAGTGAACGCATGTATTCGGCCAGAAGATGGACAATGTCCGAAAGCGCTTTATAAGCCAACAGAAAATGGTTTGCAGAAACCAATGAAGACGGACAATGGAAGGTTCGAGCTCGTATGACAGCATTATATAGATCATTACATTAGGTTAAAATAAACATTTCTCATCCATGTATAACGTGCAGAACTGGGAGTTTTGGCAATGACGGCCCAAGTTTTACAGCTAGCACATTCCCGTAAAGTACTTTATATGTGACTTTATAGAGAACTAATGAGGAACTCCGATAGTGACCGTTTACTTAGCTCTGTCAACATTGGAGACAGTGAACATTTTGTAGCAGGCAATGAAGAAAAAAGTCCACGAAAGTAAAGACACATAATCATATATTTTTTTAAAATATTAAAATAACGAGAAACTCATATCAATTGTGAAATATCAGTATAAACTATTATACTTAAACAATTATAAGCATCACTAGATGCTTAAGAGTTTTAAGTGTAATAAATGATAAACTATCAACGCTCGCAGTAAATTTGAATATTTAGAATACGTTAGAATATTATACTCACTTTTTTGGCTTACACAGGCTAGAAAAGTAAACGACTGATAGAAAATATTCATAGACATCACTCGCAATTGAAGGAGACGTTGATAATCAAAAGAAGTTAGAAACAAAGCAGCTTGCTTTTGAAAGAAAGAAAGAAAAAGAAATTTTATTATGGGTCATAAAGCTTGCTTTTAATAATGGCTGCTATTATTTATTTTTCTAGTGCTCTATAATATATTCAAAGTATCATCCATTTAAATTTAATCTAATTTAACCTTATAAGAAAATCTTATTTTAAAGGGTTTGACGTTCCAAACTTTCGAAATTTAGACAGACCGAAAGAAAAAAACAAATACATATAAAATCGTCTAAATATGTTTTTTTTTTTTTAATATATCGGTTAAAAAATCAAATTTTAAGTTGTCTCCCATAAGATTGATTGGAAGAGTTAGTCAAGAACTTTCTAATGCGTTTAGATTAATATCTGAAGCTATTATAGAACGGCCTTTATAGTGTATAAGATAAAAACAGCAGCTAATAAATACTTTACGAAATCATTTACATTTTCTTGTAAATGAATAGAATATTTACCGTTGTACCCCCAAAAAACTGCTAAAAAGAAATTAATAGGTTAAACCAGACAAATAATAAGTAACAGTTTAACCTGTGGTAACTGTCCATTAATAAAACAATTAAAAATTGAAGTAAAATATGAATTTAATTATTTCAACAAGTTTAAAATGTACAGATTCTGAAAATTTAGAAACATCCAACAACCCCGACATGACTCAACTCGTCGATTTATCGTACTTTTAAAGTCATCTGATACTTCGCGATAAGAATGGTATGCAACCATCTCGATACCAGTACCGGTACCATCTGTACCGCTCGTATGCAGCTAAACGAACACGGTAAAGGAAAGGCTTTCAACTCAACCGTACGCAATGTCATCAGATAAGTGGGTGAGATTTTATTTTTATCGTAGAATATATTATTATTTTATTTAAGTCATTCGGTATATTAATAATATTTTCTTAGATGTAGTAGTAGTAGTAGTAGATTGAAGGGCAATCAACTTCTAGGTTATTACGCCCTATAAACACCCCCTAATATGTCCACTATAAATCAGTTAATAAAATACAGGAATCAGGATTATTTCGACCACTATAACAACCTAAATTAATGGATTTTTTTTTTTTTAAATATTATTATTATATATTTAATAAATTATAATAAATAAATTATTATTAACTAAAATAATATCTCATTCTTTAATTTAGATTTTCCAGGCTATACCTGCTTTTTTAAGAAAGTTTAACAGCCCATCCACTGTAGAGGGGTTGTTCCCAAGGCACTCTGCCATATTTCTTCCAATGCCTTCCCTAGTGAAGTAATTCTGATAAACTGGGCAAACCTCTATGATGTGCTGGATTGTTAGGTGAACTTGGCAGGTATTACACTTAGGCGGCAGATCTTTGTTAATTAGGTGTATATGAGTAAGGTTCGTGTGACCTATCCGCATACGGGTCAGTATTACCTCTTCTCTTCTATTCCCACGGATGGAGGTGTTCCATTCTTTTGTGGTGTTTTTTATACTCCGCAGTTTGTTGTGTGCTGGTTCTAGCATCCATGCATTTTCCCAGTCTTGGAGTGCCATTTTCCTTAGCCAGTTTTTAAGGTCATCTGGTTCGAGGATACTTAGAGGAGGTTCGAACATACCGGCTGCTTCCTTTGCAGCTTTGTCTGCCTTTTCGTTTCCTGGAATTCCAACATGTGAGGGAAGCCAGAGAAAGTTAACGGTTTTCCCTAGTAAATCTACAATTTTGAGGAAGTGAGTTATTTTCAAAACCAGGGGAGTTGGCTTATTGAAGTTCTTTATTCTTTGTAAGCTTGAGAGTGAGTCAGTACATATTATGAAATCCTTTCCATTGGATGAGATAATGTAACACAGTGCTGATGAAATTGCTTGCATTTCTGCAGTGTAATTTGAAGCTAATGATTTTCACGTAGGCTTCAGCAGGATTCCTCGGAATCATTACAAATAGAATCCCAGAAATTAAAAACTAATTGTAACATTGGCTCAGACATGCAGTTCCCCTAACCTTAATGTGGTTTTGCCAATTTAAATTATTTTATTGTTAACTAGCCCTACGTCAGAAAGTATTTAAAATATTTAAAAATTTTGCCAGCACTTGGAATTGCTCACATGAATAGTTTAGCATAATTCTCTTTCTTAAGTACTAATAACAGAAGTTATAAAAGAGAACGAGAAATATACAAGAAAAATAATTTTGCCGTTTATTTGGCTAATAATAATAATTCATAATGCTAAAATAAAAAATCGATGACCAAGTTTCTAATAAAAAAAATTTGACACGGTCAACCCGGAAGAAAAAACGGTAAATATTTTATTAGCCAACTATTAAGCCATAGACTATAAAGTTTTCTTAGCCAACCTAAGCAATTTGAAAGAGAAAAAACACACTATCAAGTATTTAGTTGGTATTTCATGAGGGTGGAGGTTTTTTATTTTTTAATCGTGACTTTAAATGTGAATAACCAAAAAGTAAGAGAGGTTACTAAAATACTTAGCTTGTTCTAATCGATATTAAATTTCAAAGATGTTACAGACTTTGATGAATTGAGTAACGTAGCAGTTACGTATGCCATTACGTATCTAGTAAATATGAAAAATTATTTTAGAACATAGCAAAATTAATATACAAAATTGACTTTATTGATTCCATATGAAGATAATGAATTTAACTTAATGTTCACGTAGGCTTCGACGGTCGTCAGAAGTATTTACTGTTTCTTCTTCCGGGTTGGACCGTGTCAAATTGGTGTTATTTGCCGAGCTTTCGCACATCATGTGATGGCTTCTTCAGGGCTGAAAAGAGAATTCTCTACATGATGTGAGAAAGCTCGGCAAATAACACCAATTTGACACGGTCCAACCCGGAAGAAGAAACAGTAAATATTTTTAACTTAATGTTATTTGGAGCTCATTATTTATAGAGTAGCTTTAAAATTTTAAAGAGGAAAGTTAGAACTAATTAATTTGTAGTTTACCTTTAAGTTAGAATAATAATATAAATGGAGAAGTATAGGATCAATAACAAAAATTAAAACTGTTGAGTAATTAAGTGTTGTTTAGTTTATAATTTTCAAATATTGTATCCATATACCTCTCTCTGATTCAGTCCGTTACCTTGCGTTCCACCTTGACTCACGACTCAACTGGAATGAACATACTAAAATCAAGCGACAAGAACTCAACAGACGCCACGGACTCCTGCACAGCCTTATAAATAGGCGCTCACACCTCACATTAGAAAACCTATATGGACATTAAGTGCTGTCAAGCCTTCCAATATCCAACGAATACAATCCTTTCAGTCCAAAATGCTCAGAATAATTGCTGACGCTCCATATTATGTGTCCAACTCTTCCCTTCATGGCGACTTTAATATTCCTTTTGTCCACTATCTCATCTCCACTCACTTCAAGCTCTTCCTTAGTAAACTCCAATTTCATCCTAATCCACATGCCCACTCCCTGTCGTTGGACTCCAATCCTCCCTGGCGACTGAAACGGAGAGTGCTGCGCTCGCGACCTCTTGGACCTTGACGCCTAAGTTATTAGGAGTGGGGTCAATGGGCCCTTTCTGCTTGGGTAGTGAATATTATTTATTGTAATTATTATTATGTATATTTGTTTTAAGGCAATTATCTTCTCTGACATCAAACAAGTTTTTATTATCAAAAGTGAAATAAAAAATTAAGTAAGAATAAATTAATTAATAGTTATTTAGAAAAGTTTATTGGCTATATACGTGCCGATTGCAATCCTTGAAAAACTTGTGATATTATTAATAACCGTGGCTAACAAATTGAAATTTCGAAGATTTTCCTTGAATTCTCTCCTTTGAACTGCCAAGCTCTGAGCTTGTAATTGGTATCAAATTTCTCCTGAAATTTAGTAGAAGTTAACAGTATAGAATTACGTTGTTGGTCGTATAGTTTGATGTATACGGTGTCTATAAAATATTTTGCTTAATTAATTGAAAACAAATATCTTTCAAATACATTTTAAAATATGAATAAACCAAATTAGTCAAATAGCTGATTTTATATTCATATTTCAGATATTTTAATTTCTTTCCTGTAATAATAATGATTCGTCTACACGCAAAAACACAGAGACAGATATTCACACACACAGACACACACGCACGCACGCACGCACGCACGCACCCACGAACGAACGCAGGCACGCACGCACGCACGCACCCTCACGCACACACACACACGCACACACACACACACACACACACACACACACACACACACACACACAGACGCACGTACAAATATATAGTAATCAAGACCCACGTGGGATTAAGAATGCAGTGCACACACAAAAAGAAAAAAATCACAAGAATATAAATGATTGCATATCATTCATTTCAATTATTAATTGTCTGTGTATTGTGAGTACACCAGTGACACCCACTGGTCACCTCCTCTCCTCATGTGACTTTCATTAATGTAATTTATTTTCTATTATACATTGTTATCAAATTACAAAATGTTTTTATTTATTTTTAACAGAATGTAATATATAAATAAAGATTATATATAAAAATATCTATACATAATAATGTCAGACTAAGTGCTTTAAATTAATATGTTTTATTGCCCATTGTTTTACCATCCCCTACACTGACAATTTAATGTACATTCATTACTTGTAATTTTACTGTATCATGGATCATACAAGAAAACAAACCAAAAAAAAAAAGAAGAAAAAACCGAGTAAAACCTATTAAATGGGAATAAACAACCAAAAGAATGAAATAAAAACTGGCAAAGGACGGTTTTTACAAATTCTCCCTTCTTTAAGACGCCTCTAATCTGGGGCCATTCACTTACATCAACACAAAGAAACCAAACAAACGATAAAACAGGCGAATATATATATTATGTCTACATACACTTACATTTTAATATTCTTAAACAGAAATAAGCATGAAAATTATTTAATCTTATAGTTTTCCCTTAGCTCACACTAAAAATCACTTACTAGTCAAACACACATACTGAATAAAAACGATAGAGAGAAAGAGATGGAGAGAGTAAAATACGAATAACGATCCAACCAGTTCAACAACCAATGTCAATTTTATTTTATTTAAAAACACTTTAATTAAAATAACCAGAATATTCTCATATTAGGTAAGCCAATATTTAGCCACAAAAGTTGTTAAATTGTTGAATGGTATAACTTCATTGCAAGTTTCCTTCCGCTGTTGTTTTGTTTTCAGACCGTTTTCCCAAAATTAAACATGGATTTTACGCATGTAACTCACTCCATTAATATATTTGAGAGAATTTTGCAATAACATAGATTAATTGAAATTATATTGAAAATAAAACTGATACAGATAAATAATACAAAAATTTGACATCGAACTGTCAAAAACTTATTTCTAAAATATACCCGATCCTACATGTAGGTAAAATGAGTTCTCTGAGACTTATTCAAACGTAAATGTAATTTAATAATAAAGTATGTAAATATACTTATAACTACTAGAAAAAACTCTCAATGTTTCTATACAGTTTATTTATTTATTGTTTTATTTAAAACAGATAAGTTAATAATATAGGAATAGAAAATGCAACATTATACTTTATTTCAAAAAGGCAACTATATCTCAAAGAGACTAAATCTCTTATTGTTGTGTTATTTAGATTTGTAAACAAATATATTGGTTTAAATGTTAAAGGTGAATATGCGTGTGTACACACGACATAGAGGCAACGACATTTTGTACAATTTATTTAATATAAAAACCTAAAATAACAAAATATACCAATTTTATTATCATTTAACGGCAATAATTTTAATTACAATTGGCATTTTTTATGATTAAAAATTTATTAATAACAAATTATTAGCTTAATTATTATACACTACGAAAATTATACTTGGATAAAAATAGATGGAGTATGGTGGTCTAGGGATTTAAGGTACGAGACTCTCGAATCAAAGCGCTAAGGTTCAATGGTCACAGAGCACTGTTTTTTTCCCCCGTTCTTTGCTTCTGTTTGTTTTGAGCCAGCGGATTCCTAGTGAGCTCCTAGAAAACACCTTGCACTAAATGGGTACCATTCTTTAATCAATGGGAATGAAACGGTGGGCATAATGGTGTTTTGACCACATGCCTAGTGTACCGTGGGTTGAGAACAAATACATCCTTTGCATGTACTAGGCCTGTAAGGCTAGTTCTGGGACAGATTTCTTTATTCAAAATATATTTCTTTATTGATATAGAATTATTTTGTGTTCTATAATGTTTATATTTTAGCAAGATTTGTCAAAATTTTTAATCTATACACATTGAGGAAAAATATAACCCTTTTAAACTATTAAAAATCCCATATCAGCATAGAAAATTACATTAAATCAAAAGGTAACTTTTTTTGTTACGTGATGTAACTAGTGCGAGAATGACACTAGGCATTCTTTCATTTATTCATGCCTTCTGTAAAATTTAAAACTAATAAAAATTTTATTGAGTAAAAAATAAATATTTGCTCATTCATAATTGGAGTACCTTTAAGTTTTTTTTTATATCAATATACTATGTAAGAACAATGTATATAATTTAGTAAAATATATAATTTTCCAATATTTAAAATATAGTTTTTATACACATAAATTCTTTCAATATATCAAAAATAAAAGAAATTAACACTATATCGACTAGGTATTTATTTTTAAGCTGGTGAAGCAATTAATACTTTGAACTGAAGAATTCAAAAATTGCCTAACCACTCTTAATTAATGATTTATTCGCCATGCTTTTATTTCAGTCATATATTAATTATGCGTTAATTTGAACCATAGAATACACGTGACAAATTAAACATGCCATAAAGAAGATAATGAAAATGCATTAGAGGTGTGGATTGTTGGAAAGTGAGTTAAGAGTTTGAAACATGAGAGCCAAAGTACAGATTATAATTCTTCCCTCATCATTAAATACGGAAAGAGGTCCGTGGATATTAACTCGTATGAATACATCGGCGCTCAACGAAGCGTCACGAGATAAACAGTGGTTATGTTGGATGTGTTTTGATAATTAACTCCGGGAGAAGCCCATCGAAGCGCGCCGGATGGGTTAATCTAAAAACAGACAAGTCCTTCATAGCCCTAGCGTACCCCCCCCCCCCCTTTGGAAACTTTACATTTTCCCCAAGCACTCAACCACTTTTCTCTGTAGAGGAACTGCCGTATCCAAGCAGTTCTAAAAATATGTCTAAACATTATGAGGAAGTACTAAGAAAACTGAGGATTTGATGGCTGAGAAAGTTCGAGCGAGAGGATCAGTGTTGTAACGTAAATATATATTGTTATGTATTCTGAAATAACAAACAATTTATTTCCTTTAATTTGTTCATATGTTCTGTAAAATTAATATTTATGTTAAGCTTATTTTCATGATGAATATTAAATAGTATAACCATTTCCTTAGTGGTTGAAATTTAAAAGAACTACATTTTTTGACGATTAAATATTGGAAACAGTACACTGCGGTATCTATGGCTGAAAAACCTTCTGAAAATTGCCAATCTTTATCCCCCCTATGCCAATCATTGTGAAATTAATTAAATAACACCAATTATCAAAATTCAATGGAAAAAAAATGAGCATTTTCGAACAGTTGTTGAAAAACGGTTTCGACCAAAACGGAGCACCCGAACAAAAGCAAGTACTCCCTTTGCTAAATTCTATAAGTTTTTATGGGAAATTTTTCTTCAGAAGCTCCAGAGCAAAAGGACCTTGGTTAAGTAATTAATATATTTTTTTTAATTGACACCAAACAAATTTATACTAAGAGGCCACTTTCAAGAAGATTTCAAGTTGTGGAAATAACAATATGAGAGAATTATTTATCGATAAAATTTCCTGAACAATCGAAAGAAGGATCCGATAAAAGCTGCACAATTTATATTAAGATTTCAAGATTTAAGTTTACTTTGGACTTTGTTTGACTTTGGATGTATTGAGTCCCAGGCTACAGCAGTGGCGCATATGGTCAGCAAAAGCTGCAAAGCATATTCTCCAATAGCCCTTCAAAGTAGTTTTAACTGAAGGCGGTAAAGTTTGTCCAGGAGTTCTACAATTCTAGAGTTATGAGAATTGTAGACTGAAAACTATTTCAAAAGCAAGTGGAAGGCTGATCCATGAATTAAATCTAATAAAAAGTAAAATAAATAAAATAATTAAATAATGGTCGGAGCGAATCAGCTTTAGGCACATTTAATCAGTTTTCACTATTTTCTAAATGATGACATACGTATTCAGAGCACAAATAATAGTACCGGTCACAATGAGAGCATATTTTATGGGAAAAATTCATGAAAATCATATTGGAATAGAAAATTAAACATCAGTTTCAAGAATCACATATGAGAATAAAGATAAAGTAAGTCTTTCAGATAGCCTCTCTTGTGAATCTTTCTTGCAAGCATCCCAACCAGTTATTCCGTCTGAAATTTCCAAAGGGCCCTGACACTTCTCATGGGTTTTAAGAAAATGAGCTCGTGGGGTTGAGTGGGCGGATTATTTTTTTAAACATACTTTAGAATCGAAATACTTCAGGAAAGGACATCTTTAAGACAAATATAAACTATCAATAATTTATTATTTAACTTACAATCAGCATCAGAGATATTGATAGTGATTCGTTCAAGCAATACAAGTTTTCATGTTTAACAATCGGAGGTAATATTGTGTGACACTTGATAAAAAAATTGTAAATTGTCTAAGAAACCCAGTGCACGAATTATGTACTCCCAAAAAGTTAAAAAGACAATATTTTCTCACTCGTCTAAGACACAAACAATGACAATATAATATTTTTTAATTATAATATTTGTAATTTTAAAAACATAAATATATTAAAATGCGTATATTTATTATGCAATTAGATTAAAATTTAATAGCCGACTCTATTACCTTTTATTATACGATATTATTAACTTTAATGAACAAGTGTTCTTAGCCTTCTTTGTAAATAAGCTCATCCAATTTATTTGTACATGTTAATTAATTTATCAGCTGTAAGTAATTAATATTTCCCAATTATTATAGTTAATAAAGGCAGTTGTTTCGATTGTTAGCAATAATTATAAGGCGTAATAATTTGTTATAGTGACTTAACCTCAATTTTTCTTTATTCTTAAAATAATATTGACACTAAGCCCGAAACAATATTATTAAATTAAATAGGTTTGATGTGGAAAATTATTAAAGAATTACATCTGAGTAATTTTCACTATTTTTTCTTTACAAATGACATGGGTACCATTGAGTTTATTATTGTTTTTTAATATGGCTAAAACTTTAAAACTAGACTTTTCTTTTTAGAAATACTTCTTCTACTAAGAGTGTAAAAAATTTGGTTTTGTATATTGATACATATTATATAAATAAGATACATACAACGATAACTAGTATATAGTCAAAAATACGAAATATATGTTCACGTAGGCTTCGACGGTCGTCAGATGTATTTACCGTTTCTTCTAACGGGTTCGACCGTGTGAAATTGTTAATAGTTGCCGAGCTTTCGCACATCCTGTGATGGCTTCTTCAGGAATGAGTAGAGAAAAAAAAAAAACAGCTCTCATTCTCTACTTAGCCCTGAAGAAGCCATCACATGATGTGCGAAAGCTCGGCAACTATCAAATATTTGACAAGGAAGAAGAAACGGTAAATAAATACGAAATATAGTTCATAAATTGCATAAGCACGGTAGAGGCACACTGGGGTTAATGGAAACAGTTTAGTCAGGGCAACAAATGGTCAACGCCAACGTCTTAGAGAATTATGAAGAGCACTGCGATAGAAAATTCAAGGTGACGGAGAGCCTGTCCACACGAGGTTATAAACCCATGCCCAAAGCACCTTCTAAATCCAGAGTAAATATTAGCCCTGGATCTCAGGTCACAGTTATTCCCCTTATATTTGCCCGGCTAATATCTAGCCCGTCCCTGTGAAATTAAAGTAATGGGGATCACTAACTCTATTTTCAGGCTTGGTTTAGTTCTGGGGACATTTGCGTCAGCATGGGAGGAGTTATGTTAATAGGATCTCAGGGAGGAGAAAGAGCAAGAGATAAGCCGGGCCTTGCCTGTTTACCGTTTCTGCCCAGGAGGTAATAAAGAACGAGCTAATGTCTCAAAGGAATATCACTGAAATTCAGTTCGATTTTTAGGGACCTTTCTTTAATTTCACCATTTTGAAATTACTTCATTAGCACAAGAATTAGGGAGGACACGATTTGCAGAAGGGTTTTTGTGCATCTTCTTTGGAGCTTTCACTTACAGAAAAAAAGGATACAGAAAATATTTCCCGTTCTCCTCACGCTGTTGTTGCTAAATATAATGCAATTGTTTTTTAAAGTATCAAGAATTTTCTTAATGTTTTTTACAACTAGAATTCATTTACTCAATTAAAAAATAAATTTACGGTCTATATTCATTACATTCTGTATAATAATCTTACCATATATCCAAAAATAAATAAATAAATTCAAAACAAACGGTGAAATATCACTTTGTGGGGAGATGGAGGCCATCTTTGATTTTGTCATTGGGAAGGGGTGTAAGGATTGGAGTCAGAAGACAAGGATAGGACTTTTCCATTAGGGTAGAATGGAAGCTTGCTACTTAAGAGTGCGAATCTGGTAGAGATGAGGTATTCGACGTGCAGGATATTTAAATCCTGATAGAGGGTGGAGTCGGACATTTTTAGATTTGAAGGATAGTATTCGTTGGATGTAGGATGGCTTTGCGTCACCTTAGATTTCTGCGCCATAGGTCTAGATCGGTCGCAGTAACGCCTTGTAAAGAGACAATTTATTCTCTGTAAACACCTGTTTATAAGTCTGTATAAAAGTCAGTAGCATCTGTTGAGTACTTGTCGCTTATGTTTAATACGTTTGCCCCAGTTAAGTCGTGAGTTAAGATGGAACCTAAAGTACCGGACAAAACAAAGGGAAGTATAGATATATTATCTACGTAACATTATATAAATTTAAAATTAACCCGTACACATATGGACTCATTTATTTTAATCCTCCATTTGTTGAACCACTGCTAAATAGAATCAAGGTGATATTGTATAATACTGCGAGCTATTAAATCAGAATAGGAAGATAGGGTGGCTTTTCCATCAGAAAAGAGGGCCAGGAGGGTGAGAATGGGTGAGATGTCTGCAGTACACAAATTAAAAAGGATGGGTCTGGGCACATTGACCTGTGGAACGCCCGCTTTCACTGGATGGTAGTCGAAGGAATCAGATCCTTGCTGAATCCTATAGAAAGGAAAGATTTCATGAGAAGAAAAGTTACAAGTATGCAAGAACTGTTAAGGAGCCCGAAAAGTGAAAACAGTGAAGTATTCGTACAATAATTAAAATATTGTTCGCGAACGCCGCAGAACTAGTAACTTAAAGAGATTAATTGATTATATCTGGCGTACAAATTATTTAATTGCTATTATTAACGCCAAATTTTTTTTTGTAATTACCTAAAGAGATGACTAAAAAAAAAAAATTATCAAAATAAATATTTAGGATAACTTATAATATCGTTGATAATAATCACTAATTATCGTAACTTCTGCCTTAATGGATGTTTATTGACTTGATAATTTCAATGTATTAGAATAAAATTTACATTCTTAACCCTTAACCCTTGTAGTTACAAGTCGTCACTGGCTTCCTAATCAAACAAACGAGAGGGGTTGCCGGTCCCAAAACTTTCGACTACCATCATCATTCAAGGCTGTTTAACATTCTGAAACTTTTGTTTCTAACTACATAAGAACTTTTATTAATGTCCTATGAACCTAACATTAAGAAATACCAAACAAACAGTAATGTTTAAATTTCATAAATGTAACAGCTAATTATCTTTGATTTATTTGAATATGAAGTATTGTTTTAAAGAAATAACTTAATTGAGTGTAAACAACGACATTGAGTGTACATTCTTTGATCCTAATTTGACGTAAAGACTATAATGAAATGAGATATTTGTAGGACATCTGAGCAGAGGACTGTTGGAGGGAAGTACGACAAATCTGTGTGTAGTTTGTTTGTATCGAGGTAGGTGGTGCTGAGGTCGCCTCCGGAACGTAACATACCGTCTGAGCAGATTTCACTTAACTCTCTCGCAGCAAGAACGACGCGAGTTACAGTTGTGTCTTGTGCCCACACGTCATACTGCAGTCTATGCTTTATTGCAGTCGGTTCTGAAAGAGAGGAAATGCATCTTGCTACAACTCTGTCATCATGTTTCAGCAAAGGCAAATTTGTCTCATTCAAGCAAATCTACAAGCGTTTGGTTTTTTTTATTATTACCGAGTAGCTCTATTTGGCATATTTCGTATGCATTTCATCCTTTTCATGTAATTACAACTAGATGTGCAGTTTTTAACTATTTATTATTCATTAATTAAAACTGCGTAATTATTTGTAAAAATGTTTTTATTTTATGGTTTTATTTATGCTTAAAAATTAAAACTCTTATTAATTCGCTAAAAGTATCGAGTACTTAGTACTATTTTTAAAAATAAACTACCAGAATGTAAGAGCACATACCTTTCTGGGTAGAAGTAAATGTAAAATTTCATTAAATATTTCAATAAATTAATACTTAAATTGATTCACTTTTATTCGTCTTAATTTATAATTTAGATATTATTTGTGAATATTAGCAGTTGAGGACCCTGGTGAGCTTCTGGAGAGTACTCGGCCTTAATTGGGTAACATTCTTGAAGGAATGGAAAAAAAAATCAGGCGGCCAGAACTGTGTACTGAACTCACTTCTCTAGTGTTATGCGGGTCGAGTATAAATACATCCTTAACATGTATTTCTTCCTTGTAATATTATAGACTGTGTTAAATAAATGAGAAATACGGATAAAAGTAACATAATTATTTCAATGAAAAATCTGTAAAATAAAGTAACAAAATTCATATGACATGTAAATTATGTGTAACTTTGTAACTCACCAAAAGTAAATATTTCACGAGAGAAATGTTATTTACATTCAGCCAGGACGGAAGTAAAAAACAAAAAAGCCAAGGATAAGAAGAATTTTCAGACAAGGGGCACTTGAGGATCGCGATCTCTTTGGAAAGGCATCTGAAGGTTTTCAGACGACTGTCAGGATGGAGAAGACAGAGGAAAAGTAAAACATTAGGAATACTTCCCCCAAAAGGCTACTGTTTTCTCGGCCTTCTTTCTTTCGGATATGGCGGAACAACAAGTTTCTTTGGCACTTTCAAACCTGCCCGACATCGTCTTTGCTATAGGGAACAGCCTAAAGGAGTTCACAACTCCCCTGTCTGACGTAACCGCCTTATCATCTTTTTGTAAATTATACAATACTCACCATCTTACATCTAAGCTTAATCCTCCAAAAATAAAATAGAGTCTTCATCATGCTTCAGAATTTTTGAATAATTTAAATATAGTTGAGAAATTAAAAAAAAAATTTTTTTGAACTAATAATACTAAAATGTGCTTGTAAGTATATATATATATATATATGTGTGTGTGTGTGTGTGTGTGTGTGTGCGCGCGTAATGTGTACGTACGTACGTATGTGAATACGTAATGTGTGTGTAATGAATACATAAAATTTATTATTATAAAATACTTATGTTTTGACATATTATTGGTATATTACATATAGATATTGAAATCTAATAAGTGTTCCCGAGTTCCTTTGACCTTCATTTGGAGAGCATAAGTGGTAGTATGGATTAAGATTTTAAGGATGCAAGAGAGAGAGTTGGCGTGACAAATATTTATTAAAGTGGAATTCGAAAGACCAGAGTATTTCATGAGATTTCTTTTCCCATTTCTGGTTGAATGACCAAATGTGGTTTTGTAAAGTGTTGGTTTAAGGTCATAATTTTTGAAGCATGTATATAGTGTGTTGAACAGATGATTTAAAGGTAAACAGGTCAAAGATATTTTGAGAGGAATAGAGAAATACGAGGGTACGAATTAAGAGAGACGGGAACAAAGGAAATATTGCATTTAAAAAGATAAGAAAAAGTTCTGTGACTGGGAGACTATTTCTTCGGATAACCAAAAGCAAATCCAATATAACCTAGGTCTCAAACGAGAGCGCCCTAAACTATACAAACGTACCTAGATTAGACATGAGATAACTGGACCAGCAATACTGATGGGGAGAGGGGAAGTAGCATACATGAAATTTAAGAAAAGTGGGGATTTAAGAAATGTGCGTTCAGTAAAGTGCATTTTGTGCGCTAGTGCGTCCAGTAAAGTGCATTTTGTGCGCTAGTGCGTCAAGATCTACCCATATCCTGTTTACACTCAATCATTTCATTAATTCAAAACACGTCCTTCCCTAAAATTTCGAAATATACCTTCTAGCTAATACTTCAGCATTTTGTCACTCCTTCCTCATAAGATCCTATAATTTATGAAAGTGCACCCCTTAAAAATATTCGTCACTGATACCTATTCTCCGTCATTATTTGAGAACAAACTATTCCAGCATCTCTTAACAACTAGTTTCCAGAAACTTCTAAGCCACTATTGTACTATTTATGTTATTACTCAAATAATAATGTCTCCTTTTCACAGCATCCAATTTTATTCCTGTCTCAGAATCATTTTTTTTTATAGTTATTTTAACTAAGTACAATAAATTAGTAAATAATGTCATATATAATTTTAAAAAGTTTATATTAGTATTCTATTTTAATAAACATTTTGGCCTATTTATTTCATATTTCATCAATATACAAACAGTATATAGGTCAGAAGTAGCTACACCGTCTGCTGTGTTATTTTATTATGCAAGGAGGGTGAAATTCGAAGACTAATTTAATTATTCATTCATGCAATTTCATTGATTGTCGGTTGAGTGACTTAATATAAACTATAATAAAATCTTAATTATAAAATAAAAACTGCAGTATCTAGCACCAAGTAATATTAAAAGGAAATAGCAAGGGAAGTGGGCTGGAATTCGTATATAATTAGATTAGAATTTGCATATGTATCTTATATATATCTTACACGGTTTATGTTTAGTTAATTATACTTAAATCAAATTACTTTATCTAAGATACTAGCATATCTTTGCTTCTCTTTGCCTCTCAGCTTTCAGTACTAATTGCTATGCAAGCGCATAAAAGATCAGTTTTTTTTCTGTTTTGTTTTTTTTCTAGATTTTTATAATTTGATTTTTTGCTATTCACAGAGTAATCAAAATCAAGTCCCAACAAATTTGCAAAGGAGATAAGAAATTATTTAAGTTTAGAAGGGAAGAGATGATTTCCCAAGTATAGCTTAGAAGTCTATTATTTTCAGAAGACTTAAAGTTAAAGTTTTTTTTTTTTTTTTTTTTTCTTTGTTAGCCTCCCTTGCAACCACTAAGGGTCATTGGAGGGAGGGGCTATCTACAGGTTGCCACCCTATTTTAAACACCCATGGCTCAGGACAACCTTCTATATTATAAATAAAAGATTGACCTGGGCGGGATTTGAACCCGCGGCGTCAGGATCGCGAGACCCGTACGGATCCCCTGAGCTATCCCGGCGCCCCAAGTTAAAGAGTTAAACATATAATAAAAATAATTTTCATGTTTCCCATGATAATTTTTAAACATATTAAGCTATTCAGATTTGATGACGCGACATTTGAAAGACTATTACTGATTTTCACGGATCCTAATAGGAGGAAGCTAAAAATATAAATAATCAAAATACCTTCTGAAAATATAACAATACTTCTAACTTGTATAAAAAATTGGAAAATATCATGGAGGAATAAGTACATAGAATCTTGGAAATGAATTTTAAATAAAACTTGAGAGGAATTTTTCTTGCTTCTCTTGTCTTTTACTTTTCAGTCTTCTGTAAGATACTTTTCCCCAATTAGGAAATGAGGGTCCCATTTAGTTAAGCATCCCTATATAATTTCTAAATTGAAATTTTAAGCTTTTTTCACTCTTTCATACATTTTAGAACAAAGAGTAAAAATTTATAAATCAACAGTTCTTATATAATTGCAGAGTTCTGGAATAAATAAAAGGAACGTTCAACCCAATTTAAGTAACACTTTAAATCAGTAGGTATCCGTTTCCCCTTTGTGGAGAATATGGTGCAAACAAATCTCCAGCAGAGTTCGAGAAGGGAAAAAACTTGGATGACAATTTTGTGAGAACAGGCGTTCCACAGGGTTGTGACCTGGGACGTATCCGAACCGTTCTGTGAAGAACTTTGGGGTGCCACTAAGTCGTTCAATATCCAGCAAATGTAATCCGTTTAAACCAAACATCTAAGAATATTCCATATTACGTCTCCAACTAATCTTCATCAACCGTGCGTCATTATTCATCGTGTCACCTCATTTCCAGCCGCTTTAATCTATTCCACAGTAAACACCAATCCAACGCTTATCCATTGCCCAATCCTTTTCGCTAGGCGCCAATTCTTCCAAACAATTATTTTTTTAAAACAATGTTATATATAACTACTCACATTATTATAAGTGTAAGTTATTCTAGAGCCTTGCTTAGTTTCTTGCAATGCAATTTTATATCCTATTATCATTCTTGTTTTTATTTAGGACTCGAAAAAATTTATTTGCATTTTCTTTTCTTTTTTTTGGGGGGAAGAAAGTAGTTCTTAAATGCAATAGAGCCTAAGCTCCCAGTATCTAATTTTTTTACTTCATTTTTAAATTTAAAGTCTTCGAGAAAGAATTGCTCGATAAAATTCTAGTCTTATCCCTGACTAAAACAACAAAAAAAGTACTTTTGAATATTTCAAGCCGTTGGTGGTTAGCCGATTCGTTATAATAAGTTCTGCGCTCAACAATCAAAGCGTTTGGATTATTTTCCATTTACTTAAGAGTTAAACTAAAAATATTTAGTTAGTTGAGCAGTAATTCTCTACTGTTCTTAAGAGGAATTTAAGGAAAACTTAAGAAAGTGGGGCTTAAAACTCTAAAATGAACAGGATAAAAAAATGACAACTTTTTCAATGGTTTTAACTTTTAATTGCGCTAAAATAATCCATAATATTGTCGTATATTTTAAAATTTAATCTTGAGATTTTAAAATTTTAAAATTTGAGTCTTGTATAAAATTTTTTTTAAGTGTTGTAATTCATGCTACAGTGCCGTATACTGGGAAGATATCGCCATATGGCTGGTTCACTGTTGGCATTGTGGATGCCCCTACCCTGCCTGGCAAACCTCGCGTCCCTCTTTTGGATATGAGAAAAGAAACGAAGGGTGACTGAAAGAATGTCTTATTCTCAAGCAGTAAAATTATTTTATTAGTGATTCCGAAAGATAGCGCTGTTATGCACTTCCTTCGTACTATTGCCCACTCACGATAAAGTGATCTGTTACGCCTATATTTTCAATTATATTATTTTCTCTAGTGATTTAAACTATCAAGATTGTCCAGACATCCGTTGACAAATTTAGCTTCTCGAAATTAATGGTTTACAAAAATTACAAGATTTGCAGATTACCACAAAGCGGTGAAGCAGAATTTTCGAAACAGACAAATTATCTGTCCCTTCTGGCGGCATTTATCGTGGAAAGAGACCACAGAGATATACCATTCAATAACGCATAAGTTTATGATTGCAAAAAGCTTAGATATCTTAAAACATTATATATATATATATATATATGGTATAACCACGGCATGCAATTTTTTAATTGATAGTTCTTGTACATTATATTCATACATTAGCACTTTTCTCATATATTTAATTTTTTTTGCACAATATTTAGATATAGATAGTTCAAAATTTAAGTTAAAAAATTCTTATCTGAAAAGGTGCTATCAGAAATCTATTGGAGAATTTGTTTTTCTTTTAATGAAAACTAATCGCTCCCTAATCCTTTGTCCATTTAATTTTCTAATTTTTTTTTAAATAATGACTTAAATAGTTAAGGGTTAATTTAAACATGTTGGAATTTTGTTCCTGTTTTAATTAGTACTTCTGTGTAAGGACTGCGGTTTGTTAAATGAAGCATTCCCATTGGACAAAGCCCTGCTCCCGCTCCTCCCACATTTCGGACAATGAAACAGATCCTGATACGGCGGCCACACGGCGAATGGGATAGTTGAAAGACGGATTAGGCGGTTCATATCGCTGGAGAGTTACGGTCGGCCATTAGAAGTGAGAACAACTAACCGCGGATTTGCTGCCTCGACGCCCTGCAAGCCCTGCCTCTTCATCAGAGTGAGAGACGCTGTAACCACTCCTCCGACATAGTCTGTCCCAGGGCCCTCCAGCACAAACCAGGCCTCTCTTCTTTAATGGACAATGGAAGTAAAGCGGTACTGCCCATGGTGCTCTCTAGAGCGCTCTTCGATCGACATCGGCTCCTTCATTTTATTAACCTCTCTGCACTTGTACGAACCGCTTGAATTTCGTCACGAGAATCTCTTCTCGCATGCACGGTTTGGTTTATTTTTCTCGGGATCCGATAACCCCGTCTTTTTCTCATTTTCATTCGATTACCTTACTGAACAGGAAGCTAGGTCAGTAAATACTTCGGAAGGATAATTATTTTCTCAGCTGACAGCCTCAGAGAAGAATTATATTTTTATTTTATTTCAAAAGTCATGACAAGATACCAAAACATGACTAGATTGATTTCTAAAGGAGGACATACTTAATAGTAGAAGAACTGATAACAAACCTAAAAGATTCAATAGCACAAGTGAGACAACGAAATCATCCAAAAATATACGATTTATTATTATCTACCGACGTTTCAGTATACATTTCATGAAATCTTCGGGGATGTGTTGATCAAATTTGCATGGCTGATGCATAATGAAGTCTCGCATGATGTAATGAAGTTCAATAAGTTTTAAATTTTGGTTTTATTTATTGCTTTATGTCTGTATAAATTTTAGGTTATTAGATTTTAAGCACTTAATTGAAATTTATTACCCCAATGACTGTTTTTCTTACACACAAAATTTGACATATATCGATGATATAATATAATCCAAACTCTTAGCTAAAATAATCTGGTAAGACTCTCCCTAAAAAATATCACGTCATTGAAAAAAATTTATCCATGGTATACATAAGAGTAGTCGGAAGTCATTTATTTATTAATGCTGTGAGTTTTAGGTGAAAAAAGGATGATAAACAAAATATATCATTAGAAGCAAAAAAATTAAATTACGTGTGAGTAACTTCATCATTACTTCTCTCAAAATATTTATTTTTAATAATTTAAATTGTACCTCGGCCGGTAGTGAGATTTTTTTTCTGGTTCCTGGTACAATTCAAATTAACAAAAATAAATATTTTGATCAAGAAAATTTCCGAAACTTTAAAGCCCATAATTTAAAATTAAGTTTAATGAAAATCAACATTATAAAGGAACGTAAGGCTGCAAGTAGCTACTACAGAAATGAATATCTGAGAACTAGATAATTTAATTGAATGAGATTTGGAGTTTACCTTAAACTCAGGTGGCAAATGACGATCTCACTAACGTAATTTGTTTTAATTGTAGATTTTTTGTTTTGACTGTAGATATTATTATTAGATGTTTCGGTCAAGGTAGATTAAAAAAAAACATAATTTAAAAAATTAAAAAAAATTAATTAAAATCTTCAGGGCCAGTCATAAAAATGGGATCCTGGTGACACGACGTCACCTCTTGCCATCTTGATAGTCCTGAAGATGGCTCACAGTGTATGCCGAAACGTTGCCAGATAATTTAAAAAATACACATTTTTTGAATTGTATTTTTTGGATCTATCTTGACCAACAAAAAATATTTAATAGTAATTTGTTTTATACTCTGTAATTGTATTAATTAATTAGTTTTATAAGTAGATAACTTAAAATACACACACACACACACACATATATATATGTGGATGCCCCTACCCTGCCTGGCAAACCTCGCGTCCCTCTTTTGGATATGAGAAAAGAAACGAAGGGTGACTGAAAGAATGTCTTNTTTTATTGATTCCAGGCAGACTTATATATTAAAATAGCATAATATTATAACAATGTATAATGTTATTTTACATAAAATATGTATAATAAAAACTTCTACGTAGGACATTTTATTGAGTGGGGGTTATTTTTACATTAAGTATACATTTTGGAAAGTGATATTTGAACCGTGGTACGTAGAAGATAAAGCGAGAGACGTTATATGGTGCAATTGCAGTTACTGGAATGAAACGAGATGCTGGAAGTTCAAGGGACACCACAAAAATATGTGCCGTATTACCAAATTGACTGTTGTAACGTTATAAATATTTTTTTAAAAAATACTAATGCTCTTCAAGATAGTAATCGATTTATACACATACCTCTAAATAAAACTAGACCAATTGGTTTAAATTGATGAATAGATTGGAGCATAAAATAGGAACGCAGAAAGTATTTCTGGTTGGAGCATGAGTAAATTAAGCTATATTCTTCCCTGAAAATTTGTTTTTTTAGAAAGCAGCTGTTTGTTTGTCAAAAATTACTGGATATTATGGTCGGTATTTTCTTCCTACACCTTTAAGTAATAATATTGCTGCTGTAAGGTGTTACTTTTTGAAAAGTAAGATTTTCTTATAAAAACAATTATATAAGGTTTTTCGGCAGAAAATATGCTCAAGTCTATTTTAGGCAAGAAAAAATATTAGTTCCTAACTTCTGAAGAATTGGCTCAAAACGATTCTAGCTTTCACTTATATAAGTATGATCGGAAATTAGGTTCTCACAAGAAAAAAAAATTAAGGTTTCGCAAAAATGTACCTCTTTATAGGAGCACAAAATAAAAAATATAGATAACAGATAATAAGTAGAGTGAAATGTTTGAAGCTAGTGTCATACACTGTTTTGAACAAATCTCATCTGAAATGAAAATTATAAACAATATAAATTAAGTGGCCAAGACGGGGCTATGAGATAATGAAATGTTCATTAGTAAAAATTCCATCAAGAAAAAAATAAAATTATTCACTCCTCTGAAGTGTGTCCCTCCCTTAGATCTGAATTCACTTTAAAGTTGCTTTTGCTGTGATGACCGTAATGTTTTTTTGTTGTTTTTTTTGTGTAGAATTTTCAGTATTATGATGGAGAACCTGTCTTACCAGCCACATCATGACAGAAACAAGAGGAAAATATTTTTATAACGATTATAATAAAATTTCTGTTTATTTGATACGAAATTAAACTGGTTTGGGAAAAGTTAAAAATCAGGATTTAAACTGAGGATGAAAGGAGTGCCTTTTCAACCCAATTAGGACAAATTCTCAGCCTAAGACACTAAGGGAATAATAAATGATCGTCATAAAATGGTCTTTGTCCTCCCGAAAATTTGGGGCTGTATTTCAATTTTTCCAGAAAAAAGATTTCCTCCACGTTCATTTAGTTTGATCTTTTGTTATCAAAAGGTCCGAAAATACCGACCATAATATCCAGTAATTTTTGACAAACAAACAGCTGCTTTCTAAAAAAACAAATTTTCAGGGAAGAATATAGCTTAATTTACTCATGCTCCAACCAGAAATACTTTCTGCGTTCCTATTTTATGCCCCAATCTATTCATCAATTTAAACCAATTGGTCTAGTTTTATTTAGAGGTATGTGTATAAATCGATTACTATCTTGAAGAGTATTAGTATTTTTTTTAAAAATATTTATAACGTTACAACAGTCAATTTGGTAATACGGCACATATTTCTGTGGTGTCCCTTGAACTTCCAGCATCTCGTTTCATTCCAGTAACTGCAATTGCACCATATAACGTCTCTCGCTTTATCTTCTACGTACCACGGTTCAAATATCACTTTCCAAAATGTATACTTAATGTAAAAATAACCCCCACTCAATAAAATGTCCTACGTAGAAGTTTTTATTATACATATTTTATGTAAAATAACATTATACATTGTTATAATATTATGCTATTTTAATATATAAGTCTGCCTGGAATCAATAAAATGGCCTTGTCCTTTAATCCTTGTAAGAAAATCTTACTTTTCAAAAAGTAACACCTTACGGCAGCAATATTATTACTTAAAGGTGTTGTCTTCCTCTCTTTACTAAAACTACGCAGTAATGAAGGTTTTTTTTGTTTTTGTTTTTTAGTTTCATCTCCCTCTAAGCCCTCACTTCCTTTTGACAGCCTTTAGGCATTAACAAACTCATCCAACGTTTGCTTGAATAAGATCAAATCTCAAATTTAGTCTTCATACATATACATATATATATATATATATACCCAGCCA
>KZ806885.1:919060-941752 GCA_000696205.2 Oncopeltus fasciatus
CTCTCTCTCTCTCTCTCTCTCTCTCTCTCTCTCTCTCTCTCTCTCTCTCTCTCTCTCTCTCTCTCCTACCCCTCTCTCCCACCTTGCCAGGTGTGTCAAGTATTTGAATGGAGGATCAGCTTAGTTTACTGATTTATTTAAATGAATTGTGGGGTACAAATCTTCTACTACTAATACTACTATTGCATTGATTTATTTTCATTAAAAAAAGCCTACTTAATTTAAAAATAAGTTTTATCAAAAACTTTAAAACACTTCAGAACAATGAATTGTTAGCTTATTGAACCAATACCCATTTATTAATTTATTTTTACAAACATCTTCATCACTCAGCCAGTTACTAATGGTCAGAATTTAAAAGAATCTAAATCATATTATCATTATTTCGGAATACATTTTGTTGACGTAATTAAAACACTAGTGTTATTTCTCATATAATCTTGTGACGTAAATACAATACGGCAAAATATAAAATAATGAAGGTTAAAAAGTACAATTAACACTATACGTTTCAATGGCTATGAGCAAGGAAAATTATTTGCCAGCTAAATAAAAAAATGTTTTGCAACTCATATCATTAAACATTTCTACAACCCCAAATAATAACCTTCAAGTTGTCAATAGCAAAAAGAAGATTGTAATTTAGTTAATAAACAATTAACAAACAATATGTTTTATTTTTTTATTTGCGCTGGTAGCGAAATTGATGAGAAATTAGGCTATTATACACATAAAAAGGTAAAAGAATCGATTTATGTAAGTCTTTGACAAAAAGATAAATTCCTGTTATTTTGTTTCATCTATATAGATGTTTGACATTAATTTGAATATAATTACGAAGAGGTTGTAAAAAGCAAACCCACTCACACAAAAACAAGTCATGCATGCCATATAGATATAGAGCCATACATGCCCACCCATGGTCAATGCGAGTACGTTAATGTTGAGTGCGAGTGTGCGTTTGTTCTAGCTAATTCAGTTTTTACTTCCACTTAGCGTTTAGTGCAGTTGTGTATAGGCAGCCGAGAGGCACAGAGGGTGGAGAGAAGGGACGGAAATTTATGCTCTTAACTAACTGAGAATTTTTTTTTTTTTTCAAAAATTACGGATATTAGGGAACAAAGCAAATAATACATGTATTTTACCTTATTTTTGAAACTTGGATAATTTTTTTTTAATCAGCAGCAATATATTATTTATTTATATTTTTTGAAAGAATGTTATGATTTCTTAAATTTTTCTTAAAGTTTACATAGGAAACCAGTTGAATTTTTATGAGGGGTGGAGAAACATGTACAGAACAGTTATTTATACTGTGTAGAACGTTAGGGGTTAAATGTAGGGGTGTCTTGCCTGCGGAATCGGTCCAGTCAGCAATGGCCTTTAGCCAATTCCTAATTACCAATAGTTTACCTCTGCCCACATTCCTCACCCTCCCTAAATCCTAGGGCTTCGCGCTATTTGTAATGCGGAAAAGAAAAACTAAACAGTCCCACTGTTTGTTTCACTTTTTCTTTTTCGTTTAGCTTGCAAGCTAGAAGAAAGATCTAAAGCCGAAAGATTTTTACTTCTCGAGGAAATAAGAATTAAAAAAATAATTTATATAAGCATACAAATTTTGTTGTTTGTTTTTTTTTTCTACCTTAAACAAATTTTTTTTTTAAACTACAGAACTTATTGCAATGAAATTTTAGGAACTGAAGCTGTGATTGCCGTAAAATGATTGGTAAGAAGGATATCCAAACTAATTCATAGATAAATCTCTAAAACTAATATTTCCAGTGCTTACACTGCGGGCGTATGAAAAATGTATGTGTTTCCAAGACGCCTCCGGCATAAGGCTGCCTGATTTCAGTTGTGAGAAATACATGAAGTCTCAAAACGGCGATGGCTAGGTCGGCGGATCATGGGGAGTAGGCAGTCTTTAAATATTCAGTTCTTTAAGGATACATGAAAGCTCTTTTGAAATGATTTATTAGTTATTCATCGACGCACAGACACAAACACATTGCGAAATCAAATCGAAGCAAACACGCACACAAGAGTGTGTTTGTCCACATAGACCCAAACATTCTCACTCAGACATAGACTGAAGACACAAACACATACTCGTATGTTTATTTGTCAATTTTTATCCTTCGGAATATAATGTTTTAAAATTTTGGGTTTAATAATGTTTTTACTTAATGATTTTATTTACAGGTGGTTTAATCTACACCTTTCACTTTTTAGTATCTTATAGAAAATAAAAGAAATAGTTAAATAAATAATTGTAAGTTAAACGGAAAATAAAGGTTTAAGGAAGATTCAAATTGACTAAATCACAGAGTGAAGTTTGCATAAGTGTATCGAAAATATCGAAAAAGAATAGCGATTGCAGGCAGCTGATGAAGAACAAAGAGAGATAGATAGATACCTGATGAAAGGATGCTCCGTGATCTTTGACATAATATCAAACGACCCTTAGATGTTTCTGAATTGAATTTCATATATCTATTACTAATATAAATTGTTTAGTCTATTTTTAAGAACGAAATTAATTTATAAGTGATAAATTAATGCATAAGTGATTTTTGCAGAATCTAAATAGCAGTAACGAAAATTGGACGGCTGTGGAAGGTGCTACACACATATACAAAAATTCACTTAACTACAAAATCAACAACAATAATAATTTTTTATTTATTTTATATTATATTAAGCCAAATTGAAAGAATTCGCCAAATTGTTACATATGCATAGAAAATGGACACATCCATGATCAGCAACGAATCATGAACCGTATATTAAAATTGTGGGTAAGCTTGCACCATATCTAAGATAAAAAATTCACAAACATAAGTTTTTAACACTTGTTTAAATTCTCTTTTCAGCCCTGAATAAGCCCTCACATGATGTGCAAAAGCTCGGCAAATGTCAACAACTTGACACGGTCCAACCCGGAAGAAGAAACGGTAAAAACAATAATAATTGTCATCTTTGTCAGAAATATGGATAATATTTCTATCCAATGCCTCTCTTTAGTTCTAATGATTATACTAAACATAAAAATACAGAATACAGTAATTTTTTTACTTACTTCTTAATGCTGTTTTTGTAAAAGAATAAGCAATGAAACACATTTTGATGTAAGATTTATTAATTAATAATGTACTTACCCCCTTCGATTCTATTTCTACTTTTGCCACAGTTGCAAACGTTTTCGTCCTTCCCATCAAATCGGCACTGGGTGGAGCAGTCGCCTTCTCCACTGCAACCTAGGGAAAATTATTTATTTACATTTAATACATAAAAGAAGGCATTGCTATTATAAAAATAAAACTGTTTTCTTCTTTCCCCCTGTAAAAATGACTATAATATAAAAAAATAATATGAAAAGTTTCTGATGAATTCTCTAAATTCACAAAAACAAATATATTTCCAAAACATAAAAAGCTGCACAAAAATTCGTCAAAGGCAAAATTATTTTTTTAAATTATATCCATAACATATCCACTGTTGTAATACATAAATAATATATCCATGTTTTTCAATAAACTAATTTAGACGTCATTATTTACTAAGAAACGAGCGTAACAACAGTTTTAATCCTTTGTCATCTATTTACACTTAATTTTATTATATTAAGCCAAATTGCAATAATTCACCAAATTGTTACGTTTGCTTAGAAAATGGACACATCTATGATCAGCAACGAATCATGAACCGTATATTAAAATTGTGGGTAAGCTTGCACCATATCTAAGATAATAAATTCTCTATAATAAGTTTTTAACACGTGTTTAAACTCTCTAGAACAACTAAGAATATTTAATACGAATCGGCAAAGAAAAAAGAAGAGTGTTTCTTACAATTTTTAAAAATATCAGGATTAAGCCCATTTTTTTACGATTAAGCCATACTCACGATTTTCTGATTCTAGTAAATATTTAAGTATCAAAACAATTTAAATATCTTCATAAAGTAACGTACAAAGTTATGTTACGACTCCAAATTTATGTTCCAGCTAAGTGTAATATGTGACTAATCAGTGAACAAATATTTGAAGTTATCAATATTTTAAGATCACATTAGACAGGCATAGAATGACTCTCAGTTTAAGCTTTTCTGACTGGCTCTCCGATCAGTGGTATAAAACCTGCCTTGGGGCTAGTGTGAAAAACGCCCAGCAGTTGTCTACATGCTAAGCACTTGACTTGTGGCTGACAGCTGTAGTCACTTTCCATCTAAGAGTTCGTCTCTTCAAGTGAAACAATAAAAGAAAAATTATTGTATGTAATATAGAAATTAACTTAAGAAGCAAAAAAATTTTCTAAATTTATAATATTAACATAAGGATCCAATTTCACAAGTCTCTGCCTATGAGAGCCAATGAAATAAATATTTTAAGTACTTAAAAGTACTAAAGATGAAATATAACTCATCATAAAATTAATTAACTCCAGAAGAAATTAATGATTTGCTATTTGGGAAAATAGCTTATTGTTCGAGTGTTTTTCCAAATGTGTTACCTTGTTGAGATAGATAGGTTTATTGAGAAAAAAAAAAAAAAGAAAAAAAAAGAAAAAAAAAGCGATGGCTAGTTTTAGTGATACAATGGGAATGACGCTGACACAGAGTAGAAGCTTCCGAATTATTTTATATGTAATTGAACAATATCCTGTTTGTGAGAGGTTCCTGGACAGAGTGAGCTTTTGACCATCATCCGGGTCTGGTCTTTCCATTGTTGGAACATTGTTGATAAAATCCCAGATTTATTTACTTTTAGTTGAAACTTCGTTTTTGCCTATTAAGATTACATAAAATAGAAGATAAAAGGGGATAATTCACTTGACATGCACAAATGAAGAAGTATTTTCTAACAAAATAAATTAACATGAGAATTAAAACGGATTATAATGTAACGTCATTTACTATTTGTCACACATAATTTAATACATTTTTTATTCATTTATTGTTATTTTGAAATTTCATTGAACATACCAAGACTAATGAGTTAGTATTTTGAGCCAAGTCTTGTACAACTGCACACGAATATATAACCTAATTTAACCTACTTTCGATGTGACCATATTAAAGTACAACAGTACTTTCTATTTATATTTTATAAACTAATTAAAATACGTAAATAAATCTAATTATTAAAATGTAAACAAATATTTCAAATTAAATGGTATATATTAACAAATTATTAGCATATAAATGTAAGATATTGCAAATAATATGCATATATAAATATAATTTTCTATATAATGAAGTTATTAAAAATAGGATGATATATATTGAGTGTTATTTATAATATTTGAAAAAATAAACTTAGTTTAACTATATCTTTGGTTTGTTTCCACTTATATCTTAATAATTTTATAGATGTATTTATGTCCATTCTCTAAAGTAATTGGACTAATGCGCGCTATTTTTGTTTAAATTTATATTTAATTATTTTTTTACATGTTAATAAATAGATTTATTTATGTATTATAATTAGTTAAAAATTATGAATATATCTGTATTTGTTAAAAGTAATCCACCAATAGGCTATTGTGACATTGATATAGAGGTCATATATATTTATGTGCAGTTGTACAGTACTTAGCTCCAGGTACAAACTTAATAGTCATACCTTATTTGGTAAATTAATTGAAATGTCAAAACAGCAAGAATAAATAAATTAAAAAAGTGTAATTATTTATATGTGACAAATGGGACATATAGCAAAAAAGCTTTATTAATTTTATAAATTGTAATAACTCAATATAATAAATTGATTGTTTGTATTTTCATACATGATGAAAATAAAATATTATTATCATACTTTCTGTAATCTGTCTTCATTTGTATCTGCAAACCATCTTCTGTTGGCGAGCGCTTTCGGAAATTATCCATCCTCGTGGCCAAAAACATGTGTTGACGAGGGTGGATAATTTCCGAAAGCGCTCGCCAACAGAAGATGGTCTGCAGAAACCAATGAAGACGGATTACAGAAGGTATGATAGTTCTATATTCATTGGTAGTTATAATAACCCTTTAGATTATAATATATTATCTCTATACTAAAATATTTTGCAAAATCATTTTACCATATTCTTCCATAATCAACTAATTTTATTTGAAAACCTTGTGGATAATTCACACATCATATATAAATATATATATAACCAGANCCCGGGGCGGGATTGGAACATATATATATATATATTTATAAGTTTGAATGATCCTCATTTTTTTTTTCTTTCCGTTAAAGGCATGGCAACCACTGAGGGTCATTATTGCCTCAAATACTACTGTTTATCATCGTTGTAGAATTTAATAGTTATGCAAGATATATATTTTTTTTTCTTCAAATTTTTATAATTCATTTTATTATATTATATTATTGATGCAAAAAAAAAAAACCATCATTAGGACAAGAGCTCTTTTAAATTTTAATCTCTTTCAATTCCTGGCCAAGAGACGGCCAAAGCCCCACCCCCCGATCATCGCCACTATCCTCATTTTTAACATAGACTGATTGCTATCGATATACATTCATAATAAATAAATAAAATAGTCATCGGAATAGAAGCTGTATTTCCATTTCCTTAATGAATTTCAGTGAAGAGAAATGGAGTCATAAATTTTCAAATATTCAAGACTACTATATCAAACCAAGGTATTATTTATTTATTTATTTTGCAAACTGTGAAAAGAGCATTCAAAAGTTGTCTGAATCTGTTCAGTAAATTTATTTATATGACTATGGTGACGTACTTTCGTTTTTTTATATTCCATGTCAGCAATGATTAATCTATAAAATAAACTAATAAACAGACAAAATATTCCATATATAACTCTCATTAAATATCGTCTTCTGCACATCCATGTCACCGGGCTGATCTATATTTTTCATAAAGTACATTTAATAAGCTGAGACCGTAAAATCAGCCTTCTGAATCCAAGAGGACTAAACCGGTGTTCAATCAATCGGTCATTCTTTTATTTATTTTAGAAATATTCTTATTAAACACGCAGGCTATTAAGAATCAGTTTTCTTTATATATAAAACGATATTTTATGAAAGATAGAATAATACTACATTTTAATGATCAAGGTTTCATATAATCTTCAAAATTAGCTATTGAAAATATATTAGACATAGGCATGTAGTTGGAGATGGGAATCGATTTTAAGAAATATTTAAAATAAAAAATAAAGATTGAAACTATATAAAATTTATGTCTATTGTCAAAACTGATGGTATTTTTGGTTGTACACATTACTCTTCTGCTTAGATCCGAGACGTCATAAACTCTTGTCCGAAAGATAGACAGAAATACATCCTAGATACGTCAAACCCGTTATATTATCTATGAGACGTACGTAGTGCCACTGGTATTTGAAGTTTAAAAGAAATAGTCTCTACATCTGCTAAAGAGATTTCCTTTCCATGTTTATGAGTTCTACATATTCAAAAATGATACGCTCACCGATTTTTGTGTGCAATAACATTATATCCTATCTGTAATACGATTTTCATACTTAAACCATTAATAGCATACAATAATATTGAAGTCTATAATAATCATTATCAAATTTCTATCTTACAAATAAATGTATCACATATGACGCATTCTAATGAAAACAGGATTTTCTTTCAGTATCAACATAAATTTACTCCTTTTGATTTGAAATTTATGGATGTTAGGAACGAATTTTTTTTTTTTTTTTTTAATTGACAGCTTGTAGCCAAATCACTCTCTAAAAAAAACTTTATTTACATTTACTGAACCAAAATATACCTCCAAATGCCAATATTATTTTTACTTTTAATTAAAATTGCCTCACTCACACATATCTAAGTATATCAATTTCACGTGGAATCAGGACAAAACATGCTAGTTTTGTTGAGTAATGACTAGTTCCCTCAGTTTGACAGTTCAGATGATAGAGTTCTTTAACTTACGAGTTGCGCCTAGCCATCTTCAGTTTCTCATAGGCAGATCTCCTATCCACTTCCAAGTCACAACCTACGCTTCCTCTACTGTAATAAATATTTTCTGCTCTTACATCAACGAGATCAAGTGATTTTGACACTTTTGATGTCCTCTTCTCTTTCTCCTTCCTGATTTACGACAGAACACTCTCCTCTCACTCCTTCAAAGTACCTTGTCTCTCTTTTCTCTTTTCCCTTGTACCATGTAATTTAATACTCCTTTTTCTTGAAACGTCCTTTTCAAACCCACACGGGATCGACTAGCAAACACCCACATACTGCCCTTAAACAGGTGTCGCTCTTTGAGACCTGTAGAGATTAGATTTTCCTCCTATATAATTCCACTTGTCATCTTCACATGTACATCAACGTTAATTGAGAGTACTGGAGAGTTTACGTTGCGAGTACTCTTATTATTGAACACATGCATCAGTCGCCAGACATACTCGCTTATGCACATCGGTTAAGCATAAGATAATTCTCCTTATTCGAATAACTACATGAGCAACTTGCTAAGTGTACTATAACTCCAGAATTCGTACACTACATTCATTCCCAAATACCCGCATGATATTTTTTCCATAAGGCATTATTGAACCTTACCCAATACACTTATAACTTTATTTATCTTAACCAATTTTGTATAAATGGTCTTTAACATTGATTATTTGTTAATTTCTGAAATGTAACTGAATATTTGTCGGCCAATGCCGGTTATGCCCATTTTTTATATATGTTTTCCAGTTGAATTTACTACATGTTGTCCTCTTAAAATCTTAAGTTCTATTGTCATCTTTTCAGGAGCGCTCCAAAAGTAAAGGCAGAAGTTTTTTTTATTTTTTTTATTACATTCTGTTATACAAAATCTTGTAATTTGATTACTTAAAATAAATGTACATGTATAAAAATAATATAAATAAAATAAAAGAAAGAAAAAATATAATGAAATAAAAATAAAATTAATAATAAAACAAATAAATGGTCATCACTGTGCAGGGAGAAGGGGCCCATCGACCCCACTCCCAATAAGTTTAGGCATTAAGGCCCAGGAGGTCGCGAGGCCATCTCCGTTTTAGTCGCTGGGGAGGATTGTGAGGATTGGAGTCTGACGACAGGGATTGGGCAAATGGATTGGGATGAAATTGGAGTTTACTATGGACGAGTTTGAAGCGGGTGGAGATAAGGTCTTTGACAAAAGGAATATTAAAATCGTGATGAAGGGCAGAGTTGGACACATAATATGGAGCGTTAGCAATTATTCTAAGAATTTTGTACTGAAAGGATTGTATTCGTTGGATATTGGAAGGCTTAGCGGCATCCCACAGTTCTGCACCGTAGGACCAGATTGGTCGTATTATGGTCTTGTAAATGGTTAGTTAAAAGGCAGAAGTAAAATAGAAATGGCTCCAGTACAATCACCTCTGACTATCACCTATTGAACTTGGTTGTTTGTAATACAATGCATTTAAAAAAAAAGAACTGCATAGCTATAAGTGATAAACCATCTGCCTACTGATTGTCGTATACAAGAACATTTTCTTCCTTATTTATATGGACCCTACAAATTTAAAATTATTTAATCTTCATATTTATTTAATGTGCATGCATGAATAAGTAGACAGGGGAACGCAGTCTAAGAGCGACCGATTCCAGTTTCAATATTTCTTTAAATCATTCTATTCTAGTGTCAAATCTCCCAGTGATGTACAACTATCATTCTCGCTTTTTTGAGCATTGGTATAACTAAAATTTCGTGAAAGGTATCGGATATGTTCTATCTTTAGATATGAATGAAAGTTAAATTGACAGCGACTTAAGTCCGGCTCTCGGTAGCCTTAAAGGCACTAATACTTAACAAAACTTTCAACTTAGAGAGCTAGGGTTAGAATTTCACTATATGAACTTCAGTATTATGTTACAAAAACATACAAGTTTCTTAGATCTGATTAATTCACTGTTTATTAAAGATATAGTGGTTATAAAATTATATTTCATATTATAGTTATTATATTTCCTCTAAGATCCTCTGTGAGTAAATATTTTCTTTGGCTTAACTAAAGGCTCATTATATAATTCATAGCAATACCACAAAAATACTGGGGTGAATTTTCCAAGTTTAGGGAGTAACCTCTTACCGTCTAGCCCCAAATTACACTGATGACGTAGAAGAGGGTGAACATGGCTGATGGCATGAAGTAATTGAAAGCAGCCATCCGATTTCTCCCTTCCGAGCTCTTTGGATCATAACTAGGTTTAGTCCCTATCTTTTGGTTCATTTAATCTGTCTTTCTATCTCTCTCTAAGTCGTCCAAAATATCTTGCTCTTATCTACCTCCTTTGAACCGGAAAAGTAAATAATACAAAAATAAACTAATCTCTCTCTCTCTCTATTTCTCTGAAAGACGTCTTTATACTTCACTATGTTTTGCGGGTACTGCATATGAAGCGATGAAGAGGTTCCTAATCCACTAAGTACTGGACCAGCCCGTACATGATCCGAGAAAGTAAGACTGCTGCCAATTACTATCGCTTGTAGAAGGCTTCATAAGGCATGAGTTCGTACCTTTTCCTGGAGGAAGGATAGTATAACGCAATATCAATACTCTCTTAGTTACCAGTAAATAAATATTTCATTGCACAATTCTCACTTCTAATTTATTACAAGATTTTTTAACCTTTATTTATATATTCATTCTGTTTTGATTACAATGAATAGTGCAAATGATATTAATGACAATGACATGAGAAGAGAAGGTGACCAATGACACCACTCTCAAATATTACAATATTAATCTTAATAACAACATCGTTACTAAATTTAATCGCTATTTTTTCTTTTAGACAGACTTAAACGTTTCTTCCTAATGTTTACCTAACCGTATGACCTTTCTTATTGTGCACAGAAATAGAATTTTGCCAATAATTAGATTCGCATAATAAATTAAAAGTAAAATATATGTATATTAGTGTAAAATCCCTGAATTAACTCTAAATTTTGTTTACTTCAATTACAAGAGAAACATTTATCTTACTCATAGTAACTACTGATAAATTTAAACTGATACAATCAGTCATGAAGTCAGAACTTTTAGAAGTAAGATAGATAGGGGTGATTGACGCTATAAATCGCCCAAGGAGAAACTTATTTGAATGAAGAAACTATTCTGCAGTTTTCACTTTCCTTAGTGTCATAGCATTCATAATTTATTTATTATAATTCTCAGCGCTTCACTGATTCATCTAGTAAATGAGAGACTGACCGCATGAAATGAGATTTTACCAATGAAAAATGTATATTATCAAGGAGAATAAGTATTTCACATAAGTTCTTTAAGTACACTTAACATGTTGGACCACATTAATTGTAAAGAGGCTCCAAAAAAAAATATTAAACGAATTCACAAACAAGCCAGATTTTATAAATGTTATGATGATTACTTGGAGTCCATGGAGTCTCATTATTTAGAATTTATAACTCCATTTTTTTGTCTTTTTTTTTGGTAGTGGGGGAAAACCAGAAAATTAAAATGTGCTCTTGGGGGCTTAGGGAACGGCGGATTAGACTCCTTTAATATTTCTTTTGTTTTAATTAAGTTAAAACAATATTATTTAGTATAAAGACGAGTTGGCTAGCAACCGTTGCGGCGAAAGGTGTTATTTACTTTCTTTAATAAGTTTCTCTAAAAGCGATTAATGGTTATTTGTTTATTAACAAATTGTTCAAATTGAAGATTAAGCTAGATTGAAGACTGTGACAGACTTTAAAGTAAATCAACACAAGAACAAATACTCCCGAAATAGAAACATAGTTATTTGCGAGAAGGAAGAAGTCGTGAGTTATCAGACGCGATCCCCTCTACTTCACAGCAAGTTGGCTGTTTATCAGCACTATCAGAGTTGAGCGACATTCACTATCAGACTGTCAGAGTTGGGTGACATGAACTATCAGACTATCAAAGTTGGGCGGCATGAACTATCAGACTATCAGAGTTGGGTGACATGAACTAACAGACTGTCAGAGTTGGGTGACATGAACTATCAGACTATCAAAGTTGGGCGGCATGCACTATCAGACTATCAGAGTTGGGTGACATGAACTATCAGACTATCAGGGTTGGGCGGCATGCACTATCAGATTTTCAGAGTTGGGCGACATGCACTATCAGACTTTCAGAGTTAGGCGGCATGCATTATCAGACTAAGCAGATTAGATAAGCTCTACTTGGCACCCCGCAGTGCGAAAAGCGCTTCTAAACTTTTAGATTTACTTACTGCAATGTATATTTCCCCGATTTTACATAATGGACGATGCATATATCCACAAAAAAATGCTGCTAAAAGAAGACCTCTACTACAACTAACGCGACATTCCAGTAAATACAGGATGTCTTAGATGTACGCTAAAAACCCCCTGTTTTAGATTTTACTATCTATATAGAGGAAGTCGAGTTACTCATGTTGGGTGGGCAATGTATTTTTGGTAATTAAATCTCGAGGTGGAGAGAAAAGTTTATAACTTTAAAGTCAACAATTATAACAACAGTTATTTTTAGAGTTGAAAGATAATTCACAGAACGTCTAAAAAAAAGTATTTCTAACGTTTTAGCTTGAAAGTAATTTTTAACAATTGAACTTTATGTTTGAGCAGCCCTTCTTCTTCTTGTAAAATACAGGAGAAATTCAGATTTAGATTTTAAATTAAAACTATTATATATTCAGTCTGATTTATGTTTATAATATGATGAGAGAGGTGGCACTATAGAAGATGATTGAATAATCATTATATCCTTGTTTTATAACATTGGTGAAGAAACTTAAAATAGAAAACCCTAAAATTAAAAAAAAAAAAAAAAGTGATTTCATGAAAATAAAAAGAAATAAAAACAGTGAAGCTAAAAATGCTTAATAGGTGAGATATTTAGGAATAAGAGTAGAATATTTTCCTACTCCTCTATAGAACTTGCTCTAGCGATCTCATATTTCACGGTGTTTGCCTTCTCTTGCTGGTAAATGACTTATGTCAATCTAAAACGGGTAATCTGCTCAGTTTACGAAAGCTACACATGTGGAGTAGACCAAGAACTGGGTGGGAGAAGGTTAGTGTCCATCTTCCGTCGGATAGCGAGCTCTCTGGATGAGTTCCGTGATGAGGTGATGGTGGAACAAAGACCAAGAGATGGCGAGGCAAGAATAGACTAGATCTCACTGGAAAGGAAAACGTCATTCGAAAAATTCTGGGAAATTGCAGTGGAATTTGCAAGATTCCCGCATTTTATCATTTTTCATTGCGGAATTTATTTAATTTTTTAAACTAATTTTGATGTGATTTTGTCACTTGCAGCCTAATTGGTTTTTTTGAAGAATATATTTTTTTAAATTATTATTACATTACACATTGCACTTATATGCATGTATGGTTTTTGAGTTCGTTTTGCATTTGGGGAGAAGTACCTTTGACTCTTTTTCTACACGAATTGGGTTCAGGACTCCATGCAATGTCCCAATCCGATATGTCTTTAAATCAATTTTTTTTTTTTTACTTCGTCTGGCTCATTAGCCGTTTTAGAGTGAAAAATCCCAAAAGCCTCTTCTTTGGCTATATTTTCAGATATTTCGTTGTCTCTAACTCCTGTATGTGAAAGGAGACAACGAAAGTTTCAAGATTCGCACTAAGAGCTTAGTAGAGAGAAAAACTTTAAGGATCAGATCCCTTTCGTAATTTCTAATTAGTTATTCTAATTGGACATGACTGTGAATTAGTAAAAAAAAAAAATTCCTATGGGGTGAAATGAAAGGTATGAAATATACAATGCAGTGTAAATATAATTAAGAAGAAATGCTAAAATAAATGAGTATACATAATTTTTAGAGTGTATTTTCTTGTTAGAGCTAGTCACTTTATGTAATTAAAAATTCTTACTTTTATTTGTAGACATATACATATCAAATTTTGTTCTCTCTTCTGTCAGACTATGGTCCAACTATAGTAGCTTATGTTTTTTTACCGAAGACAAAGGGAATGTAAAAAAATGAAAGGGAAGGTATATTTCGTCCTCTATTGAGTTACATAATTGAATTCTGGACAATGAGTAGGCCACATAATTCGAGTTTCTTCCAACGCATCTTATTTAATAGAAAATACAAGATAACGTAATACTCAATTTCTAACTTGGTAGTTTTATGCAATTTAGAAATTGTAAGGTTTGTGATTTTTATTAAATTTTTTTGTTCATATAAATATATGTATGTTTGTGAAATCATGTACATATATCTCCCTGACATATGCAGTTTTAAGAATAATCAATGCTGATTACTTCTTCCTAACACTGATTGGAAAAAAAAAAACAAAAAAAAAAAAACTATAAAAATGAACCTCTCTCGATATACCTTTTCTATTAAAAGATCGAGTGCATCCTTGATAGAATGGAAAGGGCAAGTGTCGAGCTGTTGGTAAGAAAGAGAATGGTTGGGGCAAGAAGAAGAGGGCAAAGGACTGCAGAGATCAAATCTTTGGACTATTTAAGTTGGTTCCTTTTACCCGAGTGTGGCCAGAGTAAGATTTATGACAATCGAGGTACGAGTAGACGTGTCTCTTTAGAGCTTAAATCTTGAATATAAAAGTCCTTGTTTCTTTAAAATATGGTTAAATTAAATAACTATGAAGACTGTGAAATGAGATAAGATACCTAAAGAGTCGAGTCCAATATTAGAGAGTGCGGAATGCCAATATAGATCGTTTATGTATCTTGTATGGCTCGTAGGTACCGAGAGAATAGTTAAGATGGAATGGAAGATTAAGAAGAGTTAGTTGTCGCATTTAAGATAGGCCTACCAAGAACAGGACTTCGTCAGAACTCGTAGCCGAAACCTCTACAATGCTTATTAGATTCAGTTGATTGGCACTCCCACGCTACACAGCTCGTGCTTTACACCCTTAAACGTAGGGGTTCGAAAGCTCGGTATAGGTGTATCTAGTACAAAATAGATCTACAGATAATAATAAAATAATAAAAATCGAAGGAAAACAGCAATAAATAGGAAGGCAAAATATTTTGATTATTGACAAAGATTATATGAGAATTCCCATAAACTCTCGTACTCAAGTGAGAAGATCGTATCCCCTTGTCTTTGTATGTTTAGGAGGAGAGAGGGGATATAGGTAGCTCTCCGGGCTGGAGGTGTGAAGTGCTAGAGCGGTTACATCAAAGTCAAGTCTAGCTTAGATATCGATTATTCCTCAGCTGTGGGACTTGAGAGTAATTGTGCATATTCTTAATGAAGTCTCTCATAGATCTCAGTATGACTTACTTGAAAACCCCCTTTCCACAGCTCTCCTATAGAACTATACTTCTTTACATTAACAATTGTGTAATATTAAATAGTTATCTATCCAATGTATGGTACAATTCTATCCTAAACAATAACTATAAACAATATTTGAAATAAATAGACCTTAGACAAATAATAATCGATTTACAAATACATCACTCAAAAAAATAAACACATTACTGATTTTATGTTAGCTAAATATGTGACGGAAATTAACAATTGTTTTTCAGAGTAATTTGTGTTTATTTCTTGGATTTCATTTTTTAAGCATAATTTTTTCATATGACTGATTATATTTACAAATACAGAATAAAGTTTGTTTTCGTTCTCAAAATTTTGAAGTATCACTTATCTGATGAATTAATTGACGAATCACTGACTGAATGTAATAAATAAACACATTTTGGTTTATTATCACATTAATTTTTAGGTGAAGATTACATCGGAATAGGAATAGGAATTGGTAAAATGTCTAATTACCTGATTTAATCCTTCGAGTATAGTCGACATGTGGTTTTAACTTAATTAATGAAACACAGGAAATCTTTGATTGCATTGCTGGAATTATATCCATTCAACTATCTATGAAATGCCGGGTTACGATATACAGAAAAAAATATTACTATTTTTATATTCTGAGATTTTACCGATAAAATAGATACTGAAGCGTATTTTTAGTAAAGCCGGTTCAGAAATAAGATTGAAGAGTATGTCTATTAAAAAATTAAAAAAAACTCCACGGGGAACCAATGGCTATCATATTCAGTTTAGAAATGTCACCCCTCTTGCTGAATGGCGCTCCGACTCTCATCGGTGACACTGGCCCAAGGGCATCGCACATGTGGCGAGTTCACCACCACTTCTGCAGTAATACTTCTTGTGTAACACTACTCGAGTAATTTTCGAAATTTCCGTGGAATTTATATTATCTTTGACCAAAAGACGATTAATCTATCCACTATCTATTGACACTAGAGAGTTTTTTTTACCGTAGATAGTAAAATCATCTAGTAATAGACACTAGATCATCATATTCACTTATGGTTATAATTAAATTGAAAAGTAAGTTTATGCTCTTTACCGTGTCTTCTTCCGTGTTGGACCGTGTCAAATTGTTGATAGTTGCCGAGCTTTCGCACATCATGTGATGGCTTCTTCAGAGCTGAGTAGAGAATGAAAGCTGTTATTTGAAGATTTAAATTCTCTACTCAGCCCTGAAGAAGCCATCACATGATGTGCGAAAGCTCGGCTAATAGTACCAATTTGACACGGTCCAACCCGGAAGAAGAAACAGTAAGTACATCTGACGACCATCGAAGCCTACGTGAACAAGTTTATGCTCTTGATAATCTTTTCTAAGATTCATAACAGACCAGTCTAATATCCAGTACAGCCACTTCTTGCCACTAAACTAAAAAATTTCGGATTATATTAAACCATCCTCATTTTTTTAAAATGATCTTACAAAAACGCAAATTTTTAATAGTTTAACATTATAACTCAAATGCTTTTTAACTCTATTAAAGCATTTTAAAAGTTAAAACATCGTAAATGATAAAAGACGTCATATATTTTGTCATGTAAACATTTATATTTATGATTATAGAAAAATGTAAAAAGAAAAAAGAATCCACGAATACTTCGAGAGGTTTTACAGAAATATTGCAAGAAGGGCAGAGTCTAGTGAGTAGATGAGATAAGAATCTCTATATCTTGTCAGTGTTTGTTTTCTTCCTCAAGTGTAAATGTAATTTGCATATATAATGAGTTTTCCCCGAGTATCGTACCCACACTGTCTTTGTGGAGAAGAAAAAATACGGGCTTCATTTGAAAACGTTGATTGTTTCAATTAATTAGGTATCTCTTTTTTATTTTTACTTTTTATATATGTATATTTTTTTTGTAAAGTGTGTATTTAATGTTTTAAATTGTCTGACAGCATGTATATATCATTGCTAACATCCTCATTTTGTTCGATTACAATATTCTCAATAAAACTGAATATATTGTTTGAAGAAAATATACAAGCATTTTATGCTTTTCGAAAAGAGATACAAATTTATGAATAATAATTAGACTATGAACTCCCTATTTCTTCAATAATAATTGTTTATAGGATCATATACTGCAAAAAAATTTTACCTGTCCTGCATTAATTTGTGAACATTTTTTTCTTATTATTTATAACATTCACAACTACTTTTGTAAATAATAAGGTAATAATCTGTAACTTCAGAGTCAAAATAACCTGACAGACCAGTTGAATAAATTTTTTGTACGCCTGACCCATCCGTTTCCCAAAATTATTGCTTCTCCATCATATCTCTTATTCATTATTTATGATTCAAAAATTATAATCATTTACATATTTTTTAATTTCAATTAACAATTTTATTTTATTTTTTCTTCTATGCGCAGATTATATTATTATAAAAGTTTATTTTATATTTAATCAATCCTTTACGCACTGAGTGGTCTCTGAACTCAATTCTGCTTTTTTCTATGTTTTGAAAAATTCACACAGAAGAGAACAGCTTGTATACATGAAGAGTCTTTTACGCCTGTCTGGTCATGGTTCATTCTCAAAGGCTCGATAGAGTGCATTGTTCACTGTTGTTTACAAGCAGAACAAACTGAAATGCGAAACTACTGGTGTCAGACCAATGAGCCTTAAAGTATGTTGTTATTTTAAAATTAAGAAATTTGGGTATCTAAGATATATTTCTTAAAATTATTTTATTTATTTATTTTGGAAAGAACCATTCAAGTCCGGATAAATAATTATCTTTCCTTTATTTTACTCCTGGAAGTCGAAAAGCCTGGGAGTTGAATACTTAGTCCTCTTCTAGTCATCCTTTTCAGACACAAGATTCCACAGTAGATTCATCTTCTACTAGGAACAAGTACTGGTGACAAGATTCTTTCGAAAAGGTCTGTCTGAGGATGGAGAAAGTTTTCTTTGAATTAGGATTGGGTATCATTCATATATTACGCTTTGACATATTTGCACTATTTATGAAGTCTGCGATATTTTACGACATTATATATTATATATAGGAATTTATACTTGATTGTTAGGACGATTCGTCTCTTTGGTAAAACCTGCCAGTTGTATACAACGTCTTGTTACTTTGCAGAATTCGTTAAGTCATGTTTATTATAGCTTTCAAACAGAGCATGGATTCTTATTTTTTTTAAAGTACAATATGTATTTTTAGGTAAAAGCTTTCGAATTTTATGGGCTGTCAATATTTCCATGGTAGCTTCTCCAGTAGGAATTCAGTTGATTGCTTTTGGTATAACGGATGTTGATCCTGAAGAGGACGGGACGTCTAGTGGACAATACTGGCTGGTCAATATGGCCGGTGACAACGTGCTGGTGGAGGACCTGTGATGTCTATCCACTAGCCGCTCTCTGACATCCGGATAGTGGTGATTCCAGAGGCAAGAGCTTCCGTCAATCTGACCGGGCTCTATTAATCCACTTCGGCCCCATCACTTTCATGATGATGATATGTATAAATAATTATAGCTTGATAATACTTATAGTAAGTCAGGGTAAATAGGGCAGGAGAAACGGAAGAAAAATATAAAAGACGTAGCACCAGCTGGTTTCGATCATACTCGAGGGTGGATTTCGATCGTGGATTTTAAAGTCCTCTCCTTCATCGGGCAAGGCATAATCGGCTAGCCATTCGTCAGTACATAACCAAACAGCATATACAACTTTAATACTGAATTGTCTAAGATTTTTTTATTATTTTTAATTGCAAGCCCTAGATCCAGATTTCCACCGACTTTCCCAATGTGTAATATTTGATTGAGAAAATCTGTGGAAATGTTTTCAAAATTCTATAACTAATACAAAAAAAATTGAATATAGATGGTGATGTATATAAATTTGAGAAATTATCTTCATGATAAAATTGATTTTTGTAAATAAATCTCATAATATTATTAATTTGTTGTATTTGTATCCAATAGTATGGCCATTCTTTGTCGCATTTAAAGGTAAACATTAAATGAATATAGGAATAATTTTTTTTTGCTTCTATCTATTAGATGCTGAAAGTAATAGTAATGTATGCTATCACGAGTCCGTATACCACCGCTCAGACAGCTAAATTTTAGTATTTGCAGTGAAATTTTGGATTCCTCATTTAAGTACAAAAAGAAAGACTAAATTCGTTTTTGGGCAAAGTCGGAGGAATTGAGAGTGTTTTTTGTTACTTTTTGCAACGCCAAGTGCGTTTTAAAATTTCTTCTTTTGTGATTGAGTGTGTGAAGTGGATGTAATATTAGACTTATGACTGCAAAATGCATATAACATATGTTTTAATAGTAAGAAAAATATATTATAAATAATTCGGTGAAATTCAACAATTAGGAGTGAGGATTTTCTAGAAGACTCATATGGATACCTCGAATAGTTAACTAAAACTATAGAAGTCACAAGCAGTAGTAGTAGACAGTGAGAATTTACTCAATTTTGGTGTGGTTTGAACGAAATTTAAATTTCTGGTATTAAATAGTATTGGTAGCGTTAAATGTACGTAATGTCCTACTTCCAGTAATTTGTTCATTGGCAGTAAAAGAGGTTACGGATGAGTGAAAAAGTGTATTTAGCTCTGGCTGAGTAGAACTAAGTACGTAATAGGGTGGACACATGGGATCGATTCTTGACTGGAGAGAACATTTTATTTTCAAATATTTTATTATTTCATTACTAATTTAAATGTTTTATATAATAAAGGGTTTTAAGAGTTTTTAATTTTCTCACATTGTTTTATCGTTACTAATTTACGAATAAATACTCAAAGTGCTATAACTTTAACACATTTGTGTTAAACATTATTTTTAAATTAAATTTTATTTACTTTTACGTGTAGAATACTTTTGTTTTGACACTACTTAAAGGTGAACTTGTGCTTCGGTCAATTTTTTGTACTGTAAATAATTTATGTAAAAGCTGTATGCTACTATTCAATACCTGTAAAAAGGAGAACATGTATAAATTGAAATCTCAACTGAATCTTAGAGCAGATAAGCTAAATGGAAGAAGAATTTACCGAGATCTGTTAAAAGATTTTGGTATATCCGACTTAAAAGTTACGGGGGTTGGGATTTGACAACTTGTCCTCGACTTCTCACCCCGCTGTCAGCTTCTATTTCTGATACCAGCCCTTAACTTTCTTTCTTCTTTCTAACTGTAGTTTTTTTTCTCGCCTGCCCTCAATTATCTCCGTGCTTCACAAGAAAGTATGTCCTAAAGATATTGCATCACACTTCATTGTACTTTTGTAAAAAGTCTATCAAACAAGAACTGTAAGAGCTAAGCGATTTGATGTGAATTGTCATTATTTATGTCATTATTTATCTACTTTACTATAATAACTTAAATTAAAATTAAATGTATTTTTACTTTAAATTTTTTATTTGAGAACCCGCATTCATATATTTTTTTATTATGTACAAATTAAAGTATTAAGTTAAATTTTGTGTAAAAAATGTGATGTACAAGAAAGAACAACTGAACAGCACAAATGTGAATTTTTAATATCAAAAAATTACTAACAGACTACCTCTACTAATCATCTAATTTTTTTCTATAAAAAAAAAAACACTTAAATATACATTTTAGAGCGTTAGGAGCTGTAATTATTTAAATGTGAATGCCTCTCCAATGATTAAACTGCTTTGAATAGAGTATCTACCTGCTGATAGTCCCACTCTCCTTGATCATGGCTAAACCTCAATGGCTGCAGGGGTTGTAAAAAAAAAATAAACCCTCATTGCAGCAGAGGAGGCAAACACATATCAGGGGTGTGTTTATTAGGAGACATGTGACACACTAGATAAAGTCTTGCAATAACCCCATAGTGCCCTATTTCTATCTTCATGTCTGCCCGGAAGGTAGAAGGATTTTTTATTTGCTTTTTAGAGAGGCTCTCTACAGGTTTCCACCCCATTCTAAACATACATGTCTCTGGACAAGCTTTTAATAATCGATAAAGCATGTCCAGGTCGGAGTTTGGACACGTAGTGCATGAATCGCAAGACCCGAACGGATCCCCTGACCTAACCTGGCGCACCTATGTTTTAACGATAAATGCGCAGTTAAGAGTTATTTTTAATAAAGTAAAAAATTATTCATGCTATTGCTGCTGAAAAATTTGCCATGGTCTTCTTAAAGACAGATTCCAAATTCTCATACTGTATGCTTCTTAAAAATACGTATCATTTTCGACTAAATATAAAAATACAAATAATAACAGTGAAATACTTTTGTAACATTTTTTCACTGGAAAATTGCCTATAAAACGTATAATAATAACTTTAAACCGCATTGTTTGCAATCGGTTTCAATTTATTGAAACATATGTAAAACAGCTGTGGAGGTGGATATGTAAAACACCTCCACAGCTGTTTTACATATGTTTCAATAAATTGAAACCGATTGCAAACAATGCGGTTTAAAGTTATTATTATACGTTTTATAGGCAATTTTCCAGTGAAAAAATGTTACAAAAGTATTTCACTGTTATTATTTGTATTTTTATATTTAGTCGAAAATGATACGTATTTTTAAGAAGCATACAGTATGATCATGGTCCTGTGTTGACGCTCTGCTGCAGTTTGAATAGATCAAAGCTAGATTAGTGTGGGTCAGTAGTGTATCCGTTCGCCAGAGATCTCTCAAGGTGCTGGACTCAATTTACTCCTCCGATATACACAAAGCAAACTGGACCTTCCCTTATGTACAATGGTCAATATTTATGTGGAAGCAGGGGAAATTACCCTAGAAATAAGGATAAACTTAGTTCTTTATCGTATCGCTTAGAAATATTAAAAAAAAAAAAATCTATCATTTGATGGTCAATATACAGTAGTATATTACTGGCTTTAAATAATGACTTTAGTTGTGGTATTTAATCCCACGAATATTTTATACAAGAAATGCAAGGGATTTAGAATAAAAAAAATAAAAAAATCTTACTACCTCAGCCGGGATTCGAAGCAGGAGACCCGGGTTCGAGTCCTGAGTGAGGTAGTAAGATTTTTTTATTTTTTTATTCTAAATCCCTTGCATTTCTTGTATTACTGGCTTTATTTTGACAATGGATTGTGATGGATTGACTGAGAAGGAGATAAGACAATAACGCCCGGAAGATATTGTGTATTGTGGAGGGGAGTGCCCAACCTTAAAACATATTTAATTGCAAAAACCACGTACTCTGTTCTTCTTCACCAATAGTTCTATGTGTAAGTACCATGGATTAAGACTCATTAGTCCTGTTCCAGAAATACCCGAGGAAAGAACGAAATGGTGTTTTAATTAAAATTGAGAAACTACCAACAATTTTCAATAGGTGGCTGCTAATTGAAAAAAA
>KZ806885.1:948458-963779 GCA_000696205.2 Oncopeltus fasciatus
AACGTACAACGGACGACAGAGATCTATATATATATATAAGAACAGGTTGGAAACATATTGTAGTGAACACAAATGGAAAAATATCGCAAACGCGAGTGATTGTAGGTATATATATAAATTTGTGTGAATTTCCGCTAAAAAAAAATTATTTTTAAGAATTGTATGGTATATTCTAATAACTAACTAAGTAACTAGATATTTAACTTAACATTTGTTGAGTAATTCGTTAATTTTTGGTAGGACTTGGGACTGCTAAGCTTCTAATGTTAGGACGATATTGTATTGTTTAGTTTGTAGGTAAAATACCATTACCAGTGAAATAATGTGACTGATTTATTATATAATGAAAGTTCATTTAAATATGCATTTTTTTGGATTTTATGAAAGTTACTAAAAAATATTTGTAAATTATTGCAGGAATTCACATTGACAGACAGGCAAAATAAGCTGTCTGGAGAGCGACCCAAATCACCATTGCAGATTACGACTCCAAGGGATAAGTGAATAAATTTTCTGAAATGTCGAGAAAGCAGTATTCAAGCCCTGAAAGAATGGATTGAAGACAGAAATCAAGAAAGGAAGAGAATAAATGATAAGTAATGACTATCTCCGAACGAAGTAAAACTAGACATAATTGTATGAAGTATGCAATTAACAATTCGGTGGTTCAATTGGTAATGGACATAGTTTTCTTCACTCGAAATATTAGAGGTAAAACTAAGAATGAAATATATTCTATATTTTAAAAGCAAAAGAGAAAGCTACTTAATTAACAATTAATTCATATAAAACCGAAATTCATTTCTGCTTTATCTTTATATATCTATCTATATAAAGTTATCTTTATAATGTATATTTAGTCGTATACCCTCCCTCGAACTGAGAGCCTGGTGGTATGAGGATGTCGGCTCCGATGACTGCAATGAACACCAAAAAATGTGAAGCACAATGTATTCTCTCATCGTTTAATATATTGTATAATGACTTCATTGAGGCAATCTTTTATATTCTTTGAATATTTTAATTATCACATATATGAAGACTAGCTGCTAATTAAATTAATAAATTCTCTTCTGTGAAGTAACCTTCTACTGCTACGTTATTGTCCAAAAACAATGCTATTTACTCAAAAATAAATTTATATACTAAAATATTATAAATGTATTTGTGAATTGTACAAAAGTTTAAAAATTATATGAAAAAAAATATTGGTAGACTTAAAATCCCTTACTTAAAATAAAAGTAGATGTTTTAGGGGGGAAAGTTAGTTAGCAAGATATTGCACAATTTTATGAGTGTGATAAAAATGTAAAATTTACGGTTTTATACCACAAAACTTTAACCGTCAAGAATAAATGAAACAAATGATAAATTAAATATGACAAACTCATTTAATTAATTTCCATAACTAATGACGAGAAACTTTGATTTAGCTGATCTATAGCAGATGCAAATGTCGGTTTAGATTTTTTCGAAAATACTCAATTACCAATTCGAATTTTAATGAAATTCACATAGTGGCATGAAACTATTCTCAAAAGATAAATTACAAAATATATGAGGGCAGGTCAAAATTCAGAAATGAATTAAATAAAAACACAAAACTTATATTATTCGTCAATATATTGTCCCTTATTACAAATACATTTATTACTCTTATTTTTAAAATTTTTCTATACCCTACAAATAATAATTTTATTTTTTGGAACCAAATGAGCATAAATAGCTTCCTTTTGTTGGTCTTCGTCCTCAAATCGCCTTCCCCTGAGTTCCTTTTCGAGATTCGGGAACAGAAAGTAGTCACTGGGGGCTAGATCTGCGCTGTAAGGAGTATGATTGGTTAAATCAAAGCCTAAGGTGCCAATCGAGGCCATCACTTTACGTTAGGTGTGCAAGTGGCAACGCAATAGGTATTGCGGAAAGGTTTCCAAACTGATGAAATTATATGTATTATAAGTACTAGACAGAAAATGGCCGGGTCAAGAAAATTGTGTGAATATAACTACTGATTAGATAAACATGATAAGGTGTAAGTCTTTTATCTCAATTCCCTTCTTCATTATCAGGCTGAAAACTTTCTGAGCTCCCCTCGTAAACTTTTTTTTATAAATAAAATTTTATTAATCGTAATTCCGAAGTGCTTTTACGTCTGCACATAATATATAATAGAAAAGCGGTTTGCCTGACTAGTTATTTGAACAGCCACCTAAATGAGTGAACTGGTTGAGAAGGTTAAGAAGACTCGAATGAGCTTACTTCGTACAAAAAAAAAAAAAACGAAGAAGAAGAGGGAAATAAAAATATAGATAGAGAATTTTGTGAATATAACTACTGATTAGATAAGCATGATAAGGTATAAGTCTTTTATCTTAATCCCCTTCTTCACAATCAGGCCGAAACTTTCTGACCTCCCCTCGTAAATTTTTTTTTTATTATTAAATTTTATTAATTGTACTTTCGAAGTGCTTTTACGTCTGCTTTGATTTCTGTATGTTTTATAGAGTAATGAAAGTATAGTTATAAATAAACATAGGCAAATAATAAATTATGATAATTCATTTTGTTTTTTCATCTTCTCACCAAAAGTTTTTTTTTATGTTTTAACTTTGATCATAATCTAGCAACGTGTAGCATGTTAGCTCACCCAACCATTTACCAACAGATATTTTTGCGAAGCATGATTGATTCAGGAGACAATAAGCTGTTAATATTCTATGAATATCGGATTTATTAAAGCATTTTAATTTCATATTTAATAAATATTAAAATAATAATAATAATCAGACTTAATTACTGATTAATAATACATGACTACTATAGTTAACTTATTATGGTAAGTTCAAACGATACACTAAAGTTAAATCAGATTAAAGGAACTATACAGTAAAAATGCTCTCATCGTAAATCTTATTTTACTATGAGTAAAGCGAATTAATTCCAATTTACATAAATATTTACGTTTTAAGGCCACGTTAATCTACAGTCTGATGTGTAAGAGTATTCCACTATTTAGTTAACACTCTAGGTTGCATGTCTCTTTGGCACTCATGCATATTTCAACTACAAAAACATGACATAAGGTGTTATTGGGGAATTTGTATTAGGTGTTTAGTCAATTATCTTTTATTTATTAAATTAAAAATTGTTCAAATTGTTCAATTATTTATAATCAAGAATTAGAAATAATTATCATTTGAAAGTTATGAAAAACATCTAAAATAAGATTAATTTACACAACCATAATTGCGTGCAAATTTATGTGTTTATTTGAAATTAATCTAATAAATTCATATTCATGAAATATCAATGAAGGTATACGCATCTTCCTGAAAGATAAGTTTAAAAAAAAAAAAAAATAATAAATTTCGTTGAGCTAATATTTTATTTAATGCTCTATTTTATTAGGAAATAGCAAAAAACAAAAGGAAACAATAAAAAATAATGGTCAAATATTTCAGCTGAATTTGGTGCATTGAAGCAAAAAAAAAATCCTTCGAATTGCCTTGATAACCTATACGCTAACTATAAATAATTCCTTATTCAAAATTCATATTGCTTTTTTGTCCGATTTTTTAGTAGAGCATTGTAGACTCTACTACCATACAAATAAAAACGTGTATTTTATATATATATATTCGCAAACGCGANCGGTTTTACACCACAGAAGTAGCTGATAATATGATCCGAGTGTATATATATATATATATTGTGTATTAAACTACTACGTTATATAAGTATAAATATCACTAAGCTATAAGTTAGTCATAAATTGGCATTTTAGTTTTTTGAAAAATGCATCTAGTATAAATGAATGACTTTTAAATGTATAAATAAATTGTTGATTATGTATAAATACAACTATTGTAATGAATTATATATTTCAAACAAATTAAAAAAAATACATTTTAATTCATGTATTGAAAAAGTGTGAAATAGTATTGTCGTAGATTAAAATTTTGAAAAAGCATAAATTCATAATCTTATTTTAAAAAATAATGCATGGCATTCTTCTTACTATATACAAAAAATAAAATATAGACTGCTGGGACTTGAAGGACACACAATTTCTATGAAAGCACAACTTTTCATATATTTAAAAAAAATCAAATTGGAAATTAATATAATATTGCTTTTTGGAGAAGAAAAAATAGTTACATAGTTTTTTTCTGATGCTCTTGGGCGATGTATTCAATAAATAGAGTAAAACCGAATAAATACCAAATTATTGAGCGAAGCTTGTTTTCTACTTCAATCCTTCCAAAATGGAATATAGTTTCCACTTAAAGGTGGAATCAGAGCAGAAAAAGATGTATTACATAATTTGAGATAAATAGATTCATCTATTTTGCCATTCTGCTCATTACTCTCAGGCTGTATTCCATATTTATATAATCATTATCATTTAACGCTATTTAACTGATACTCAAATTGTTCAATGAGCTATGTTTTAATTTTTACTTGATTTCAGTATTCATTCGTAAAAGTTTATTGATAAATAATTATTTCTTTTGCATATATATTTCATTGTATTATTTACAATTATATAATTATTCATACATATAATACAATTTATTCATACTTAATAATTAAAAAACAGATACATATTTATTATGTACATTGTGATAATTATACACGTCTGTTAACTAAGAAGTACTTAATTATAAATGGAATCAACAATAAATTCAAGCCTAGATTAATTTTTTTGATAAAGATACATGATCAAAACTTTGCTCAATAGTACCAATTATTTTTACTGTGGACACTAAATTTTAAAGCCATTCTTTATGCCTGAGATAATTGATTTCTGCAGGATAGGGAAATACCATTGCTTATCATTCTGCATTTGAAGATATCAGTTCGGATAATCTATGAGAAGGATGGCAGAAAGAGTTTGAAAGGAGAGGGACTGGAAAGTAAGAAAGATGGATTAAATGATACATTTAGAAGTAGAAGAGATTGAGAGAGAGAGAGAGAGAAGAGACGCGGGAAGGGACAGAAGAGAGAGAAAAGACTCGGAGTGATATTGAGGAAATGAGAAACGGAAAGAAGGAACCCGAGGGAATTGTGGGTGCTAGCGCCCTCACATAGGAATATATATATACATAACTGACATGGACGTTCAAGAGAGGGATGCACACACATACACGCGAAACATGTAGGGCTTATCGGAGTTATAATCCTACCAAAGGGGATTCCAGCGAGGGAGGGCCCAGACTAATGGAATTTTCGTATTGTTTCTTCACCCTTACCAAGCTCTGACTGTCGATTACGTTAAATCGTCCTTGAAATAGATGTAAATTACGTCCTTTTGAAATGAAGCGTGAATCATTCTTACGAATTTATAGGGTAAATCTTTAGTTACACTCCAGTAAGAATTAATCATAGCCATTTCTGGCTTTAAAAAAAAAAAAATTAAAATTACTCTAAATAAATGCTCCTATTCTTTAATTTTTTTTTTCGACAAAACTCTCCGATCAGAGCTAGAATGTAAATCTAGAATAAATTCTATCTGAAATATGCAATATAGAATAAATATTTTGTTCCTAAAACACATAGATCTCTGTTTGTATACTTATCGCCGTGCGTTTTGTTAACATTACCATATATATCCTCTAATACTCTAGCAGTGTTAATGCCGCTTCTTGCCTAAACCAACGATAACTTTTCTCTATGACTGTGTAGCTCAATGTGATTTCATGGACTCTACCTGCTTCTCATAGTTAACTATCTTAGCTACCTTTTGCAAAATATTTTTCCTAATTGGTGGTCACAAGATTTCCTAATTTTTCTACTATTTTTAAGCTAAAAAAAAAAAAAAAATTAAGAACCCCGATTATTTACCAATAGGGCAATTACATTTAAACTAATTTTCATAGGATATGAAGTTTATTCTCTGTTCTCAATCCTGGGGTTTTGGGTTCAAATCCTGCCCCTCATTAATAAATAAAAGCATGTACTGAATCATGTATGTTTATAGTGAGATGGCAACCAGTAAATGAAAAAAAAATACCCTTTTAACCTTTATTATACTTAAAATAATTTCTATAAGACATAAATTAGAGCGATTTACAATGTTTTCTTAACATTTATTACGTAATGTTTACCAAACTTAAAGTAATTTATTTAATTAAACAATTAGTACAAGATATTTATTAAAACTCTAATAAATATGGTCTAGGATTGATAAAATTAAGCAAATGCTTGTTTATAATTATCACTCAGCTTTTGTGGCTGGATGTGGGAGATGTATTAATTTACGGATGTAGACTATAGCTAGGTGTGTGTGATTCATGTGTTTCTTCAGTCACACTCACTGGCATCTCTTATGTAAACAATAATTAATCATGGCCTTCAGACAGCTCCACCAAAGGCAGGTGTTGGTTATTTTACAATTACTTCTATCTGCGCCGTTGAGTATGATCTTCCTTTAATTGCATACCACTTATCTAAGATCTTAAGTGATTTCCGTTTTCGTCCTTCCCTGAGGCAAACAAGTCATTTAAATTTGCTTCGCTCCACTCACAAGCTGTACTAGGCGACTTCCAGAGGATCTTCTCTTCTCCTTTTATGCACTTTCAGTCCCACGCTATTGGTCATTGCATTCAGAACAGCAGAATGCAAGCTGTGTGCACGGTAACTCCCAAAGGATCTTCTCTTTTCCTTCAATGCACTCGGTATATTTCAGTTACACGCTATGCTCATTGCATTCAGAACAGCAGAATGCAAGCTACGTGCTCGGTAACTCCCAGAGGATCTTCTCTTTTCCTTCAATGAATTTGGTATATTTCAGTTACACGCTATGCTCATTGCATTTAGAACAGCAGAATGCAAGCTACGTGCGCGGTAACTCCCAGAGGATCTTCTCTTTTCCTTCAATGAATTTGGTATATTTCAGTNAAGGAGAACATAGGTTTAACAGTTATTTAAACATAATAAATTTTTTCCCTCAATCTTTAAGGTCTTCAAACAATATAAAGTCATTATCACAGTCCTATTCTTCTTCGTTTTTTTAAAGTTCTAATAATATTTTCCGATAATAGTCCTATTCTAGAGAAAAGGATTTGTACTTTGCATAAATAGCATATGTACTATATACACTTATATTTATCTGGTTCCACTTAATAATAAATATCTGAAAACACCCTATAAGAAATACTTAACAAAACCTATAATTTACTAGCTATGAATAACTATGATATCCTGTTATCAAAGCTATAGATACTCATAACTGCAGTAAAATCAAAAGAGTTGTCAGAATTGAAGTACAGAACTGATTTCGATGAAATTTGAAATGGGTTTACTTCCCTATTATTATCTGGATAAAAATCAGACGGCGTAGTAAAAGGGTCGAAAACAGAAGTGATTTGAAAATTCTCTTTTCAAGAACAAAAGTTATACTTAATAATAATACTTATATATTAGTTAAATTAAGAGTCTATAGTAACAAGAACCAGCTCATTTATAATTCAGCAGCTCATTCCTTGGTGTCTCCCGGTGCAAATTCTGTGCTTAAAAATCTGTCCCTCTTACTCCTAAACGCAAAGTGTGCAGTTAGTGTGAGGATTTGATTATCCTCATCTTATTTTTTTCCCTCTTTTTATCGAAATTGTTTCAATCAATAGTACTGTTGGCTCAAATTTCCTTTTCGGTAGTGACTTCAATACCACTTACTTCCGTGGTCGAACGTTTCCTATCCCTCCTTTGAGAGGCCACCTACTTACCATCTTTCCTGAAATCCCAAGGCTTCAAGGCTTATAAAACTCGCTTTCATGTCGTCATTATCACAGTCCTATTCCTCTCTGCTTTCCTTTAAATTCGAACAGTATGTTCCTCTAGTAGTCCTATCTAGATTCAGGCAACTAGAAAGTGGTGGGTCTGAAAAGTAAGCCCCTACACCTAGCTTGGGGGTTGCTGGCTAATAACGACTTCCCGATTGAGCAATCCAAAGACAAATATAGAAAGGAAATAAGCTGAGCCAATTTTCTGGAATAAGATAGGAAAACGGTTTGCCTGACTAGTTATTTGAACTGTCAGCTGGATGATTGAACTGGTTGAGAAGGTGAAGAAGACTCGAATGAGCTTACTTTGTACAAAAAAAAACAAAACAAAAACGAAGAAGAAGTGGGAAAAATAAATATAGATCCAGGACTTTACTGTTCTCTCACCAGGACTTCGTTAGAAAGCAGCAAGTGGTGTTGTAGACTTTGTATCAAAAAGTCTTTACTACCTTGACCAGGAGCCAAAAATTTGTGAGCTACAGAAATTAGCCTCATAAAATACTGGAAGGAGAAGTTCACTCGTTGATTGCCATCTATAGAACCAAAGGCTGTGCAGGAGAGAAATAAAAATATACTTTAAAGTTTGACACTTGTCGCATCAGATGCAGGGTAAAAAGTATCGCGGGAAACTTCAAGCGGACTGCATGGTAAAATGTGAAAGTAAAGATTGTTCATCAGAAGAAAGTCTAACATGTTTTTTTTTTTTTTGTTGAGAATTAGAACATCTTTGGCTCATGATAAACAAAAATACTTGAGAAAAAAAAGTCAAATATAATTTTTCTAAGTAAAATATCATGAAATGATTTTGACCAGAAGATAATACAAACCAGCAAGAGAAACTATAAATTACTTTATAAGGTCAATAAAGAAATGAGAAAATAAAGGCAGCTTATATTAAAAGGAATCAAAAAAAGAAATACTATAAGTATAATTTTAATATTATTATATTTAATGTGTGGAATCCAGAATATCTGTAGTGCGAAATAAAAGAATAACTTTTTTAAAGAGAAACTGATATATGCCATCTCAAACGTGAAACTTGGAAAGTCAGCTTTTATATGGATGAAGTATCACCAGAAATTAGTATGTAAATGGGGATTGAAGATCATGAAATGTTGACCATACTCCCAAACCCATATGAAGTGAGAAGGAAATTCCCAAAATACATGGGAGATTATAGTTATAATCTTATTCAAAAAAGTGAGATTACAAAAGTATAAATAATCATCAAAGTACAAGATCGTTAAGTTCAAATGGGGAGGTTGTAGATAAAAAAATTAAAGTAATCATTACTGATAGCTCAAAATGTTTTAATAAAACAAACATTTTTTTCAAAATTTTCATTTAAAAATATTTGCCTGCACCAACTCTTTCATTTTTACATTCTAAACCATCCTTAAATCTATAAAAAGAACTACAAAATTGTGAAAGAAAATATGAAATGGAATAGCTATTAAATTAAAGCAGATATTAATTAATAGAAAAATATGTAAATAAGTAGGTCGAAGGAGGAATAAAATATAGAGTAGCACTATAAATAAATAAATTCATCACACACACGTAGCTATCATAAAACCTAAGGGTGCAGAGGAAGGGCCTAGAATTTATGACTCACTGCAGAAATCTGTACAGCAACTCGTCTACCTTTAGAGCTGCTTTATCTCTCACTTTATTGACTCCATCTTCTTCAAGTGATACTCAATAAAGACCTACTTAGGCTAACTCCTCCATTTTAACTCATCCCATCCTCAACACCAAAAAAAAAAAAGAAAAAGAAAAATAGTAATGAAGAAAATATAGTTCACAAAACAATTACACATTCTGACAGGATATTTTACAATAAAAACGTACAACGGACGACAGAGATCTTCCTTTGTAATGGCTTCCATGAAATAGAAAACTTTATCTGTAATCTCTGCAATTCCACTTCCACTCAAAACAGTGGCTCTAATCTTTGCTCCATCCCTATCGTCTATTTTCTTTCTGAAAAAATTAGGAAATCTCCCCGTAGAACATTACCAATTCAAAAACTTGTTTTTTCTACCTTACAATAAACTTAAATATCTCTTCAATATCCTCAAAGATCCCATAATTCTTGGTAACAGAATTAATGTCACTAATAAAATTATTTTTTCTATTCCAAAATTTCACAGATTATAAATTGGCCAAATTAAAAAATCCTATTTCGTGTAGACTGAGCACACAAAAAGACAAAACTAACACATACAAGAAAAGAAAAAAAAATTAAAGGCCCTTATAAATCACAATATATACAGTATACATACATTTGACAATAATAACTTTACTAGTGTTTCAACTGAAAAAAAAAATTAATATCCTAAACAGTTTACATTAATATATAACACAAAGAACGAACGTAGAACAATTTTTATGACCTCTTCAAATCTCTTCAACATTTTGAAAACTGTCAAATATGTTTTTGACATTCATTTTTATGAATACCAAAATGGTAAATCAATGAAATTAAGTTTATTTAATGCACTATGAGAGCGATAATACTTGAATAAACCACATCTACAATAAGCAATATTCAAGGAACTATTAAATTCTATATGAAAAATCGAGAAGCAGAAATTTAAAACTCGGCACATTTCTATATCTATAACAAAATAGTAAAAACTTTCAAATATTTACTATATTTCAAATTTAAATATTTGAATAATATTGAAAGCTTTTACATTTGAAAATGGAAATACGAATTTAGAAGAATGATTATCGGCCAAATGATATTCAAATGGATAATTGAATTATTTATATATACACAATTTAAATGATTTAATTGTTAAAATTTCCATAATTGCATTTTGGTCCTCTTCAACCAGGACCTGGCTGCTTCAGTCAAAAATGTTCTCCTACCTATAGCAACCCTATTAAATTTTTATCCACCATAATTTACCTACATTCCTCCTTAAAGTTCCCTTGCTTCTCCAAAACTTCTTTGAACTCACCGCCAAGGACCCCCACCTTTCTACCACATTATATTGTACTTTACCTTATTTCCCTCTGACTTTGTTATGGATATTTCCTAAATTATACAACAGTTTCTCTCATGTGTAGTTTATTATATATATTGTATTTATTTATTTACTTTCGTNCATATTGTAGTGAACACAAATGGAAAAATATCGCAAACGCGAGTGATTGTAGGTATATATATAAATTTGTGTGAATTTCCGCTAAAAAAAAATTATTTTTAAGAATTGTATGGTATATTCTAATAACTAACTAAGTAACTAGATATTTAACTTAACATTTGTTGAGTAATTCGTTAATTTTTGGTAGGACTTGGGACTGCTAAGCTTCTAATGTTAGGACGATATTGTATTGTTTAGTTTGTAGGTAAAATACCATTACCAGTGAAATAATGTGACTGATTTATTATATAATGAAAGTTCATTTAAATATGCATTTTTTTGGATTTTATGAAAGTTACTAAAAAATATTTGTAAATTATTGCAGGAATTCACATTGACAGACAGGCAAAATAAGCTGTCTGGAGAGCGACCCAAATCACCATTGCAGATTACGACTCCAAGGGATAAGTGAATAAATTTTCTGAAATGTCGAGAAAGCAGTATTCAAGCCCTGAAAGAATGGATTGAAGACAGAAATCAAGAAAGGAAGAGAATAAATGATAAGTAATGACTATCTCCGAACGAAGTAAAACTAGACATAATTGTATGAAGTATGCAATTAACAATTCGGTGGTTCAATTGGTAATGGACATAGTTTTCTTCACTCGAAATATTAGAGGTAAAACTAAGAATGAAATATATTCTATATTTTAAAAGCAAAAGAGAAAGCTACTTAATTAACAATTAATTCATATAAAACCGAAATTCATTTCTGCTTTATCTTTATATATCTATCTATATAAAGTTATCTTTATAATGTATATTTAGTCGTATACCCTCCCTCGAACTGAGAGCCTGGTGGTATGAGGATGTCGGCTCCGATGACTGCAATGAACACCAAAAAATGTGAAGCACAATGTATTCTCTCATCGTTTAATATATTGTATAATGACTTCATTGAGGCAATCTTTTATATTCTTTGAATATTTTAATTATCACATATATGAAGACTAGCTGCTAATTAAATTAATAAATTTCATAATAGATTCAATAAATAAATTTTTGTTATCGATTATTTACATGAAACTAAATTAATATTAAGATAAGCATACACACTGTAGACGTAAATAATACAATATGGGTATTTATTCGTTACAATCGAAAGAAGATATTGCAAACAAGGTTTATTTGCAAAGGTGAGGCAATTCACTGAAGATTAGTATCGCTGTATTTGTGCTCAACAAATAACGGAAAACGAGGATACATAAATAAAATATAAATATTTTACTTTGCCGATTTTCTTCGAAGGTATGTTTTAATATGCCAACAACGTACTTTATTTATCCTTTAATTTTTAATCGGAAAGAAAAAAATCTATTAAAATAGCACAAAAACAAGGATCGTATATTTTATTTCACAAAATGTATATCTTTTGAACTAAATATATGATCAATGAAGGCTTAGCGTGGGCGCAACCAAATAATGGTAGACATTTATACGAATCCCTGCACTCAATACAAAATGTACTAACCTTGGGAAAATACATTAATACAAAAATAACCCAAATACTAACTGGTCATTGTCCAATGAGGTCCTACTTATATAGATTTAAAATAACAAATAATAATTTCTTGCATTGTTTCTGAGCAAAATAGGGATCCTATAAATTGTGACTACTCATTTTATGAAAGAAACATATATTAAAAAAAAACAAAAACACAACAGCGAAGGTGTCAATAGCTTTCAAAGAAGTAAATGATTGATTCAAATGAAGAGAAAATTACGATTATACGTTTATTGTTGGGGTTTGGGAAAGGTTGATCCAAAAGTACATTTTAATATATGTGTATTTTTTTAATTATCTGCCGACGTTTCGGCTTACATTGTAAGCCTTCTTCAGGGCTATCATGATGGCGAGAGGGGACATCATGTCACCCATATCACATGATCATGACTGGTCAGAACTTCCATTAACTTCCATTTTAAGAGGCCATTAAGAGTAAAACAACCTTCAGTGAAGATGGAATAACTACATATTGATACAGGGCAAATGAATTGTATGATTTTAGGAATCTGATAATAAAAAACTGAGTTTTATTTTATTTTTAAGCACTTTTTTTTGTAATTGCTTATTTTTTCCCCCAAATTTGCAACCTTTGCAAATTCAAGCTATTATTTTTCCATTTGAGTCCTCTGGGCTCTAATGCATCGATGAATGTTTACAATTTATCATGGTTTTATTTATATTTTCCGTCTTGCATGCAAAATATTAGCCTAAGACTAAAGGGCTCTTGAACTACTATTTTTATTTCATTCATGCTTTATTTTAGAAAGCCTTCAGGGAGTTATTAGCACCTGGTATGTCACTTAAATACACTCTTAATTTACATCTAGCTTACATTTAAAAAAATCATATATATTTGAATTATACTTAAGCCCAAACTCTATACACTACTTGGCATGAATAGGAAATGGCCCCGTGTGTATTGCATAGTATAGGAAATACCTGTGTATTACAAATTGAGAATTAGGATTTCTGCCATTGTGCAGCTTCTCCATCAAGCAAAGTACACGATAAGTTCTTCCTTTTTTTTTGTATTTTTTTTCATTTGTTTTTAAATATATATATACATTTTTTTCTCCAGACTATATGATTATTAGGTTAACAAAAAATTAAGTGTTGAATCAATATTCAGATAGTTAATAAAAAATTTTTTGTTACAGCAATGATGCATTTGGACAAGGTGAGGTTGCATGGTAAGCAGATGAGGGTGATGTCATCAAAGCACCAGACTGTTCAGCTTCCTAAAGAGGGGCAACCTGATGCAGGACTTACCAAAGACTATACCTCCTCTAATCTCCACAGGTTTAAGAAACCTGGATCAAAGAACTATCAAAATATATACCCTCCATCTGCCACTCTTCATCTTTCAAATATTCCGTTAGTAATCTTAGTACAATTATTTTTCTAAAAAAGTAAAAATTTCTAAGTTTGTAGAAAAATTTTATTAAAAAACTTTTAATTAAATCATAGGAGTCAACCTCTTTTAAAATTAATGAAGAGTTCAGTCTATTTGAATTAAAATTACAGAAACAAGTCAATTAGTATTTATATTTATTTTTTAACATTCATGCAGGAGCACTGGCTTAATCAAGAAGATCTTTTCGATACTCCTAAGTCTGGTACTCCAGGTTTAAGTACTGCCCTCCGCAATCTTTTCTTAAGAAATAAAATATTTGTTGTTCACGTAGGCTTCATATTTACATATTTCACAGTGCCTTGAGTGTTTAGAACATAGTAGATACCTGCAGTTTTCCCCCCTCCATGACCTTTAGGGGTCTCATGGGAGTTAACAATAAAAAAAATAAATAAATAATTACATTGACTAACAGTGTCACATGTTAAGCTCTTTAAAAGTTTGGTTATACTAAGAGCAATAATTTCCTGATTGGGTTTTGTGGGTAATTTAAACACAAACCATAAATCATAGTTTCATTTCTATAACAATAAGCTATCATTTAGTTTAAAAGTCACTGATAAAGCTCTAGTTGCTGTTTTCGTCTAATTCGGGGGTTTAAACTCAGAGTAAAGTGTGGGGAGTAGAAGAAATTATCTAGCTAGCCTCAGTGGTGTAATGGTTAGCATAACTGCCCGGAAAGCTGGAGACCCAGGGTCGAGTCCCAGCTGAGGTAGTAAATTTAAAAAAAAATTCTATTCCCTTGCATTTCTTGTATAAAATTAATGTGGGATTAATTACCACAACTAAAATCAGTATTTAAAAATAATTACCAAGGTTTTAGGATACTTACCAGCCTTAAATACTTTTCTTATTCTTCAACATTAATTTTGACTTTTACTTGTTATTCTACAATTAAAAGAGAGAGAACACTTATGAATGTAGTATAAATATGTAGAGGACTGACTTAGCTGGACCAGCTATGCTCTGATGAGTAATGGGGCCTTCAGACACAAGAGTTATTTCAAATAAAAGAATTCCTCATTTTTTAGCCAAATGGTGACATTATCTGTTCCAAAAAGAAAAAAAAAAAGAAAAAAAAAAAGAAAAAAAAAAAAAAAGAAAGACAAAATGACAAATATTTAATTAACAAATCATGACCTTTCATTATAAGCTATCTTAAATTGTATTGCTCTGGCTTCATTTTTTTAGTCAGTTAGTGGATATAGTTCAAATTAGCACCCTTGCAAAATGTCAAAGACATACAAAATTTCAAAGGTGAATGTTTTACTTCCTGCCTAGACTTAGAAGCACACTTTACGTTTTAGTTTTAGTGAATTCTGAAGGAATATAGCTATTGATATTGTTATTACAATCCCAGATTTTCAGATTAAAAAAATTTTTTTTTCTGTTTGTGCCAATTCACAAAAATGATATTCACTAATGTTTATGTATATACATATATATATAATACTTTTGTGTTACTTAATT
>KZ806885.1:965526-984602 GCA_000696205.2 Oncopeltus fasciatus
CATTTAAAACCTGTAGATAGCCCCTTCCTCCATGACCCTAAGTGGTTGAATGGAAGGCTTACACTTAAATAAATAAAAAAAAATATATATATAAAAAAAAAATAAATAAGAGACTTCATCATAAGATGCGAAATATTTAAAGTACATTACAAGTGTTAGAAAAATTAATGAACAGTGTTTTTTTTTTTTTATCAACTGCTCTTTTTTAAAAAGCGATAGAAATATATTGTCCCCTGTACAAAATAACATTTGGGACAGCGTTATATACCAGAAGAATCCTCAGCCTCCTTCGACGTAGCATAATAAAGTTCAGAGAGAGTTTGAGTGAGTTAAAAGGGGTTCTTCAGGGAACTGATATGGGCTCCATGTGGTGGGGTGGTTTCCTCACTTCCACCCCTAACACCTTTCTTCTGACGTTCTCCTCGGACGGTTAACTTCTTTACTGTTGGCTGCTGGATGGCCATCATCTCACAGAGCGCTCCTGTCTTCCTCCGCGCTTTTACTTCCGACATGTCAGAAAAATTAGTCAATGTAGTCAAGTAATTCTTAGATCTACTTCTAAATTTTCCGAGGACATGCACATAATCTCAGAAACAAAATAAAAAACAGCAAAAAGTCATTTCAAATGGAGCCTACTTTTTGTTTTTATCATTATTGGCTATCGAACGAGGAAAATGTATTGATTTTAGCTGCATAACATGACATTTCAATTTATGTTTATTAATTTCCATTTACTTCAAAGCATTTGAATGAAGATAAAATGGAAATTCCCTCTCCCCCTTGCAGTTTCATTTTTAGGAAATTCATCATAAATATTTCCTTTGCTTGTTTTGTTTTCAACATTACTTTTGGACAGTGTATTGGTATAACAATGCATGAATCCTCCCTTAGTGGGGAGAGAATGCTGTCTTGAACATCGGGAGAAATAATGAAAATGTAATACATGGATTCATTTGAATTAGAATATAATTGAAAAGGTTCATGGATCATATAAGTTTCTACAGACCTGCAGGTTCCTCCATTCTGGCAGGGGTTACTGTCGGATTTGCAGACCGGACCCAGGTTGCAATTGGGTCCCGAGAACTGAGGGAAACACGCACAACTAAAGTCCCTGAAAAATAAACAAAACAATAAGTAAAATACTAAAAATGTAAACGGAAATTCAAACGTGTAAATGTATAAGACGATTTCATTACATCGGATAAAATTTTTACAAACTTCAATGAGCTTCAATGAAATGTACAAGCAGCCAACCTTGCAAACTATGAATGTGGCTCTTCTCAAGGTTGTATATAAAGCAAAATATTGCTCGTAAACAGATTTCTTGTCCTAATAATGATTTTTTTATATCAATAATATAACTATAATAAAATAATTTATAAAAATTTGAAAAAATATCTATCTTGCATAACATTAAATTCTTAAACGATGATAGACAATAGTATTTAAGGCAATAATGTCCCTCTGTGGTTGCTTCTTTTAAATAAGAAAACAACAACAACAAAAAAACAGATTTCTAAAAGAAACTAGAACTATTTTGTAGGTAAGTCCATCCATTTGCAGGATTACCATAGGAAATTTAACAAACTCAATGGGTTTGGCAAAATATTAGAAATGTAGGTAGGTAATTTTAACAGAGTACCTGGGGGTATATAATATAGTTAAACTGATAGTCAAAGAACGGATTATATTGGATATTTACTTTACATAACGGTCACCAGCCATGCAGCCATTTCCAATCAAAAACTGAACTGACAACTGCCACCATGATCCATACACCATAAATTAATTTAACAATATACAATACAATAATAGTTAATTAAACATTAATTAATGCGTTATTAAATCAATACTCCCTCCTTATTGCTCATTAGGTCCAGAAAAGATTTAATATTTTACAAAAGTCATTAAACTTAGTTGTGAGCAAAGACTTAGTCATATTGTCCCCAACTTGTTCAGAAGATTCTATATCATTTATTTTAATTGTACCTTTAGCGACCAAATCCTTAACAAAATAGTATATTTTACTTATATCAAAATGTTTTGACATTTTGGTCTCTATTGTCTCTGAAATTTTGATTGCACCCTGATTATCCTCATAAATCTGTATTACTTCATCAAAATTAAAATTTTCACATAATATTTTCTTTAAAAATAGTGTTTCTTTGAGACACTCAGCCAAAGCATAATACTCTGCCTCGCAACTACTAACAGCAACAATTGATTGCTTTTTCGATCCCTATGAGATAACGTTATTATTTTATTTAATGGTAAATCCTGATATAATTTTTCTATTTTTAATATCGAATGCAGAATCAGCATCTACATAACCATGTATAATAATTGAGTTACAATCTTTTTTTCAATTTGTAAAGGCTAACCCAAAATTTGCTGTTTATATTAGATACTTAATTACATTTTTGAGTTGTTTCCAATGGGTATATGTGTAACAATTTTGAAAGCGTCCATAATATGAAATAGAGTAGCACAAATCCGGGCGAGAACCTATCATAAAATACATCAAACTGTCAAATAATTATTTGTATGGAACATTAGGACCCTCATTAACTGATCCTTTTTCAAGATTCAATTTAGGTTCAATAGGTACCTTTCATAAATAGCCAACTTCAAAAGCGTGTATTTCCCTAGTCTTATGGCCTTATAGAAATAAAACATAACTTAATTAAGTTCCGAGATTGCTTAAATATCGTTCCTGAATTTAAGCACTCTTAAGGGTCCAATGTAATAAATGNAGTCTTACTCATAGATAAATAATTTTTAAATATCTCTGTGAGTAATTTTCTAAGGTTTGTCTCTGAATTACTATCTTATTTGTCCCGAATCTATTTATTAAAGTAACTATTTTATACAATATCTTCCTAGACTTAAAACATGAATAAAATTTTAGTTATGAAAATATTTTTAGTACAGCTAACCTTCAAACAACGTAGGAAAAAAATATAGATTTTGACTTTAAGCTAAATAGGCAGTAAAATTTCTACTAGCCTTTGAATTCTTATTAACTTTTTTTTCAAAATGTACTGACACAAATTTATTTAAATTTTTATTACTTTTAATATAGATAATAACTAAAACTAATAATAAACTAATAACTAAATAAAAGAAGAGCGTATATGATAAATGAACTGAATCTTCCAATATAAATCTAATATCATCAATAAGATTGAGGGTTTACATGATTTTGAAAGTTAAAAAATATAAATTAATTTACTGAAATAGAGGAGAATTTGCGAAATTAGTGCAGTCCCAGCGTAACGGGATTCACTCCTACGTAATTAACTCTGCCGTATTACAATCTACTTCCACAACAATTACCTTATTCCCCACGTCCTTACGTTAGTTCCATTCATGTTCAAATATCTCTTGAAATGTATTAAGTTTCGCTTACATTCGCTCCAAAAAGCTTTTGCAGAGATCTAAAAGGTTATTTCCACCAACAATGAATATAGAACTATCATACCTTCTATTATCCGTCTTCATTGGTTTCTGCAAATGGTTTGCTGAAACCAAAGAAGACGAATAATAGAAGGTATGATAGTTTTGTAGAGATGTTTAAAAATGTAAGAAATGTTTACATTTATTAATAGTTCAAAAAGTGTATTACTCAAACCAGCCAAGCCTGTTGTTTCCCTCAAAATGTTTGCTAATATATGATAAAATCATGTATCCTATTTACCATTGAATAATACCTTAAGAATGTTAATAAAGACTTTGCCTTCCCCCTCCATTATAAGAAATATCTCGAATAAAAATTGCATTTAATTATCAATATTTTTTTAAATCCATAAATACAACCTTCACTTTTGAATAATTTGTAGAAATGTAATGTATATGTCACACCAATATGTAAAAGTATTTCCGTCCACATTGTCTTCAAAGTAATTAATCCCCTTCGATCAGATAAATTACTAAATTCATGAAAGAACTGTTTGTTGAATTGAGTCAGTTTGTGCAAATTGTGTTGGAGGCAACAATTGTTTACTCAGGGGTAATTGGATTACTCAATATTTGTTATTCTTACTTTTCATATAACCTTGCGGTATCCCTTGCTGTTTTAATTTATGATGTCTCTCACCTCTCTTTGACATAATGATATGACCGTTCAAATTCACATACCATGTTTAAATTGTGTCAAACTTTTATTTCGTCCTCATTGTCGTTTAATTAACATTTATATTCTCGGCCACTATTCATTTTGATCAAGTGAATGATTTTCAAAATTTATTACTTTATTACGAATGTGAATGGAAATAAATTAAAATTAGATAAAATCCAAAAGTTCCGAAGTTATTTATTACAATATAGTAGTGGGTAGTCAATGACCGAGTGATACCGGCATTTCTGCTATAGTCTTTATAACTACATTTTCGACAAGCTACATTTAAGTGTCTTACTTTGACTACCTGTCCGACCTATATAATAGAGGATACTAACCACTTACCCCCACTATATAACATAGAGCATATGATGGACATTTTAGCAGTTAACCACAGTTAATACCGGCTAGAAAATATAATATTTCAAAAAAAATTACAAAAATCACTATAAAAAATAAGCTGGTTTTCACTACAAGAGGGGTTACAAATAATTCTGAATTAATTATCATTATAAAATGAAAAATGTTATACATATTAAACAGTACAAAAATGAACGCTAAGAAGTTATGTCAAATATTACACTAAGCAGTTTTGCCAACGTTTGTATTACAACCCAACATTCTCTTTCCTTCAAATTATCCTTTATTTTTAGCTAATATTCATGATTATTTGCTTTTGCGAATAAGTTAAACTATTAATATTTATTTTCTACCTTTTGAGTTAGATTGGATTAACAGAATCAAAAGCTGTTAGAGTTATTAAGTTTGAACAGGAAGCTGCTAAACTATGTTCTCTTGGTATGCTATGACATTGTCTATTGTGGTTTCAATTCTTTAAAAAAGTGTCACAGATAGATAAGCTCTCTAGTCTACAAAATTAGTCACTAACGTAACTGTTTTTTGAACCAATAAGAGTGAAGAATTTTTTAAATGTACATTCTCATGTACATACATACATTCTCTATTTTCTCACTTTTAACGAATTGTGATAAAGCAAAGAAATTGAGGATTTTTCTTAAACAGATTTTTTGAAATCACTTTCATTACTGTCTATTATACACCACAACCACATATTCACTTATATGCGTGCGTGCGTGCCTGTGTGTGTGTGTGTGTGTGTGTGTGTGTGTGTGTGTGTGTGATTGTATGTGTATGGGTAGGTGTACAGGTGGTTAAGGTATTAAACTTCTGTACCAAAGGTCTCAATTCAAGTGCTTACAGTATACAATTGGTTTTCTCTTCTTTCTATACCTCTCCTCCTAAAGAACACCCAGCCATTATCATATTTTATCTCATAATATATATCTCATATTATATCTCATATATNTTTTTTTTTTTTTTTTTTTTTTTTTTTTTTTTTTTTTTTTTTCATGAAAATGACTTAAAATATACAAGAAACAATCTCTCTTACACTTTAAATAACGCCTACACGCATGAGCTCTTCATCCTATATAGTAGGAGTGGGGACTATGGGCCACTTCTCCCTGCACACATCCTATATCATGAGTTATTTAGGGGTGTGCGACATACTTTAAGTTTCTTTCTTCGCAAAAGTACGGAAAATCAATTTCTTTTTTTTTTACATATAAATAATCAAATTATAATCGGAACTTTAAGAAAAAAATGTTATATAGCATGACATTTTTTTTTAAAATTAGTAATTTATTTTAAGAATTTTGTGTTAAGATTTAGCTGTTATTCGCTCGCGGCGAAAACATCCTTCCCAGTGGCATGAAACAACTCGCACTAATTATGTCAAACAGCAGATTAGATTTTGGCCTAAAATACCGAGTCCAATGTACACCAGAGATCTATATTATAATCTTGTCATAATTAAGATTAAATTAGCTCTCGACCGATCTCACAGTACTATGGCTTACTATTCACTCACACGGATACGGGTTCAGCTAAAAGTTAAGAAATATTTCTCGTTCCTTACCTTTGACAACCTGAGACATTCTCATGAGATTCGCTCCCTTAGATGAGCTGTCTTGTTGACTTTATCTCATCATGTGTGTACATAATTGTTTTTATATATGTGAAATTTTTAAAAAATGGAAAATAATCCTAATTTTGTATTTAAGTTTTTTTAAGCTAAACATTGAGTTAGTTCGTAAACCGCTTAATTAGGCTGAAGGGTGTTACTAAAAATTTAATATAAGCTAGGCAACTAATAATATCCATCACGTTCTAAAAGAATATACTGCTTTGTACAAAATATTCTGAGGTATCTCCGTCTTAGTGAATCCTAAACTCTGAGAATTGTTTCAAGATCACTAGTGGACTTATCTATATCTGTTCACACTGATATACTTACAAAGTGTATGTAAGCATATTTTATGAGAATAAAAAAACAAAATCTTTGCCAAGTAAATAAAAAAAACTTAATTAAAACATCAAATGAAGATATAGTTTCTTTTCTCGTGTTACAATTTGAGTATAATCTTATGTGAGCGTTTTATTATTATTTTTTCCTTATTCATTATTCTTTTTAGTAAATTAAAAAAATTAATATTTGTGATTGAGAATCGCATATATGCTTTAATAAGTGAGAACTTACTTATATACTCTCGATTATCCCTTTTAGGAATTTGATTTGTCTGTTTATTATGGTTCATAAACTTTCACTTATTTAAAAAAGAAAATCTAAGTTTTTTTTTCTTTTTGTGGAAACACAAGGTTGGTTCCTAATGCAGTGGAAGTGTAAAGAGCCTATCCAATGGCATGAAACCTTCCACCAGCCAATAACCACGGGATGCACTAGGGAATGTAGGGAATGGAAATGTAGCTTAATAATCTATTTGGCTGGGGACGCAAAACGGCGCACGCAATCCGAAACTAAAGTCAATTAGTGATTACAAACGGGCGGCGGTCCCTGCGCTACGCTCTTTGAATTAACGACTCTGACGTTACAGCCTGTTAATGATGTCACAGTCGCAGAATGCACTAATGATTGCGTTTCAGTTCGGTAGGACCCCGGTAATCTTAGCAATTTACCTCAATAGAGATAATGATATCCTTTGAACAGCTGTAATTATTCTCAATGGGGGGTGAATTACTGGAAATAGTGATGTGGCTACACCATTGACGACTTTCACTGCACACGTCCTCTTTAAATTGTACATAGTCCTGACCAGTACATATTACCTGTTGATATGAGAAATACTTGTTTTTCAGTAATGCTTTTAAAAGTTGTTCCATGGCCTTGGTATTGGCAGGTTTCCCCTTGGGAAAGCTAAAAAGATACTCCGTTGAAAATTAAAAATATATTGTTATTTTGAAAAATTTAAAAAAAATCTTCGCATTTTTCATTACATTGGAAAAGTTAAAAATATGGTCCGTTTAATCTAGCATATTCAATTAAATACTAATAAAACAAATTAGAAATATTAGTTTTTTTTTCTACGAAATCAATGAATGAGTTCATTAATGACTAGAATCAACCGACACGGAGGGGGATTTCAGAAGGAAATTAAATATAATTTTTATCACTTTCAATGAAGATGAAATTTTCATCATTGCTAATAGTGCGTAAGTGCTAATTTACGAGGTATTCTGTTTAAGGTTTTTAAGAATGGGAATCAAATCCAAAAGCTATCTATGAGAGTTGGTTGGATCCACCTCTTTGTGGTTATAAAGGCTAAGTTTTGTATTTCAAATGCTATGCCATTTCAGATAATGATTGAAATTCAGAATGCATTAGCATTTATATCATTATTAGTTTTAATCGATTTATAGAAACTTAGATTTTATTTTTATAAAGGTTTATAGAATACAAGATGTGTTAAATTAAACTTTCTAACGTTCATTTTTCTGATTAGTATTTGGGAAGATCAATACTATAAATGACATTCAAGAACATATCCAGTAAGGTTAGGCTCCCCCCCCCCCCTTCACAACCTATTTTACTCCCTATTGGTCTGCAATCAATCTTAGCAACCATACAATAATTCATAAGCTTCATTCATTCAATAATTCATCTTTCTTACTGCTTGAAAAATTTTATGCTCGTTCTGTGTCTATATATATATTTTTTTTTTGAACGAATCGTCGCTTTTTAACTAGTCGATGTGTGTTTTTTTTTATAATACATATTTATATAAAAAATTGACAGTTTTAATACATATGATGTCTTTAAAAAATAATATATCGGAAAATTGTTTTATTTAAAAAAAAAAATATTCATTAAAAGTTTATCTTTTGTTTGATGAATTTAAAGTACTGATCAACAACAGATTTGGCTTTAAGATGTTTTTTATTTAATAAAATTGTGTTTAATAAATGAGTGTCATTCATATTATTGTTTTATACAGTAATTCTTACATAAAAAAGCATCATATATGCGTGAAATTAATGCTCCTATAGATTCGTAACTTCTTAATTTAGTGTACGTATATTGAAGTTTATCCAAATAAGTTGCTAAATAATAAATCAAAAAAGTATAAAAATAAATTCTTAAATGTAACAAATTTTATGAAAATCCTTCCTATTGTAGGACCTGGTGATTACAATACATTGCTCATTTACAGCTCTTGGCTCTTGGAGTTTTTCTTTGGCCATATGTCCTAAGAGCAATGCTCTTGTGTATCATATGATATCCACGACACCAGGAAGGCTCTCCCTATTCAAAGCAGGAGTGGCGGGTGCGTGAGATTAGTGGCTGTCGTCTCAAAAACCATAGATTTCACCGCCATAGAACGCCGGAGGACACACAAAGGTTATGTCGTGACTGAATCATTTAGCTAAGGATTTATAGACTGACTACTATTTCTAAACATATTACCCGGTCTTTTTCTTTATCATAGCACGATATAAAGAATCAAAGTAGAGATTTTCTATCTCCAATGAAATTTACTATCGTTTTACAAAGAAGCTATTTTCTCACAGGAATATTTTATATTTCTACTAACACTCACACACGCAATCGTATATATATATGTTAAAGTAAATCAAAGTGAAAACCTCATAAACCACTGTAGTCAGTGAACACAGGGCAAAAAACACCCTCTAAATAAAAGGAAGATATACAATTTCAAAAATAAACTTCTCTTTCTTCCAAGGCTCTTCACACATTCTGTTTCTGATATCAATTACCTTGAGCTCCAGATATTTTATTTTACTTGATCACTAGCCGACAATCTAAATCTAGGTATTAAACTATCTTGTTGAGTTACAAATATTGTATTAAATGGGCCAAATAATAAATATTTATTTTATTATTATTAATGTCCACAGTAAACTGCCATTCCATCCTAATCAACTAACAAGTAACTTGTCTTCCAACTCTAACCCCTACAACCCTCCCCGTCGACTCAAACGAAGATGGCCTCGCGACCTCCTGGCGACATTGTCTGTAAATAACTCGAGAGTGGTATCAATGGTCTCCTTCTCTCCTCATGTGACTGTCATTAATGTCATTTTTTTTTTTACTATTTATTGTAATCAGATTACAAAATGATTTTTTTATAACAGAATTTAATATGTAAATGAAGGTTATAAAAAAAAATATTATCAATCGGCAAGTGATTTTACGAATTAAAATATCGATAGATGATTTCCAAGGGGGCGTAAGAACTTAACGACTCCAAAAATACAACACACATTGAGGAAATAAATTAAATATTTATTTCAGCGATGGAAATTTCAAGACATCCATGTTATTCTAAAAGATCCAAGAGAAGCGCTTGATACAACTCAAACACATCTGGGCGAATAAGATGTTATTTCTAACAAGAAAAAGCTCTGAGCCACCCTTTTAGCTCTGAGCCACAGGGCCGGTTGCTCCTTAGCTCCCTGGGGCTGTGACGTGGCAGGGTTGTGATGGATGGCGTATCCTTCCCACCTCTATCACCAGAAACTCACAACTACAATACACGTATTGTTCAAGGGGTGAAATTCATGACTTAAAATAAAATATAAAATTGTATCGTGGGACATTTTAAGTTAAAAGGGAATAAATAAATGAAAATGGCTGAAATTTGCGCGCTTAACTCCAGGCAGACCAAGAGTCATTAAGTACAGAAATTAAAAGGCCAAAGGTAGGTTTAAGGCAAAAGGGTTGTTCCTCAGCAAGAATGAATAGCTATAGCTGTTACTGTGGCAATTAAGTGCAGACAAAAGAGTATGATACATAAGATAAGCTAGGTGCCAAATAGGATGTCTTTCAACTAAAAGATATAAATTTGGCTAAGATTGTTTCACCTAAGAGCAGGCTGAAGATTAAGGATAGTAAGAAAGGGGTATGAATATTATATATATATATATGTGTGTAAAGAGAGGGAGAGAGAGCTGGGAGGGGGGGATGAGAGAGAGTGTACTTAATTTTACTTATTTTTACTCGGTAACTTTGACTCAGTTTAATTTAATTAGGATATGATAGATTACGTTGCAAGAAATGACATTAAAACATTAAAAGAAATTAAATATTGTAAAAAAAAAGCTCCAATAAAATAATATTATAATAGTTAATATTATGGAATTAGTATTCCATCATTAAAAAAAACTAAATTGTGAAATTCGATAAGAAATGATCAAATAATTATGAAGAACTACAATGCGAGACAAAGGTAAAATAAGAGAGAAAGAGAGAGAGAGAGAGAGAGAGAGAGAGAGAGAGAGAGAGAGAGAGAGAGAGAGAGTGGGTGGGAGGAGAGTGAGAAAGAGTGAGTGTGGTGGAGAGGGGGAGAATAATTGTAAGGTTTGGAGTGAGTAAGAAAGGATTTTGTCATAGAGTACCGCGAGGTCAATTATAACTTGCTTACTAATTAACAAGGCAATTATCTCTAAATTTAGCTGGCTAATGTAATGAATGGGGAAAATATCTTATGTTTTCAGTTGATCACTCATTGTCTGAAACATAGGATGAAAGGGAAGGCTGAAAATGGAGCCTGTAACATTACAATATAAATAAACCTAGTTATGATCCAAAGAGCTCGGAAGGGAGAATTTGGATGGCTGTTAACAATTACTTCTTGTCATCAGCCATGTTCAGCCTTTTCTACGTCATTAATGTATTTAAGACAAGGGATAATTACAATCTGGCTACATGCCATTGGGGGATGAGTTCCTTCGCCACTGGTTTAAATAAGTCAATATTTTAACTTAAAATAAATTATAAAATTTCCCCAAATGGTCTAAGAAATATTTTGATTAAATTTAGAAGCATCCAGTCAATTGTACCCAACTGATTTAAAGGGAGAACATACAAAGTACCATGGAAACATGGAAATAACTGAAATAAGAATAAGGGAAAAAACAGGGGGGGATGATGATCCATACAATTTTCATGTTTAAAGACAGCAATGACATAAACCTAGAATATCTCATAAGGTATGACATCTGATAAATATATAAATCTTCTAACGTAAGTAAGAGGGTAAAGGAGATAGCAAAGACATTTCACGAGATGATTTTACGTGGGTATAACTAAGATAGGACAAGGGGATAAGGGATAAATTACAAAATATTATTGACCATAAAATAATAAGATATATAAAAGTAATTAAAGAAACAATATTAATATGCCAGATAAATTTAATCAAATTTTATGGGGAAAGTTACTGGAATTATATGAGAAAATAAATAAAAATTAACAGGCCGAAAAATTAATCAATTTATAAACAATAAATACATTCAAAACCTCGAATTTCTAAGATATCCCATAGCGTGGCCATCCTAATTCAGATCTATCAGGTAAAGACAATGAAAAATGTGAATATTGAGACTTCATCTGTTTACCATGATGATAAAACTTCTGACATCATAAAATTTTTAAAATATATACTTGTGCACTCACACACACACATAACTAGAAATTTTCCGTTTAACCTAAAATAATGGAAAAATTACAAAGTTTTTTTTCCTTTAAACGGAATTAACTTTACTTGGTAAGTATGGTTCTAAAACAAAGGCGTGTTTTTCTAAAAAAAAAACAAACTATAAGCCATCTCACGGGATCGAATTTTTAGATCATGACAATAATGACTACATTTCTTCCAGATTACCTTCTTTTACTTCGTAATTTATAAATACAACTTAGCTGAAGTCTAAAAGAGACGCCAGCTCAGCCGAAAGTTTTTGCGTTGCGTGTCCTATCTTGGCCAATCTTTTATAAAGAAATAAAAGCTTTGTGTTTGAAATAGGGTGGTTACTAGTAAATAACTCCTACGTTAACGAAGGTAAAAAAGAAAAATCCATATATGCACATAAACTGAATAACGAATAAATAATGTGTTTGTAATTAAACGAAAATCTAATATCGAGTAACATAACTCCTAATATTTCTTTAGTCTTATTTATTGATTTATTGTCATTTTTTAAATATTTTATTACTTAACTAAATATTTATAATTTAATATTCATGTTCATATTCACTGTTGACTAAAAACAAGATTATGTATTATACTTAAGTAATCTGTCATCTATCTTATTAAGGGCTGGAAATTAGATGGACACTCATTTTCTTTGTAATATACACGTTGTTTTTCCTTATCTAATGGCTAGAACTAAATGATAATAATACTAACTAACATGAGAGAACAATTTATATTAATATAAAAATTTAGCAGTCTCGAAGTATTTCAAGACTTATTTTTGCTTTCAATAATATTATTTAGAATGTAAACAATTATGGAAAGGAATTTACAAACATTGATGGAGGCTGAATTTAGATTAAAATCCATACATTCCTTAATCAGAAATTCTTTTTTTTACTGAGATGCTTCTTTGTTTTTTCAATATATGAAGCCGTAAAAGTCGTCTCAGAACAAGAATTTTATTAAGTACGCTAAACTCTACGGAAGAGTGCATGGAATCATTAAGAGTCATACAGATAACATAGTTTACTATTGGTGATAAGCTCTAAATCAAGATAATGAATTTTTGACTCAAAATTATCTTATATATTACTTTTTTTATTATAAAAGATNAAAAATGAAATGAATTAAAATCAAAATTTCATTATAAATTAATTTTAATTTCAAATAAAATCTTGGATTTAACGTTATTTTCATTATTTTTTTAACATCTCTATATAAAAAGTATAAAGATTAAAGAAAAACTTTAGCATTAATGAACCATGACTACAAAGATTTGCTTTGTCAATAATTATTCAATTTTTTTTTTTAACATCGCATTTTCACACATATATTAACTATTAAAAACAAACTTAAATTAGATCAGTCTTCTATATTATTTTTACTATAAAAATTTTACTAATCATTATTTTAAGATAATTATTTCATATATTTTTGTAATTGAATAACGAATTTTTCAACCAGAAATATTATCTGATTTCAAAAAATTTAGTTAGTTATTTTAACTAAACTTAAGAGTTATTCTATGCTTTTAGCTTTATAGTACAATTTACTTTTTAAAAAATCATTGATTCAAACTACTCACGCTCATGACTCTCAAATAAAAGTAGTAATAATAATGATCTTTTAAAATCTGCCTTACTAAATACTTTCAAATGGAGAGTTTTTTAGACCAGAGATATTTTTATTAAATGTTTTCTTGTTGGAGTTCGGTCAAGGTCAATTGACTGAACCCTTACAAAAAGAAAAACATTTAATACTTACTAAATATTATTTTATATGGACGGTATAAAATATATGAGGTCAATACTTTAAAATCTATAGTTTTAACAAAGTAATTGACATCAAATTACTGCAAAAAGAAGGAGTCCATAGGTCGTTAAATAGATGAACTCATCATATTTCAGAAATCTGATGATTCTGATGGAAAGAAAAAAGGTATTTTTCGCTTCATTTTTTTTTTTCAAATATGAACCTGCAGTGATTCAAATAGAAACGTATTAGGTACTCACGAGAAGTCAGACGAAGCGTAGCAGTTTCCGGCAAGAGAGCAATCGAGAAGGTTACAGCTGTCGTTCCTGACCTGAGGCTCAGGATGAGTGACAGGTACCATCTCGTAGGTGATGTTGAAGCCGTAGACGTCCAAGAGGTCGTCCAGCACCCGGAGGTGGTTCCCTTCCAGACGATCAAGACTCAGCTCCACGAGGAAGAACTTGCTCTTCGCAAGGACCCAGCGACTACGGATGAAGTTCTCTTCGCTCAGAGACAGCACCAAGTTTGGGTTCCTCTGGAGACTCGGCTCCGACGGCTCGAAGTAGTCGTACTCCGTGAAGGTGACTCCGGACGAGACGTACATCTGAGTGAGGTATACCACGATCTGGGAGTCCACCTCCTGTTCCGTAGCGTCCAACAACCAACGGCATCTGAGAATGAACAAATCTTAATAATAATTAAATTTATTTATTTATTAAAATTTATTACAATAAAGTAATTTATTAAAATATTGTAAACTATTAAAATGATTTATTTGAAGTTGTTTGTAAACTTTCAAAATGTTTATATTTATTATAAAATAAAAGGGGCTATATTAACAAATTAAAATGTATGAAATATTCGAGAGATCTTTAGTCTAATCAGTAATTTTTCTTAAAATGTATTATTTGTATTAACTCCCTTTTACTCCACTTATGTAATACTATCTTAATTTATTTTATTATTAATGTGCTTAAGTTGTGAATTGTGTTACAACTTTATTTACCATTTTCTCAAACAAAAGTGTGTAGTTGGAGTAGGAAGATGTCATATTTTTTTAAACAGCTGTGCGTTCTTTTTGTATCTGTCAAATTCCTTCTTATGTTTTGGGAGCAATTCTTTCTTAAAATTGGGCAGTGGGAATCTACCAATTATAGCTATATGCTTCCACTCCACATAAAAGTAGAGAAAAATTGGGATGTGGAATGTATTGTAAGTGGGATGTAAGCTTTGTGTGGCTGGCTCTTGTACTGTCCTGTTTTATGACATAAACAAGTTTTCTGTGGTCAGTGGGACTCTGTCTTCCTTCAAGAATGCATTTTTGGCATATTTGGGCCTTATACTAGCGACCAGCATACTCACTTTACTCAAGTTTTTTTTTAGAGATGCTCCTCAGTATATGCTGTAGACCATTTGGAAACGACGCTGCTCAATTTTTCCTTAAAGATTTTACCGCTTTTTTAACATTTTCAACCACTTTGTTTCTTTTTATTCATTGAAAATCTAAGTCAATCTAATTTACTAACTTTTATGGAGTTATTTGAAAATTTTGGGGAGCCGGCGAAGCCTATGGTACCAATATATGCCTGTCTCTGCGGGTTTGAGACCCACCTTCGATTAATTTTTCTTGATAAATAAAAATCTGCTTGAATCTCGAGTGTTGAGAAAAGGATGGCCTTCTTCATTAGAATTAGAATTAGAATTAGGCTATTAAGCCATGCCCTCAATTAAAAGTGGTTGAACGGGAGTATAAGGAAAATGTTAAATAAGGGATGACTTATATCCATCTAAAATATGAAATGTCAGTAGGCAGAAACTTTTATTATTTATTGCTATAATGCATACAAACGCGCACACAATATTTTTCGACATCAAATATAATTTAACAAATATTCAATAACATTTTTATAACTCATATTTTTAGTGATGTATTTATTTATATCAGTTAAAAAAGAAGCTGATATGAATCCTCTATTAGGATGATCTGCAATCTCCGACTAAAATTCCCATGATAATCATTTACTATATTTCTTATATAAAAATGACCGACGACTTCCATTAAAAGTAAATTGTGACTAGTAATTTCAGTTTTGTAAGAGAATAAGAAAGTTTCTTCAGTAGCATATTACTTCTGGGGAAGGGGGTGATGTATACTAAAGTAGAGAGGGGGGGGGGGGGATCTCAACTATGGCTTCCCCTTCCTCTCTATTCTAGACAACATTCCGCTAGACTTTTGACAATCATTCCTTAGTTATTTCTTCTACATGCTATGCACTTTGCTGATCCTTAGATATTCCTACTTAAACTAAAGTTACACGCTATGTACATGCAGCGTAATTGATCTCCTTCAGAATAAAATATTTTTAAAAAATCCGAGAAAGATATCCTTAAGATTGACGTTGTTATGATCTTCTTATTAAAAAAAAAATTTATATTTGCACATTTACACGCACAAGTGTCGTGTGGGAGCGTATGTGCGTGTCAAAGCTCTACAGATAACAGTTTTTAGTTGTTTAAAATGAATAAGTAATTTAAATGTATAAAGGGATCAAAATCGAATTAATGGAAGTGGTGGTTAAGTACAATACATACAAGTTATGTACGATATATAAAAGTAGTTTTCACATTGCAGTAGCCAATATACTCAGACATCTACAATCCAAGTCTTCAAAATTATCAAACAATTAAAGGTAATTATTCTAATAGTGGGCTAATAGATCTCGAAAGCTGCTTAGCTAATAATGCAAAATAAAGTTCAAAACATTCTCTCCCAAATTGTCAAAAGTAATTTCCTAAAATACAAAAGAAGAATTTAAAATCAATAGTACGATAATTTTTTTTTTAAATACTGATATTAGCTGTGGTATTTATTTCCACGTAAGTTTTACACGATAAATGCAAGGAAATAAAGTAAAAAAAATCTTACAACCTCAGCAGGGACTCGAACCCGGATCTCCTGCTTTCCGGGCAAGTATGCTGACCATTAAACCACCGAGGCTAGTGTAATGGTCAGCAAACTTGCCAGGAAAACAGGAGATCCGGATTCGAGTCCCTGCTGAGGTTATAAGATTTTTTTTAATCTATTCCCTTTCATTTTCAATTTCATTGCCTTTACTTGTGTGGCTGAAATTGTCAAGGATTTGAAAAACCTCGCACTTAAGGATTTGAAGATATCTAAGAAATCGGTTTAAATGCAACCTTCCATTTTTTTTTAGTTCATTTAAATTTTACTAAAAATTAAAGTGATGGTTTATGTAATGATTGTAAAGTTTATAAGCATTGCAAAATTTCACTTACATAAATTAAAATTCTGTCCAACAGTAGTTCAGTAAACTAAGCCAATTTCATTGATACCAAATTGCTCCAAATTATGACTTTGTAAACAGATATTGCCAGCAAAAGATTGAGTAAATAGCCCATTGAGAGTAAAAACTTTTGATTATTTTGGTCACAATACCACTAAACATAGAACTTACAAAATTTGGTCTGATATCCCCTATGTGCGCATAAGTTAATGAAAGATGTCTAATCATATAAGAGGAGAGAGAGAGAGTAAGAAATAAGTCATCTATTTGGCAAAACAAGGAACCCACACAAGAAATCAACTCTAATAAAGTATATATCTAGTATACTCTACAGTATCTGATGCAGTATACTATATAGTATCTGATATGATACACTCAATATTATGTAATATAGTGTACTCTATAGTATCTTATATCTATTCCTAAATTTGGTCTTCCCTTACCTTATTGGCACTGAGAAAGAGCCAGGAAAATTTGGAGTTTGTATGATTCCTTGTCGGTTCTTGAGAATCCCTCCACATTCTCTACTTCCAGGATTCGCCCCCACATGCACCATCATCAACGCCAGTAGTAGCAAAGCCTTCATATTATCTGTAAATAGAAAATAATAAAAATTACCTAAAATAATCAAATTTATTTTTTTAAATCCGCATAAAATTAATTATATTTTCAAACTTGGTTTATATTATATTTTATACAACATAAATGAGAGTGTTACTATATAAAAATACTAATTTGTGAAAACATTTTTTTATAAATATAATTAGTTAAAGGAAAGTTTACACAGTAGGATTATTCTCTTTCTGGGTAAATCTTGGTGTGACTTATTCAGACTTGCTAGTCGACTCTATGACTTAGCTTAGATACGTAAGTTTTCACTTTCATAAAAATTACATCTGATTCGAGCTTTCGATAAAGCTGAGGTCAAATGAACCATAAACTTGAAATTTATTTTCGGTTCTGATTAATCATTGCTAAGGGTGATGGAGTGGACGAAGGGTGGGAAGGGGTGAAGAATGAGGTAGATGTAGGGGTAACTTCAGAGAAGGGGAGTTATATTGACGGTCCTCGCGAAATGTATATAAAGCTGTGGTCGTCTGTCACCATCAATTCAGCAACGGCACACTCGTGGTCATCACAGATCGTGAACTAAAAAAAATGGTCGGCTGAGTTTCTGGGCTATTAGTTACGCAAGTCCTAATGTTTTTTTGTTTTTTTTTATGGTATTCGACTGTGATTATGTGCTTATGTATGTCTATGATGGCTCATTTATTCTTTGGAGGATTTTTTCATTCACAAAAGTAATGTGGAAAAAAGTTTGAAAGGGAGAGCGATAGAACATGAATTGCGCAAAAAGTAGTTATCTATATTTATCATTTAAATAACACCGTAAAACGCATTTACCTATATGAGATGGATATTGAACTTCTCTAGGGAACGAGGGTTTAATCTAAAGCCTACCCATTAAGCCGTAGCACAGTAAACCAAATATCTGAAATTTAGGAGTCCATTAAATTTTGGAATTTCCATTTTATCTGTGCTTACAGTGTGCCCAACTTTATTTGAGTAGGATCTCGCTACTCTTCCTCTAGTAGCTTAGTTTAATTAAAAGTTGAATTGACTAAAAATTAAAATTAATTAGAAATTCCACTAACAGCCAAACGAACAACGTCTCAATAAATGATCTATCATTTATGCAACGGCTATGTTTTGAATAAGTGTTTTTTTTTATTCTTTTTTTTAATAATAGTCTAATTAAATACTAATACAAATGTATTTCAACTAATGCAAGGAAATAGAATAAAAATCTAACTCCTAGCCAGGGCTCAAACCTGGATTTCCTGCTAACCGGGCAAGCGCGTTATCCAATCACGCTACCGGGAGAGACAGATAACTTATTAAATTCCAGCACTAGTGTCGAGAGTCTAACCTCCGAGAAAAACGAATACATCGTATTATGCTCGAAGAAGCTGACATTATCGAGCTATTTATCGACTATCGTTATTTACATTTTATTTTCATTTATAAATATTAATTTTATTGTGATGTTTAATCCTACGTAAATATATAAATTATTCTAATAGTGGG
>KZ806885.1:992164-1004468 GCA_000696205.2 Oncopeltus fasciatus
AAGTAGTATGATGTTTACAAAAGGTTGTTGTATAGTATATATATATATATATTTCATGTAAAGTAATAACAATTAGCCCAACTCTTTCCTTTGGCCACCCACATCTGCCCAATACATATTAAGATAGGAAAGGATTTGGTAACCCCAAAGAAGGGTTATCCTTCGGTAATTTATCCATTCCCCCTTAACTTTGTGATTTACCCGGCTCCTCCCTTTAGCTCGGGAACAAATATTTTAGAAAATATTTTAGACATATTTTATTTGATTTAGACATATTTGAAAATATTTCAAAATATTTTAGACAGACGCAAGAGACTTTCTTAAAACAGAGGATTTTATTGAAGATTGACTTACTTAAAAGTTTCGAGTATTCCTCTGTGAAATTTCCACATTTTAAACATTTGTGCACTTATGATATTGATGAAATTATCATGATTTGTAAAAACTATTTTTTTTTAAATCTTCAAATGCTACACTATTCAATAGAAAAGCGTCATTAGTTTCGATTGTTACATCTCTAACTTCGTATTTTATATCCCCATCAGATCTTCAATATAGTGAAAATAACTTTAGGAATGAATTATTGCAGAATATAGTGGTCTGAAAAGACTAAGAAAAAGAGCTAGTGATAGATAAGATATTTTTACATGACAAACACTGAACGATACATAAATATCAATGAGTATTTCCCTACCTTTGGGAATGATCGTAATAGAACTAATTCTTATTAATGAATGTAAAACTTATATGGCTGGAACTTAAGAATTCATCATTATACATTGACATACTCACACACACACGCACATATATATATATATATATACAGTGTGTGTGTGTAAGTATAATGTATTATCCCTTCTGAAAAGTGGAATTATGATTTTAATCTACTCCGTTTTCAAACAGATATTTGCCAAATATTATGATAAGATTTTTTAGTCTACTGGTGGCAACTCATCAAAGTGTCCATAGAGGTCTCATTCCTCAGCTTTAGGCTCGGGAGTTTTCGAGCGAATCTCCTCGACCGTTATCCAGACCTAAATGTTGAGTTGTAGACCAATATAAGAGTATAAGATTTATGAAACCGCAATGAAAGAAGTACATTATCAAAGAACATAGATGAAATGTTTAGGAGTGGAAGCTAGGTGGCCTTAAAGAGGGAGGGAGGCAAAGTTTTAGAATTAGATTTGGAATAACATTCGCAAATACACGAGGCTACTGCATATAGATTGTGATTAGGATCAGAAATAAAAAAAAAAAATATTTTACTCCTTTGATCCTGGTCTTTAATAAATCTACCCTATGTAATCTCACCTCCTTTGACAACTCTTGAATACAACCGGCTTTTCATTTCTCTCACGTCTTCCTACGCCATAACTCTCTATGGCGCAATGTGCTAATAATTGCTTTTTGACTCTGTTAGATTTCTCACTTTGAGAGGTTCTTAGCACTGCTAAGTTACTTGAAAGTATCCTCATTGTTTTGACGAAAATTACTCTTGATAGATCTGTAGATAACATAATTCTAAGCCATTGGGTGATATTTTGTACAATTTTATCGGTATTGTCAGCAAATATTATCACACCCACTGACAAACACACATACATGGGCGTAATAATCTAAGGGTTTATCGCCCCTAAACCCGATCCTACCTATACACATACATGTCAAAATATACATAATTAGTCACATTATTAAAACGGCTAGAACAAAAAAAGATATAGCCAAAATTCAGATCAACAAGTTCAAAGAAATTTCGTGAGTAGCACACGATTGACAGACTTTTTTATTTAATATTCTGCTTGTGACCTCCTGGGGATTAAAGACCTCCAGGGGACATAGTCTGTAAATAATTTGAGAGTTGTGTCATTGGTCACCTCCTATCCTCATGTGACTTTCATTAATGTAATTTTTACTACTCTTTGTAATCAAACTTTTAAAAAAAATTTAAGGAGCTTTTCGGAGACTTGAAACACCAAATTATGCGGAGGAATATTGTTTTTGTTTTTATGATCAAAGCAATGCTTTATTTTATATAACGTAAAAAATTAAAAACTTAATGAAGAACAATTAGTAATATATTAAAAAACAATGCTATAGACGCGCTAAAGGTTTCTTACATGATTTGACGAAGCGCTTACATCCCAATATTTATTTAAATATGACCTTAGAAAATAAGAAGGAGTATTATGTTTTTCAAGCATTGCTTTGAACTTGAATCAGTAACAAGACGCAAGGGATCCCCATCAATATAATTCGTATCACTCCACTGCTCCATACCACGATAGCTGAATTTATAATTTTCTTACTAATTAATTTCTATCAAAAGTAAGGTAGGATCAGAAAGCCGAAGCACAGGGAAAACTGTACGCATGTGAGTCGACTGCTTTATAGCACGAAATGCCTGCTTTCTAGTGAACCGAAACATAAAAGTGCTTAAAATAATTTGTTTTTAAAGTTTTTTAACCCTCTTCTAGTGTCATCTATATGAAAGTATTCATAGACCGAAGTATTCTTTTTGGAAGTAAACAAGGGGGAAGAAAAGGGGTCGAGATTTATTAGAAAAACTTAATCTTGAATGGCTGAAAATATACTTAAGTGAAGATATCAGAAATTTTAGATTGAAACTTTTTTTATTTATTTATTGCTTTAAATTTTTTTTAGCTTAATTTGTAATAATGTAATAACTTTCCATCTTCCCAAATGCGTTTATCCGTAAAAGAGAAATAATCTTTGTCGGTCTTAAAGGAATATTGACCTATGTGGTGAACGGAGCTGTGTCTTCAGAGTTCTCTCACGGTCTGGTACAAACACTACATTTAGGTAATGCAGCTTTGATCTTGGCTCAACTATTGTAGAGCACCAACTAAGACCTCACACCAATATTGTAATGAGTTAATTCACTCCAAATTCAAAGTGGATGATACAAATGTTGCTCAGTATGTCTGAAGACCCTTAGGACACGTAGCTAATTCAACTTGAGTAGTTTTAATCTAATATCTATTATTGTTTAAGAAAAAAACAAGAGAGAGGATTTGTCTACAGTAGCATAATATATATAAAAAGTTTTTCTCTATTCCTTAGTACACAAATTATAAACCACATCAGCAATCTACAATTAGTTTAAAAATTCGCAGAAACTCTAAACTTATAGGACTTTAACGACTATTTTTCGGAAGTGAACTTTCAAAGCTAAAAATTGTCTTAGTTCTCTCTCTCTCTCTCTCTCTCTCTCTCTCTCTCTCTCTCTCTCTCTCTCTCTCTCTCTCTCTCTCTCTCTCTNTCTCTCTGACACACACAGTCTCTCTCTCTCTCTCTCTCTCTCTCTCTCTCTCTCTCTCTCTCTCTCTCCCTCCCTCTTTCTCTCTCTCTCTCTCTCTCTCTCTCTCTCTCTTACTCTCCCACTCACTCACTGTCTCTCTCTCACTCTCACTCTCTCTTTCTCTATCTCTCCTAGCCTATTACCCTTATACTTAAAGTGCAACTAGAGTCCTAAACATTGTTATGTGCGGTCATAAAGATCAAACAAGAAAAACAGTTCAATTTAATCACGAGGTGCTAGGAGACCAAGAAGAGAAAGAGTGTCACACATAGGCGCCTTAAAGACACGCGTATATAAGGGATGAGGATATGGGAGGGAAGTGGCCATTGGTATTTTTAAAGTCCTTTTCCTTTAAGCATTATTCACTTCGACCACTCTATTGAACTTACTGTATGATTTAGTACGTCCTACCTCTCAAGCTTTGGTTGGTTAGGGATGGCAGGAGGCGATTTATTTCCTGAACATGTCAGTGACACAAAGTAGCATTGTATGTTTTGTACATAACTACGGAGAAGCTCAGAAAAATTATTCTTTCATTGTTACAGTTAGTAAATGTCGCGGCAAAGTTTTCTCAGTCTTTTAGTATATGACTTATTCCTCTGCATTTGTGGGTAAACAGAAACATTATTGCTAAAAGGAAATTTGAAAAAAAAAAAAAATTAGAACATGTAACCTAGAATATAAGGCAATTTTGGTTGGTTTCTTTCACAATCATTCTAAAATGCTGAAGGAATTATTAGTTCTTTATTTAACAAAATAACAAGAATTATCAGTAGTTCAAGATTTAAGAAAAATTGAATGTATATGTATTTAGTGCAGACACTGACCAATTAGATATTCACCTGATAATTAAATAACAATTAAAAATTCTATATAATTAAGTGCATAAAGATCGAAAAAGTAAATTGGTAAATAAATAAACATGTAAATATAAAAGTTTCTACCGAGATTACTATTTCACAATTTGATTGAAAATAAATACAAACTAAAAATGTATTATAATATAATAAATTCACGGAGACTTATTACTTTTCAATATAACTCTATTTAATGCTAACTCCAGAAGATACATAAGGGAATAATGAAAAGTGGCGTATACGATATACAAATATAATAATAATAATTTTGAAATTATTATTTTCTGAATTCGTATTGCAGATTTTTTTTTTTTTTTCAAAAGTTTTTGAATCCATCCATAACTTGTTTGGTAACTCTGTTACACCCACTGAAATTTACTTATATGATTGTTTGTTTTAAAATTGTAATCCTGAAGTATTCAAAAAAGATTGTTCGTATGTGATGGAACTTGGGTATTTCCTCAGTTTTCCTTACGAAAATTTTATTTATGGATATCTCATCCATGACTGGAACGATATCCTGTTTCGTAATAGTCCGCTGTAATAGTTTTGCTTGTCAATGGATTCTTAAAGAATGTACAGAATAAACTAAAATTTTACAATAAATAATAGAAATTACTAGATTAAATAAAGAAAATTTATAGTACGAAAATAGAGTGAATTCGGTTGCCGAAATAAGACAAATTAGGGATTTCTTCAAGTTTCTATATGAACAAGCAATTTAAAAAGAATAAATAGAAAAGAAATTTTTTTTTCAATTTACAGAAATAAAAAGTAAATAATGAGTTAAATTTGACTTTATTTAACTAGGAATGCCAATGTCAAAAAATGAAGCAAAACTACATCACTAATTTTAAAATATAAGAAGAATGGTATATCAATTCAAAATATACATAAAAATGATCGAAAATTTAATTTGTTGTTGTATTAAAGTTATAAATAAAAATATACACCTAGTTTTCCCTATGGGGCGAACACACTGAAGTTAAAAGACAAGAACTCAATCGACGATATGAACTTCTATACATACTCATGAACAAGAACTCCAATTTACGATTGAAAACAAACTGACTCTCTATAAAACCTTATTAAGATCAATTTGGACTTACGGAGTAGAAATTTGGGTTGCCGCCAAGCCTTCCAATATCCAGTCCTATCAATCCAAAACCCTCCGAATAATCGCAAATGCTCCCTATTACGTATCCAATTCCTCTCTTAACCACGATTTTAATATTCCTTTTATTCAGGATATAATTTCTTCCTGCTTCAGCCTTTTCCACAGTAAACTGCCATTCCATCCTAATCCTCTGGCACAGACCTTGTCTTCCAACTTCAAACCCTACAACCCTTCCCGTCGTCTCAAACGAAGATGCCCCGTCACCTCCTGGGGACATAGTCTGTAAATAATTTGAGAGTGGTAACACTGATTACCTCCTCTCCTCATATGACTTTCATTAATGTAATTTATTTTTTATTATACATTGTTATCAAATTATAAAATGTTTTTATTTATTTTTAACAGAATGTAATATATAAAGAAAGGTTATATATAAAAAAAAGTTTGCCCTAAATTCTACAACTGCTATGCAGGACTAAAATTATCACTAAAACCTGTACTAGGGAGTTAGATTGAGACTGTTATAATAATACATACATTTATGAGAACTTCTAATTTCGTATCTCTAGAACCAATAAATTCAAGATGAAAGTTAATTAAAAGTATTATATGCATTCCATATTTCTAAAAACTTCATAAAATACAATGGAAATCTAGTGTTCGGTGTACAGTTGTGCAACATAACCCATGCTGGAATGAAGCGAAGCGCGAAGAAACAGGCTATGGTTCAAAATCTGGAAGTGTCAACCCACAATTCAGCCCCCGAGTCGTACCCATTGGGGAAGACACACAGCCACAGTCGTAAATATCCCACGGAACGCCGTATTTTCCACACCGATAAAACTTCACTCAGTCACATGGTATTCACCTCCATCCAACTTAACTTACACACACCCCTAAAGACCATTTTCCCATGAGAGTACACACACACACACACATTTGTGTATATATACGTAGAAGATGTGTATGACGTTATAAACTAATATCGTAATGCTATTTATCATCATAGTTAATTATTGTTATTTGAATTTAATTATGAGGTATTTTTAATATAACTGATTATGTTCATTTATTATAATTCATATGATAATAAATTATTTATTTGTATGAAAATTATAAATATGAATTTATATTTATTTGATTCCTAAAATACCACTCCCCACCTTTCCCCTCCGACGGGATGATGGCACCTGGGCAGCGTCCGATGCAGACATAGCTAAGGTTTTTGGCCTTCACCTTAAGCAAACCTTCACTACTCATCCTGATCCAGAAAACTATAAATATGAATTTATATTTATTTGATTCCTAAAATACCACTCCCCCACCTCTCCTCTCCGACGGGATGATGGCACCTGGGCAGCGCCCGATGCAGACATAGCTAAGGTTTTTGGCCCTCACCTTAAGCAAACCTTCACTACTCATCCTAACCCAGAAAACCACTCTAAGAGCACGGAGGTATCTATGTTTCCACTCCTAAAAGCTGTCACTCCTTCTGAGGTCAAATGTATCCTTTTCTGCTGGCCTAAACGCAAGTCTCCCGGGTATGATCTTATTACAGACAAAATCCTAAACCACTTACGCAAAAAGGCTGTAACATTCCTGACCAACCTCTGCAACATCATTCTTCCAACCACACAATTTCCTCTCCTGTGGAAGTTATCCATCGTAATTATCTTCCTAAAGCCTAGTAAACCCCCAAGTAATCCTTCTCCCTTTCGCCCAATAAGCCTGCTTCCTCTTTTTTCAATGGTCTTTGAGAAGATTCTTCTTAAAAGGCTAATACCAATCCTAGACGCTCACCAAATACTTTCAAACCGAACACTTCACGATCCAACAGGTTTTTTCTGTTGTAGATTGTATATCTTCCTCTTTCGAGATCAAGCAGTACTGCGTTGGTGCCTTCCCCGATGTGTCACAGGCATTTGACAGGGTCTGCCGTTGCGGACTACTGTTCAAATTAAAATCCATCCTCCCAAGCACCCTTACCTTTTCCTTGGCTCTTACCTAACCGATCGAATCTTCAGGGTCCGACAAGGATTAGATTACTCCGACTATTACCTAGTGAAGGCGGGAGTTTCACAAGATAGTGTGCTCGGCCACATCCTTTACATCCTGCACACTACCGATATCCCATTACATCCTAACACACTCCTGGCAACCTTTGCAGATGACCAAGTAATCCTTTCTACCGTTGCTGACATTATAAGGAACCTAGGCTTCGACGGTCGTCATATGTATTTACCGTTTCTACTTCCGGGTGTGACCGAGTCAAGTTGTTGATAGTTGCCGAGCTTTTGCACACAATGTGATGGCTTCTTCAGGGCTGAATAGAGAATGAGAGCTGCTTTTTAAATTTATTTATATACTTTATTTAATTTATATACCACCTGGATTTAAAAAACAGCACAGTGTGTGTGTTCGTTTGTGTATACTTTTATATACGATGTTAAAGTTTTTTAACTTAAACAATAAGAGAAGTATGTTTTTTCTATTGCACTTATTCATGTAAGTAACCTAAGTAAAAGGTTTGTTTATTTTATATCCGTCAACAGAAAAGAGATAATTATGAACAATAATTTAACCAACTTCAAATTTCTGAATAAAAAATATTTCAGTTTTAATAATAGTTTACTTATTAGGTTATGTGAGAGCTTATATCTATTGTAAGACATTTACTTGCCTTGTATGTATGTTAAACGTAGAAGATAAATGTTTTAAAATATTACTATGAATAATGACAAGTAATTATTAAAGGACAGCTATCCAAAACGAAAGTTCTATCCATTCTATATATATATTATATATGGACACCATTAGATTGTGATACCAATGAACATCAATGGATACTTTGATTGGGTTTATTTGTATATATATATATATATATGTGCGTGTGTGTGTGTTGTCTGTTGCAGGTAGGGGTAGGGGATGCGGTGGCTGTTGGCGGTGGTGGCCCTGGCTATCGGTGCTAGGNTATATATATATATATATGTAGAGAGAGAGAGAGAGAGAGAGAGAAAGAGATAAGTGAGTGCGTGTGTGTGTGTGTGTATTTACCTAAAGAAAAGTATAATAACTGCAAAACAATTAATATACTTTTCTGATTGATTTTTAAAATTACTATTGATTGCTATTTATTATGAAAATTAAAACATTTATAGTATATTGTAAAAAAAAGCAAGAAAGCAATAGAATATACATAATCTAATTCTATTGATATATTTCATTAGTATTTCAAATTAAAATTTTTAAATGAATTAAATTTAATGAATTTTAATTAACATTTTATGAAATAATCAAATATAGAAGTCGAAAGGGAATATAAAAAATATTTGCTGAAAACGGTATTTTTTTTTTTTTTTAATGCCTGGTGATGGCAAAAACAGGTAGACCTCACGGGTCGGGCGAACCCTTAGGGAATTAGTCTAATATATATGTACTTCTCCCATCGTTTTTTATAACTAATTAAATAAATAAATCTCGCGAACCGTAGTTAGTAATTAATCGATGCCAATTTTAACTCCAAATCTATTTCGCCCTCCGCTCTTCCAATTTCTCCCAGAGGGGTAATGTTAAAATCTTCTTCCATCTCAATTCACTGGCCAATTCAATATTGGAATGTCATTAGCTCACGGCTGACATTTCCATTGAACTTTCGATGGATTAGTGTAATTGAATAATTTCGAAATAGTCTCATTCAGCACTTTTAGATATTGCTTGAACATTCTTTACTATAAAAATAAATAAAAAATATTCATCATATTCATGCAAAAAATATTATTTCATGTTCTTAAAATTTGAGAGCTCTATTTCATCATAGTGAAAAAAATTTTTTTACGTTTTTGCATCCTTATTATTATAATTAAGATTAATTTATAATTTGTTTAAAAATAACATGGTACTCTTATAGCAATTAAACAAAATAACAATTGTTCAATGATATGTTATGGAACAATTAAATATAAAAATAATATGTTATAGATGTAAATTTACCCATGGTTGTATTCTTCCTTCTTAAGTGCAAATTAACGTTTAGATAATTAGTTTATGTATTGTAAAATTTAACACAGATGAAAAATAATGACCACTAATAAAACTCGCATAGCATCAAAAGAAAATATATCACTTTTTCTTTACTTTGAGTAATATTTTCGCACAAAAATGTTATTTTTTCCATGAGGAAAGCAGAGTGCTGAAATTGGGTTTCTTGGGAGGTTACCAAAGGGGTTATACGAGAGACCACCCTACAATTATGCCCACCTAATTGATCGCCCAGGCTAACCTAAGTCATGTAACAAGGACACATTTAACCATACTGGGAACAGTGGTCAAAGACGACAGCATCTACTGAAAAGCACTATTTTTATATAACCACCATTATGTACTTACCAATGTAACGGTAAGATGTTATTCATTTATGTAAACTAAGAAGAATGAAGAGTTGAATATTATTAGTCATATTAAATACCTATAGAAGAATTATTATTTTTGTCCAAAATTTCTGTTTGATACATTTTCAAAGTGAGTGTTTGAAACAGGCCTAAAAGTTTTATTTATTTATTTATTACATTTTTATTTCTTTGTTAATTGATAAGTGATATATAGAACTAAAATCGATATGACTAATTGGACCTTTAATCTAATTCAGTCACTCTTTAGATCAGAATTTTCCAACTATAGTATGGTTATTATTAAAATTAGAACTTTATTTTAAAATAACAAATTTCTGAATTATTAAAAAAATTTATTTAAAATCAAAGTCTAAAAAAATAATTTTTTTAAATATTTATTTTGATTTATATCAGATCAAGATAGTAATTGTAGTAAAGTAATCCCACATTTCATTATTAATTTGAATCGTACAGGGAGCTAGAAAAAAATCTCTCTAACTCCCCGTCTGAGATAGTTTTTTTTTTTTTTTTTTTCTAGCTCCCTGTACTATTCAAATTAATTATTTATTTATTTTTCGTGAACATTTAAATATGTGTTTATATATTTTTGGAATTAAACTATAGATAGTTATTTTGCAGTTTTTTTGTTCATTTTTTTTTTAATTGCACCAGTGGTGCAGGTATTTTTTTGTAAGGTAAAACTGAATTATTTCCTCTTTATTCAGCGCTGGACTAGCATTCTGGCTTGGTATTATTTTGAATTTCAGGAAGGCTTCTTTGAAAGTCAGAAGAGTTTTACTTCGCCTACTTCTAGAGAGGCGGGGAGGGGAGTGCGACATGTAGCACACACACACCTACATAAATAAAGTTTGTTTATGAAAGCCAATAATAAAATAGTTCTGTCAAAGTCTGAGATCTCGACCACGAACACAAAGAGAAGCTTGCCTAGAGTAAACTAGAAAATGAATCCGAATTGTATAGTGTGTGGGATATATTCCCCCTCTCTCGTGTTGTCCTTCGCAGAATCCGGCCAAAGTACTGTTCACCAGAGAATTAAATGAAATTCCCCCAGCCACTAGTGTGACAGTGGTACACCTAAGAGACATTAATAATGTCGCTAATGTGGTAACTCGGAGCTGTTCCAGGTAATGTTGCGTGTGCTATGGTAAGTGCCTTCCTCTCCTAGGTGTCTAACTTCATTTATTTCAGATTAAAACAAAACTAGGGTGTTTCTTTTTAAGAGCGTTTGTTTTCTCTACGGGGTGTGTGGCAGGTAGTGGCCAGCCATCAGAAAACTTCATATTTTGTGAATGTAGTCTGAAACAATAGATTATTTGTATACGCCAGTCATTCAAGAATTCAGTTTTTTTCCAGCGATCCTAATTCTATCTAAGGATGACATTTTTGCCGAAATCCTTCAATCATAAATATATTATGATATGTATATATAGCAATCAAGAACAGGTGGGATAGAGAGAGCAGTGCACACAAAAAAAGGAAAAAAAAAACCCAAGGAGCATGATTTTTTGATTTTCTCTTTTTGTGTGTTCACTGCACTCTCTATCCCTTCTGTTCTTGATTACTCTATATCGCAGCCCTCAGTTTTTCATTTTCCATTTCTCTCTCTCTTACTCTCTCTCTCTCTCTCTCTCTCTCTCTCTCTCTCTATATCTANTGGACAATGTCCGAAAGCGCTCGCCAACAGAAGATTGTTTGCAGAAACCAATGAAGACGGATAATAGAAAGTACGATAGTTCTATATTCATTGGTGGTGGAAATAATATTTAGATTATTTATAATTACTTTATTTTATTTTATCGACGTATAGCAAATTTAATGGCAATTTATTCGAGGATTTAATAATTAATTTTATAATTATAATAAGCCTAAAATATTTTTAAAAATGTTATTTTTAAATTAGTGCTTCTGAGGGAGGAGTTAATTTAAGCAACAATTCCCTTTTAAGTAATAATCAAAGAATAAGTTAACTAATTAATGATTAATAAATTAATCATATTTTATAGCAATTTGTATCCATTCCTCTTGCCGTAATGTGCCTCTTTATTTTTTTTTAAACTGTAAATTAATGCCTCTTCAAGTAATTTAAGAATATTTATAATTTACAATGATTAATATGGAAGTCTTACTCGATCTCATAATGCAGCAAATCTCTTCTAAGGCCATCGCGACTCATAAATATTTACTTGCAGGGAATGAAGGGGTGGGAAGGGGGTGGGGTTTAATTTACTCTTTTGTAAGCTAGAAGAAAGTACAGTGTTACTGTTATTTTCATCTTGTCTCTTCCCCCCTCCTAAAGACTTCTTCAGTAAATCTCCTTACTTCCCCTGGGTAGTTATACTTGCGTTCGTCCGTTAACAAATGAAATACTATGCTTGTTAGTTCTGGGGGAAGCATTACGACCCAAGTACAGACAAGTATAGTCTCCTCGCTTCAGCGTATCACCTTTAAAATTAATTTCTCTAAATATAATTATGCATTTTATTAATATCAATAATCATTTATATAAATAGCAATAATATAATTATTTTAATTATTCGAAAAATATTTTAATTTATTTATTTATTTTTTTCAAAAGAGTATCTTAATTTGAGTTTTTGTTAAA
>KZ806885.1:1008868-1029168 GCA_000696205.2 Oncopeltus fasciatus
TAAGTAAGTTTACATTTTGTAATAGCTCACAATGTTGTTCAATGGCTGTGAGTGGCATTGACATGAGGGAGAGAACGGCCAGTGCCGCAACTCCGAAAAGAGAAAAAAAAAGTAATACATAAATTTAAAAAAAAAAATATATATATTTATATATATGTGTGTGTGTGTGTGTGTGTGTGTGTTAATAAATAAATTGAACTAGGTTCTCTTGTTACAGAAGATCACGGAACCATCTCCATTTAAGTCGCTGTTTAGGATTATCGGGAAGGGCTTCGGAAGATAGTTAATTGGCTAAGGGTTTAGGATGTTGTTTGAGGCGGGAACGGAATTTAGAGAAACGATTGGAAATTAGGTCTTGGACGAGGTCGATTTTGAGGTCATTGTGTAGGGTAGAGTTGGCTACATAGAAGGGAGCATTAACAAGGTTCTGAGGACTTTGGACTAGAAAGATTGAATTTAGGTGGTTTAGCGGTACCCCAGAGTTTTATACCGAATGTCCAAATAGGTTTAAGTATAGTTTTGTATATTGTTAGTTTGTTGGGTACTGATAATTTCGATGTTCGTCTGAGTAGTCTATATAATAGTTCGTCCGTAGCGTCTGTTAAGGTCTTGTCTCTTTTACCTTATGTGTTCTTTCCAAGTTAGTTTTGAGTCTAAGTAGAAAAGCAGGTATCTTAACCGCGGTTTCTACTTGGACTCAAGACTAAATTGTCACAAAACTAAAGAAAAAAAGTACCTTGGATATTTTATGAGGGTTTCAATATAAGAAAATCCTTAAGGGACATAGCAATTGAGGTTGTTCGTATAGCAAATTTAATGGCAATTTATTCGAGGATTTCTACAATACTATAAATAAACTATAATCTTATTAATATTTAGTTAGATAAAATAATAATTATTTAAAAAAATAGCTTCTTTTTTTTATCACCACTAACAATCCAAATCATGTACATGTTCTTATAAAGTACATAAATTTGACAAACCTTAACTCAATAATGTCTTATTTATCTTTTACTAGAGGAATTCAAAATACACTTGTAATCAGTCTTCAATGAAGACCTTTATATAAGGACCAGAAGTTAATAAAAACTAGCAGATTTAATCTCTTGATATTCTCTATCGTAGAATGAGGACCATATTACATCATAGAAAGAAGGAAGCATCATTGACAAAAAGTCTCCAAAAAAATACAAAGAAAACCAGAAACTTTTTCACAATATATTTTGGTTTACAATGCCCACTATGCTATCTGTAAAACCTGCAAATAATTAACAGGGAAACGTGGATGAAATGCATAAACATTTCATGGAAAATGAATAAATTTGGCTACAAGAAATGCACAGGGAGCCAGAAAAAAAAGAATCTTACTATCTCAGCCGGGAATCGAACCCGGGTCTCCTACTTTCCGAGTAGGCGCGCTACTTTCCGGACAGCCAAATTTATTTATTTTCCATGAAATGTTTATGCATTTCATCCACGTTTCCCTGTTAATTATTTGCAGGTTTTAAAGATAGGATAGTGGACATGGTAAACCAAAATATATTGTGAAAAAGTTCCTGTTAATTTTTTTTTGTTAGACTTTTTGACAATGATGCTTTCTTCTTTCTATCATTTAATTTGGTCCTTTATTCTTTGAATTTCTTGTAGTTAATTTAGAGAGGGATTACTTACGACAATTAATTCATTATTTAAGAATGAATAAATTTGGATGTATTATGACCTATTGCTAAGAAATTCTTCTTCTAAAATATCTTGCCTCTTCTTAAAAATATCTCCCTGGCGTTAATGACACACCATAAAAAATAAAAATAAATAAATGAAAAAAAAAAAAAATTGGATTTTCGAAAACAAGATGTATTAAAGTACATTCTTTGAACGTTAGCAATTGGATGGACCAGCTGACTTCGTCAAAAAATTCCTCACGTAACTATACACTTGACGGAGTATAGCAAGCAGTTTAAACGAGTAGTACGCTAATAAAACAAATATGTAAAAAAATATAGTTAAATTTAATGATTTATATATTTACAATTAATGAAAAATTCCAGATTGATTAAATAAATAAAAATATTCTCCCACTTTCTCTCTGTAAAGCCAAAATTCTGAAAATATTTAGCAAAGACCTGAGTAATATTTTAAAATACAGAAATTATTAATGTTTCGAAAGGATAAGTTATTCATGAATGATCAATTTCCATTTATTGATGAAAAACACGAATTAAATTAAAATAATATATTGAAAATTTGAAGCTATTTGCAGTTTAATTAATTTTCAGTCCTCAATAATTAAAAAATAATAATGCTTTTTCATCAAAAGAAACCTGTTTAAATTAAATGATATTTATTGAAGCTCACTTTCTTTCTTTTATCAAAATATCCAATTAAAGTAATTATACAGAATTTTTAACTGAAACAAAGTATAGGGTTCAAACGTGCCAACTTATTAAAAAGCGTTACAGAGTTGGGCTTCATTGATTGGACGCCAAGAGATTGCTTTGATCAAACCAAGTTTTTATTAGAAGGAGAGTAAAAATAATTATCTAAATCTTGTAGGCTAGTTTGTCCTTATTATTATTTTTATTCTTTTTACTTTTTTTCTTAAAGTTTACTAGTCGACAAATACAAACTGAAGGGTTTTTCCAATTCTTAAATCGAGTTAGAACACTGTCTGGTTTTTTGGTGCGCTGTAAAGGAATTTCCCAGGAACAGCTAAAAGAAAAACTCAAAGATTTGGCAGACAAAGAGAAAACATGTTACTGAACTGGAACATCTGTCCATTCATGTATTTTTTAACTAAACAAATAAAAGACCAACACTCTAGGCGTACCAAACATGGCGAATACCACACTGATGGAGAAATTACAAGAGTTTCGAATAACATTTACCCTCAAACAAAATGTCCATAAGATATACCAATAGGTGGCTAACAAACATTCTCTGACTACGGATAGCTATACTGTAAAACAATTTTTTTTTGTATAATATTATAACAGTAGTAGTCTGAAACTAAGGCTCTGAGTGGAAAAGAGAATTAAACACAATTTTCTTGAAGTAAAATAAATTATTTACTTGTTTGATAGTAGGGAAAAAAATTTTATCGAGAAAAATATTTATTTTTTGCAGATTAACTTAACAAAATCAAGATATTTACGGTTTTTAAAGATTTCTCCAATTCTTTNTTCTGTTAAGTCAAAACATTTTGTAATATGATTAAAATGAGATTTAAAAGGACAACATTCAATGTAAATCAAACGAGGAGAGAAGGTGACCAATAGACACCACTCTCAAAAAAAATTTTTTTAGACAAAAATTTGTATTTGTGTCTTAAAAATTTTATATTCAAAAGCCGATATACAAAACTTGCTTGTCATTTTGATAATAAATATGTTATTACGCTTCTATAATTATTGCTGTAAGATTCAGCTGAGCATATTTTAATTAGAGTCAGTGTGTGCAGATAATAATCAACATTGCATACCTAGATGGAATAATTCCAGTCTTTTGTGAAATTGTAGAGAATACAACTCTTGGAGAGTTGTATTTTATATTTTTTATTTCACATAGGTTTTCAAAAAAAATATTAAAACTATTATTTAAACTGTTTTTTAATTTTATCATTCTATGTACGAACCCTTGTTCATGTTTCAAATTAATCAATAGCAAATAGGTTAAAGGTTTTTAGTAAAATCTTCTGATATGGAATTTTTTTCTTTATTTTGGAAGTAGAGGGGGAGAAGCTCAACCCTCTTAGTATATTCTTAAATGTAAAGAATGTACCACAATGGTTTATCAACATTTCATTAGGTAATCTGATTTTTCACCAATCGAACAATTATTTCGTTCTGTTCTTCTTCAAAGCTCAATGTCCTTTATTGTATAATAATATATGATTGAGGTAGTAAGAATTTTTTTTTATTCCCTTGCATTTATTGTATAAAATTAAAGTGGTATTGAATACTACAACTAAAATCATTATTTAAAAGAAAATATAGGAAATAAACGATAAACTAAAAAATAGCCGACAATGTTTGCTCCTTCGAGGGTAAGACGATATATTCGTCATACTCGGGGGTTTAGACTCAAAGTAAAGTGCGGGGAGTAAAAGGAATTATCTAGCTACCCTCGGTGGTGTAATGGTTACCATATCTGCCCGGAAAGCAGAAGACCCTGGTTCGAGTCCCAGCTGAGGTAGTAAGATTTTTTTATTCTATTCCCTTGCATTTCTTGTATTGTATTGTATATAATGTTCAGGATGTAAAATGGGGTGGGGAGGTCTGATAAGGACTGTTAGCAGAGACTTACTTTCCAAAGCAAATGCCAACTTTTATTTAAGCAGAGATTCACAGAGATAATCAGAGAGAAGGTTCTGATCGTAAGAAATGAATTGATTGGGGAAGTGACGCGCCATTGAGCTTATTTTCACTGAATTTCCACCCTTCTTTATTCGCAGGTACATCATTCCATCCCCTAAAACTCTCTTTCTTGAAAAATTAATATCCATGACTTTGATACCCCTGGTTTTTAATTTTATGGGACCTAAACAACCACAATTCAAATTGTCTGTACTAGCTCAATAGCTTGCAATATTTTTCATGAATAAGAAATATCATGTGATTTAAAATTTACTTGTGATATTGTGGAGTTAAATGTCCCTATAGCTCACAATATTTTCAATAAACAGATAATGTAAGTGTAGCCAAGATGACTTTATCTTTCAGGAAAGGCCTCAAAAAAGTAAACAAGTATGCCCAATTAAAAGTTCGCCTGTTCGGATGCCACTTGAAGAAATAACTCCAATGCTTAGCCAAGAATATTTCATAACTTTACTTCTCCTAGGGATAGGAGGAATATTTAATAATTGCACTGCAACCCTGTAAGAAATTAACCTGACGTTTTAGAAAAAAAAAGTAATGTGAGTTGGTCGAAATAAATAAAAGAGAAAATGGTATTTCAAGTATTTTATAAAGAATAGTATAAAGTGTAGAATAAACGCTTGACTTAAATTGCATTGAAGAGGTTGATCGTAATGTTGATAATGGAATTCCACATGAGTCAAATCACTTGCATGAAATCCCCGGAGGAGAAGTAAATCGAGGAACACTACTTCCTACATTAATGAAATGTATCTGCAGAAGAATTCAAGATGACAGTGGGATTGGAGTCTCGGGGAAGGGATAAAACCTAAATTGATTCTTAATTGTAATTAGGAAATATTTCAGCAATGAAATACGCTAAATTTTAGATATTAAGTTGGATGAAAGGTTAATGTGGAGCCATAATACAGAGTATCGGGTAGAAACATGAAACAAAGGGCTCGTACTATATGAGGTGCAGGCCATGTTGTGATTAAGCAAGTCTATACTTCCCCAAGAGAAGGTGGAGATAGATAAAATTCTGCGCTACTTACAATCTCAGGAGGACCCATTTAACCCCCAACTCTGAAACATCCCTAGAATATTTCAGTTTAGGCATAAAATGACGCCCTACAGCTGAATCAGCACCTCCCGTAAAACTATTTGAAAACAATGAAGGTGCATACACAGGTCAATATGCAATCCCTGACAAAGAGAACCTTTTCCCAAGCCAGTCAGAATAATTTACCAAAGTCAAGTTGTGCACCACTCGCAGATATTGCCAGGATGTCAAGAAGACTTATCGCTTGAAGCCCCGGCAGAGCGATGACTGCTAGCACAATGTAATGGAAAATGTATACAACAGATAGCTCGGCAGAGGATGTGACCTATATTGTGAACTCTATTCTGGGTCATTGTCTATTCAAAGGACGATACACCTAAAGCCCGTGAAATACATTTGACTATTTAAAACAATTAGAATTAGCGGAAAGAATATTGAGTTCCACTTTTTTGGCTTTTTGTCTTGAAAGAACCAAGAGTTTAGCTAAGGAGAAAGCCAGAAAGGAACGGTTACACGATCCTGTCACACATTTTGAGTATAAGAAAAAAAAAATCCTGTCAGAGATGACTAAGGGAAATACATCTCAGTGACGACAAAAATTTGCATGTGATCTATAGAGGAGAGAAGCAGCAGAAAATTTCAAATTTATTATTAGTCATGACTACTATCGGAACCACGAATATAAGTAACAGGGCTAGTTAAATCTGCGAAGGTACAAAATTAAGTGAAGAAATGAGGCGCTGCACTGCATCATGAAGTGTCGCTAGCCTTCAGGACAAGAAGAATTGTAAGAATAAAACAATAAGAAGCATTGTGAAAGAAACACACAATTTACTTGAATTCTTGACAGATAATAGGGTAAGCCAATTTTCTGTATGTACGACTAAGTATGTTACAAAATATCATATTCGCTATATCGCTGGGCTTTTCGCTGGTTAGGACAGGTGTGCATACTACATTTATTGAATTGAAAATTCGGAAGATTCGGAAAAGAATAAAAAATCAAAAATGAAATAGGGGACCGAGTTGTAAGAATTCCGAATTCAAACTAATCTGTAATGTGTAGTTAACACACCCTATCATCTTGACTTTTGTAGGCTGGAGAATGCCTGGAGGGGGAGAATTGGGGCGGAGAAATATGGGCAATCAAGCGAGGATTGCCATATAAATCCACCTGGTTGGCCTACCTTCTCCAGTCAAGGGATATATTGTTTTGACATCAATCTTTTATGTTGACAGTTTTGGATAATGGACTTGGGAAAAAAAACAAAACCGCTTCAGTTATTAATCTCACACTGTAGTAAATCGGGCTGGAAACATTAAACAGAATCACTCAAAAAATCAAGTATTAAGGCTTTAAACAATATAATAATATAACACTTCTCTGAAATTTTTGATTCTGTAAACAGTTAAAAAATTTATAGGGATAATAATCTGACACTCCACATTTAATTACAATAGCTTTAATGGCTCATACATATAAAGAATAAAAGCTGAATAAAACGTTTCTTAGTTTTCTTTTAGAGTTTTTCTTCCTATAGCTATAAAGAATTGTTTATATTTATTTTTCTATAAATTTATATATTTTTTTACCTCAAAATAATGAGTAAAGTTTTTACCGATCCCGGCAAACACAAACAACGAAGAACAAAAAAAGAAAAGAAAGAAGCGACTTATATATTCAACCCGACATATATTTTGAATGAGGATATCCATACTATTGGAAGTATTTATATTTTTGGGGATAAGGATGCCGTCAATAAAACCATTGTATAGGCTAAAAGATGTAGGAATAAGTTCTACATAACTACACATCCATAAAGACTATTTCCCAAAATATTGCAAAACCTTGTGAGAAAATGAGTATGAGAGGTTTTATTAGGATGTCTAGAGACGGAATCAAGTAAGACAATACAATTTTAAATGCGTAAGAAGAAGACAGAAATCAGAAACGTGTCTTCTATATATGAGTATATCTATTCATTGTAAGAAAAAAATTTAAATATTTTTCATTCTCGGAACATTTAAAAAAAAATATCTTGGAGCTAAACAAGTTTATTCTCCTGACATGTGTAACTTTATGAACAACGAATTTATTATTTTGAGTGTATGGAGTAAAAATAATATTTAATTTAATCATTGTGCAAAGTGCGTAGTTTGCTTGTCAAAATGCATATAAGGGAAAATGAGTTTACCTCTTTCAAAATTTATAAAACAATAAATATAAACTATCAGCTATATTCAAAGGAACATTACTTTGAAGAGCGGAGAAGAAAAAATACTGAAACACATATGAATAGTTAAGTATTAATTACAAGTAATTCTAATAGTTTAATTGTATGAAAAACCTAATGCATTATATATAAAAATAGTCAGGAAGGAACTGGGAAAGATCCCTCATACCTGTTTGGATCAATGGACATACAAATGAATAAGTTGTAATGACGATTATTACCTCAAAAGAAGATGAGTAAATGGAAGAGAAATAAGCTCAAAGAGGCAGGTTTTGAACAATTAGTTCTGTTCAACTAATCCTAAATTAGTTCTGTTCAACTAATCCTAAATTAGTTCTGTTGCAATGACCTCATAAATATCTTTCTAGCCAGAGACTCATTCAAATATAATGCAGCATATGACAATCACCTCTCATGATAATGATAAAAATAATATTGATAACCTTTTATTTCTCATAAAGTTATTTTTCACAATATTAATAAGAAATATATTAATAAAGAAATGTAAAAGGAGCTAAAAAAATAATCTTAGTACGTCAACCGGGAATCGAACCCGGGTCTTCTGCTATCTGGATAGGCGCGCTTGCTGGAGATATTGTCTAACCTGCTTCGGTGTTGTAGAGTTCTAGCGCGACTACCCAGACAGTAGGAGACCCGGGTTGAATTCCCAGCTGAGGTAGTAAGATTTTTTTTCTGACTCCCTTTGCATTTATTTATTAATTTAACGTGGGATTAAATACCACAATATATATAATTATTTACAACAAATATATTAATGATTATCAATTTAATCGTCTTGCAGCTAAAATTTCTCTTTTTTCTATTTTTCAGGCGTTTAAGGCTCCATCTGGGGTCTGCGAAAGAAAATTTAAATTCATTTTTATACGTTCACGTTTCACGGTCTTCAGAAATATCAACAAATGGAAAACGATTCAGCTCTGAAGAAGACATCACATGATGAGTGAAAGCTCGGAGAAAAACAACTTTCGAACCTGTCAAGTTCGAAAGAAGTATTTATAATAATCATACCTTCTATTATCCGTCTTCATTTGTTTCTGCAAACCATCTTCTGTTGGCGAGCGCTTTCGGACATTGTCCATCTTCCGCCCGAACACATGCGTTCACTGTCACTGTCTATATGCAACTTGAGTATTCGGCCAGAAGATGGACAATGTCCGAAAGCGCTCGCCAACAGAAGATTGTTTGCAGAAACCAATGAAGACGGATAATAGAAAGTACGATAGTTCTATATTCATTGGTGGTGGAAATAATATTTAGATTATTTATAATTACTTTATTTTATTTTATCGATTTTGGAATGATTGAGGGTTGATAGATCTGTCCAACCATTTACGTACAATAATAAAATATAATCAATAAATGCGAGGGAATGGAATAAAAAATCTAACTGTCTCAGTCAGGACTCGAACTTGGATCTCCTGCTATCGAACACGCCAGCCCGAAGTCCTGGCTGAGACAGTTTGGTTTTTTTACTCCATTCCCTTGCATTCATTGTTTAAAATTAATTACCGCAACAAAAAGAAATATCCATAAAATATAATTCTCGTCAAAATATCATTTGGCATACAATTCTTACGCCTAATGTTTTGTGTAAGTAATTTTACAAAATTTTTATTAACGAAGCTATCAAGTCTTTTTCACATTACTTAATTTTCTACATTTCCCTCTGTCTCCCTTTTCAGCAATAAAAGAGTTTTATAGTGGTCTGTATGTATAAAATGAAAGAGCTACAAACTTTTCATATCCTAGTGACAAGAAAAAAATTTTAAAACAGTTGAAATTTCCTCTTTTGATAATTATGGCTGATGTCCTTAAGGGAAATCGAAAATCACATATGTTATAACGTATGTAATGATAAAGAGTGCTATTTTACATAAGCCTTTTGTAATTCGGCACCAATTATATTCAAATACATACATATACAGATAAAACCGCGTACACGTCTAAAGCAAACTGATTACAAAAGTCTTATTGTCTCAGCGTTCGAGGCCGTTCTGAGTACCATTAACCGGAGAACGCCTTCCGCGTCCCGACATCTCGCAGAAGTGAGATTGGGCTTGACAAAGGCTTGATTAACTGGCGAACCTTTGAAAGGGACTTCAACCGGTCCGGGGCTTGGCACCTCGATCGATGCACATCGCCCGTCCTGAAAGCCTGGTAATTTAACTGAAGGAAAAAATTGGTGCAAACAACGCACAACCTCACCTTCCACGGTAAGGCAAAAATATGGAATGGACACAGCTTAGAGCAGATCATTCGATTGTTTTCCGCTATTTCAGCTGATTTATAACATGAAATATTCACTGGAATTTACCTTCAGTAAAAAATTCTTTAATAGCACAACGATTTATTATGTGAACTGATTCAACTATCATCTATCTGGAAGTAACTGATAGGTTACCTATAACAGTAAATTAAGAAACATTTTCATTTCCGCTAAAAGTAAAATTTATGAATTTCAAAAAACCGGCCATGAGAATTGGAACATGTATTTAAGGTATTGGAAAAAAATCTGCAGGTGAGTTTTCTCAGCTATGTGTGAGTCAGCTTTATGTAATGGCAGAAAGAAGGAGCAACTGTGGCACTAAGTTTAGAAAGTGTGTTGAACCTTGCAGAATTGGAAAAGGAGACAGAATTCGAGCAGGGTGAATGGTGATTGAATATTGATGAATTTTTGTGATGGTGATTTACCAACCGATGACTTATCTACAAGTTCTTATCCTTCCACAGCTGCCTTTCCCCTTCCCCATAGCAGTAACTCTTAGGTGTGCCAACACCCTTTGATTCGTTATGAAAACAGCCTCGGAGAGATGTGAGAGTCGATATATGTATGTCTTGGAGAAGTTATTTCGGAAGCATCAGAGACACACCACACACTTTGCCATGCTCCTGTCAGCGACATCATCCAGATTCCCTCAACGGCTGTGATCTTACAGAGTCACAGATTTTCTACTCTACCTTACCATTATGTTTTTATTTATTTATTAAAATCTGTTTTTTTTTTAAATATTTATGTATTTTGTGAGTAGAACTCTTTAGATGTTGTGGCAAAATAAGGCAATTCTTCTATTTCTAGGTAAGGCTTGATGCATATATGCTTCATTTGTTTTTAGTTATCATTATGTCATTGACTTCCATTCTATCCTACTGCTTTGACTGTTCTAAGAATATCCAAATGAATTTGGTTTAAAGTAACGCAGAAAAACAATTTATACTAGTAAATACACTTCTGAATTTCGGTAGTATCAAATAAATATTCAGTGGTCAATGAAAATGGTAAGAAATTTTAACAGAGTACCTTGGGGTATATAAAATAACTAAACTTAGAGTCAAAGAACGGATTATATTGGATATTTACTTTACATAACGGTCAACAGCTATGATGCCATTTTCAATAAAAACTGAACTACTAACTGCCACCATGATCCACACATACTAACAGACAGTGACTTGCTCTTAACTTAAATTATTTAAACAATAGAAAATACAATAACAATTAATAAAACATCATTAAATGCGTAATTACATCAATAAAAAATTTGTTGAATGTTTTATTCAGCAAAAATGAGAATAAAAAATAACCTTCAGTGGAATTTCTGCAAGAAACCTTTATTATGGGACATAAAAGTTGATAAAGTAAGTGGAAAACATAATAAGAAACGTTAAATTACAGTTAAACAATGGAATTTCTAGTGGTTGTAATTGAAATACTTCAAATTAAAAAATCACATTAAGAAAGTAAAATAAAAAGCCTTTAATGAATAGTTTAAATGTCTCTAAGAAACAACCTAGCAGAATTTACTTTAATGATATCCCAATCCCAACACCCGACTGCGTCAGTAACCAGGGGTTTTTTCATCTTCGCTCCCGACTAAAAAGGAACATATACAAAAATCAAAAGACAGGAACTAAATAGGAGATTTGGACAACATTACAAGCTACTAAGCCGCAAGTCAACCTTAACTGTGACTAACAAACTTACCATTTATAAGACGTTACTAAGACCGATCTGGACGTATGGAGTTGAACTGTGGGGAACTGCTAAACCCTCCAACATCCAAAGAATACAGTCCTTTTAATCCAAAGTCCTAAGAATTATAGTTGATGCACCTTTTTACATCGCAAACTCCTTACTTCTCTAAGACCTTGACACCCCTTTTGTTTAAAGACACCATCACAACCCGTTTTAATAAATTCTGCTCTGACTTATCCATGCATCACAATCCTTTTGCTCAAAATATCGAGTATTACCCATCCTAATAACCCACCAGGCCGCCTAAATAGGAAATGGCTGCGTGACCTTCTCATTACCAACACATCATAATAAGAATATAAAAAAAAAATTGTAAATAGTGATTTAGGTGTACTGCCATTAGCAGCAAAAGTTAGGGCAGCTTCTCCATCAAACGAAGTACACTCTAATTTAAATATTTATGAATTACAGTTTTTTAAAAATTTAATGTATATTTTTTATATTAACTTATATTCTATATATTATTATTGTTATTACCATTAATCAGCGCAATATAAGTTGCACAAAAATGTGTATAAAGTATTCACTAATTTAAGTTTAAATTTTAAAGAATGAGTTCTAATAAAAAATAACAGAAAGTGAATGAAAATTTTGTAAAAGTATAGAGAGGAGAGGAATGTCCAGTGTTGAATGGCTAATTTATTTCCTACAGTTTGTGGTCCATTTTTGGAGTCAGGATGAATGCACTTACCCATTAAAAAATAAAGATATTTGCTGAAAAGGAGAACGACTGAGCCGAATAGTTAGATTAAATAAGAAGAGCCCTATGACGAATAATAACATTATTTATTTACATTAATACCAAAGGTAATCTTGTTTTGTGTGTTAAATGTATTACATGATAGAGGCGTACTGAACTATCTAAGTTTAAAACGTATATTCACTTTTACATAATTCAGATGTCCCCATATATTTATACAACTATATGTATATATAATATATATGGAAATTGAAACACATTCAGCTGTGATATATAGTAATCAAGAACAGCTGGGACAGTTGCAGAAAGAAAAAAAAATCACAAGGAAAAATGTGATTCTTTCTTTTTTTTGTGTGCACTGCACTCTCTTTCCCACCTGTATATATATATATATATTTATTTATTTATTTATATAGTACTTGGCCACTGTACATGAAGAGACGTGTTTTAAACTAGCAGCCTCTCGTGACCACTCCGGAAGAAACTAGTGCTTATCAACGAATATGCCATCCAATGATCTTGATTGATCTTACATCTCTGGCCAAATGATACTTTCTTGCAATATGCACCTTGCTATGTGTCCGGCCACTGATGCCTTCATCACTCGATCTATCACTTATCCGTACTGATGTGACTCATCTCAAGGATTACCTTCCTGCCATGGTCCTTTCCCTTTTTTTTTGTCCGCAGACCAGTTCACTGTATTCTGAGAATTATCACCGTATTGTACGTAGGCCGAATTCTGTTTTTCCCAGATTTCTACACTTTTACAAAGAAAAAAAAAAGTTTAGGGCCACATTTCGTAGTCGTAACAAAAAACAAGCTGTGCCAGAACGTTATACTGTTCAAACTGCAGAATTTGTTAAGTGGGAAACGTCTGGTTGCGTGGTATAGTGTTAGATTAAGATTTAGTGCTACACAGAAATCATAACCTTTGCACATTGAATGATTTATTGCTTTAATTGTTGTGCAAGATTAGGCAATTTCAGATTAAAATAACTTATATATTCAAAGAGAAAACAAAGTTAGGTTGTATGCTTAGGGCGATTTTTCCCGAACAAATAATCATCTTCAATGAATTCAGTTCGAATTACAAAGACAGTTGTTCAGCAACAAGATTATCGAGAGGCAGTGACCGTAAAACCCTCCGGTTGTATATCTCTGTTCGAGAGGAAACAGAATGTAAACAGAATTCAGGAACATCCACTAACTCTTTAATGGAAGGAGTGGGCAAAGCGAGGTGAACACGAGCGAAAGCCACCCTGTAGGTCATATGTGTGCGTATGTGTGTTTTTAAAAAACCCTAATAATTTTGTATTGATCTCTCGTTGAAAGTCACACAAAAATTATTTTATTGGCTTTGATTTCTAATTTCTTTTCAGTTATAACACAATTTTTCAAAATACTTGCTATACATTAAAACAGTACAGGTAAATTTAATGCCTAGCCACATAATTATATTAAGTTATTCATGTAACTTGTTCAGTCATCATATAAGAGACCCCACAATAATAGTTTTAATTTTTACCTTTCAGTATTTAAAATTTAATTGACACTGAAAAAGAATAAAATAATTTGGTTGCTGCATAAAATAATTTCAATGCTTTTTAACTATGATATTCGATTTTCATGACTGGAATTCCACTCATTCTGATACCATTTTTTGGACATTTATGTGATTGAGTCTTTCATAAACATTGTGCTTTAAATGCATTTCAGTAAATGTTCAGGGGCGACAGGTACGGGGAGCGGGTAAGCCAAGGTTGTCTATTCAACTTCAGATCTTCTGATAAGTGAAGAGTTCCTCGAGACACAATCCAGTCGTATCTGCAATCTCCAAACGAGTTCCCACTGGCTCATCTCCAAAGAAGCTAGTAAGTATATCTAAACGAAACGAAAGAGTCTTCCTCAGTGGACGTTTTATCTTTAAAAAAAAATAGTTCATCTGCTAAACCCCTTCAAACAGTCGGTCTCGAACGGTTTGATGCCGGGTATTTGACGCTTCCCGTCCGTAAATCAACATTCTATTGTTTTTTAATTGTCCTTATTCTTTCACTCGAGAATTATTAGTTTACTGGGAACTTTTTTTTCATTTGATTGGCTATTGAGGGAATACAATTAAGCATGTTTATTAAAATAATAACGCACAGGACGTCAGACCGCCGTCACCGTCAATCCCCAACTAATCCTGGGATTTCATGAAGGATTGGGGTTTTTAATAAGTGACAAAATAATTACCAGCTTCGCTTATATTGATGAACTCCCGGCGCTCTTTCTGAGGCAATGGAATTCAACCAAAGAGATACATCCTTCACTTTTTGCCATATTCTTCATTAGTCTTTTATTCCTCTGGCCTTGGTCAATAAAAGGAAATATAAGAGGCTGTGTAAACAAATCAGATTTCTCATTGTTCTCTAAAGATGAACAAGTATTATAACAATTAGAAAGTTAAAGAGCTTAAGTGTTATTAGAACGCTTAACGTTGAATTATTAATTTTAAAAACTACAATTATTTACAGTTTTTTCATTCGCATTCTTGATTAAATCGTCCTTTATCCATGAATGTTATCAGTCATAAACAAGATTATCATAATGAACGAAATTTAAACATAACGTTTATTACGTAGCTATTTCGTACTGGGTTACAATATTTACTATATTTTAGTCGTCAGTAAACGTATGCTTAGTCACTATATGTAAATAATTAAAATGTATGTAAAAAAATAAATTGATGAAATAAAAGTCTTTAATTTTACTTATTATTATATCTCATATAGTTATTATGATTATTCTATTATAAATTTCTTCAGCAATTTTGACATCCACCTAGCATTATATAAATATTGTTAAAGACAATATAGTAGGCGGCGTATACCAAGGAAGCCAGATGCTTCCTTACTTTCGGAAAAGGGGAGTATGAAGTCTTTGTAGAACCTTCTAGGCCTGCTTTGGCTCTTCCTTGAATTTATAAAAGCCGCTCGCCTGTGGCCCCTAAATCACTGATTGGCCCCCTTGTGCCGGGCTGGTTGTAGCCTCTGCAGTGGCGGTAATAGTAAAGTGATAAGTGGCAGTAATTAGGAAATTCATTTGAGGCCTTTATGTAAGTATGCACATTTAATTTATTAGTATATAATAATCAGGTAAATAATCTAAAGGGTTATTATTATTTCTACCACCAATGAATATAGAGCTCTCATACCTTATATTCTCCGTCTTCATTGGTTTCTGTACACCATCTCCCGTTGGCGAGCGCTTTCGGACGTTGAATAGAGTTGAACACGGACCGTGACAGTGAACGTATGTATTCGGCCAGAAGATGGACAACGTCCGAAAGCGCTCGCCAACGGGAGATGGTGTACAGAAACCAATGAAGACGGAGAATATAAGGTATGAGAGTTATATAATAATCAATTTATTAGCTGTAAGTAATTTATATTATCTATTTTGTATATTTGTTAGTTAGTAAGTATCGATAGTTAGCTGTAAATATTAGGAGTAATTATTTAGTTAAAAATTAACATCTTTTCAATTATTATTGATAGGATTTCATTCAAAATNTATTTTGTATATTTGTTAGTTAGTAAGTATCGATAGTTAGCTGTAAATATTAGGAGTAATTATTTAGTTAAAAATTAACATCTTTTCAATTATTATTGATAGGATTTCATTCAAAATTGAGAGTTAATAAATAATTTATGATATTTTAAATACGAAAATAGATTTAAAATTATAACTAATCGATTGTAATATCTGTAAAAATAATAAAACAAATGGTAAGATTACAATAAATTACAACATATTACAGATTGGTGCAAAATACAGCAAATAGAGAGAGATGTAAGAAGGAGAAGGGATAAAAAGAGAAAATAAAATATCATTGGAGTTAGAAAGGGGATTTGGACGATCACAAGGTTGCTGCCTTCGATCCCTGGTTGTTGGTTACGACGGCAAATATCTTACAGCAAGAACTATACAACCGAATTAGTCCGTGCTAAGGCGCAGTTGTCTTTTCTAGAATGCGCCGAGTTCGTATTGGAAGAGAGAGAGACAGCGATTCGGCAGCTCTGAAGTCAATGTGCCCCTTGCATTTTGTCGACAATCTACTTCCTGGCATAAGTGCATTCAGTATTTGACTTAGTAGACAAGTGGTATTTCACTTTCCACTGCATCTCCTGGCAACTTGACTACTGAAATGTCGTAGCTGGACACTTTTGCATTGCTCTTCTTTCAATGTATGGTATCCTGTCGGACAGAAAATTTCGCTTAGGGGGGAATTAAATACATTTGTGATGAAAACTGGTGTGAATGGCCTGGCAGTACAATATTTATCTTACGTGTTTCTTTTTCATTGGCTCAGCATTCAACGTAATTCCACAGATGGCAAATCATTGCATTCATGATACGATTCTTTATGTTTACGCAAGATACGTGTAATTTAACATGTTTACATATGTGATTTGTTACATCTAAAGGCCGAAATTAATGTTCCTCCAGCTGAAAATTTGATACGAAAACGGTAAGGCGATCTTCTTCTTTGGTCCCTTCTCGTTCCCTCGCCCTTCATATGGGATGGGATTCGTCAATGCGACGGAGACAATTCGTCATAGGGAGTAATCCATTAGAGAAAAATTGCAGTTCATTTATGGCTAGAGAGCTAGAGACAAATAACTTTTAATTTAATCAGATAGATTGCTTTTCTGTGTTTGTGTGAGTATGGATAAACAGATTTTTATGTATTTAGAATTCTGTTTTTTTTCAATTATGTTAGAGCCTATTTCGGTATATCTATGTTATTACAAAATGATTCCAAGCGTTTTTATTGGATTATACATTTGCATGAGAGTGTGAATGTGATTTCGTGAGGTGCGATTGTATTGCTCTGAGGTCCTGCTAATATTAAGGAAGTTAATTTTAAAAACACGGTTAACTCAAAATTATCAAATTCAAACAACATAAAATTTGTTAATTTATTAAATTTGAGTACTCTCAGATTACTATTATTTTCGGTCTTTTAAGAAAATTTTAAATGTTGTAATTTTTTCTAAAATTCTAAAAGCTAGTATTTCATTACTTCTGTTTACATTTTTAACATTTATTTTCAAAAACTTAACTATAAATGATATATACTTGTATTTATATTATATTAAAAATGAAATGCAATTTTACAATGTTAAACATTACACATTGCTATAGAATTTCTTACATCAGAGGAAATGTTACTTATTGTTTAAAAAGTTATTATTTAATATTTGTTACTGACATTACACAATTAGTAAATAAAGTAATATTTTTCCTAATTCTATGTATTATGATAGTTTTATATTTTAATAAATGTTCGTATTTAATGTATTTTTATTCTAAATATTCTTCAATTAAAATTTTATTTCTTAAAGAATAAGAAACGTTTTCAAGAATAATTAATAAATAATAACTAGTTTCTTTAGATTACATATATTTCTTTTATTATTTTACTATTTATTAAAAAAGGAAATTTCCCACTCCGATTTGAGAAGATACTTATTTTGTAAAAAAAAACTATAGCCGAGGATCCAATATAAATTATTCAGTACCCTATTTGTCAAATTTCGTTGTATTAATGCAACTATTACGTCTATTATAGGTGTTGTTTTTATATATTAGATTCTTTTGTTAATCCCATTTCTGATGTTCAATTCTAGAGAATGCCCAAACTGATTAAATTCAGCCAGTTCACAAAACTGACCCTCTACAATACCTTCTGATTAATCTAGGCATACAGTGAAAAATACAATCCTCCCAATCAAAAATCCTAAAAATAATAGCAAATACTCTATGTTAATTCTCTAATTCTACCCTTCATCGAAATCTTTATATCTCGTACGTCATGACCTCATCTTCACCCGCTTCGCACTCTTCCGTTTCAAGCTTCCATTACACCCTAATCCATCGCATTGCCCAATCCCTATTGCTTGACTTCAATCCTTGTCGTCGGACTCCACTCCTTACATACCACCCCGTCTATTGAAACAAAAATGGCCACGTGACTCCTCGGCGTTATTGATTAAATTTTTTTGTGGTTGGGTCAATTGGCTCTTTCTCTCTTGGCACTGCTCTTATTTTTTTTAATATATGTATGCGTTTAGTTTTATATTCTCATCAAAGAACAATTTTTTATTATGATTTTCTTAAACAAAATATAATAATAAAGATTTAAATAAATAGTACTTAGATTCCCATTACTATAACTTTTTCATTTGTGTCTTTGCACAAATGCTATTTATAACCAATCTTGAGGTTACAGTGAAAACCTTACTGTCTAGGGCTATTCACTGTAAGGACATCATTGAATATTAGAATGAGGGGAAATAATTTATTAATAGATTTAATATTTACATATTATGCTATTCTAAAAATTCTAAAATATCCCAAATGATCTTTTTACTTTCTGTCATATTTGATTTCTATAAGTCACATCTTAACATATCAATAAAGAGACGCATATTTTATGAAGATTGCCTACTTAACTCTCAGTACTTAATTTCCTTCAGAATATCACTATGAGCTAAGTATACCATACTGGGTCTTATGTGGTTCCTAAGGTCTATATTGCCTTGGTAAGGAGCTTAGGCAGACCCTCCACCCACACAACTTCAACAATATAGCAATTTTCTATAATCCGCAAACTCCAGTGAAGTTTTTAAAGAAGGGGATATTTTTCTAATTATACAATAACTACTATAAAATTTTTTTTTTTTTTTTTAGATAGTGCAAATTTAATGTTAGTGTAATTTGTTAATAAAACACTCATAACAGAAAGGTGTTTTCAACTGTCGAAGATATTAAACGTATTTCGTAACCGAATCATTTAATTTTATTTTAACTGGTAAATTAAAATTTTTATATGACAAGGAATAGGTCTTGGAATTCTCAATAAATAATAACTAATTTGTATAGAAGAAAAGTTTTTATTATTGCCAACTTTTCGGCCTAAATTTATGCCTTCTTTAGGATAATGGGGGTGATGAAAGGACGAATTTCTAAAATATAAAATGTAAATTTTTCATATATTTCTAAATTATTTATTTCTGTTATTCTATTAGTAAGTGATTTAGTTATTTTTACAAAAGCGTTTCCGATGAAATTTACTTCCATTAAATATTTTTGTATCGCAATTTATGGAAAAAAAATTTAATTTGAATAGGTTATTTTGTTTATTTTAGAAATTACATCCTGCACAGCGAGCATCTTGCAATGTGCTCTCATAGTATACAATAAATATGTACTAATATAATAATAATGTACAACATACACCATATTTTTGTATCGCAATTTATGGAAAAAAAATTTAATTTGAATAGGTTATTTTATTTATTTTTGAAATTACATCCTGCACAGCGAGCATCTTGCAATGTGCTCTCATAGTATACAATAAATAATAATACTAATGTTCAACATACACCATATAGTAATAAAAAATAATAATAATGATTGAAAAAAAAAATAATTAAGAAGAAAAAAATATAATCTAGCATGTATTTCGCTTAGTGGAGAAGCTGCCCAATGGCAGTACTCCTAAAGCACTATTTACAGTATTTACAATTGTTTGTTTTATTGTTTTTTTTTTTCAATTCTTATTGGGAAGTGTTGGCAATGATGAGGTCACGCGGCCATTTCCTATTCAGGCGGCGTGGTGGGTTATTAGGATGGGTAATACTAGATAGAGTTTGGGCTAGAGGATTGGGATGCATGGAAAGGGCAGAGTGGAATTTATTAAAACGGGTTGTGATAACTTCTTTTACAAACGGGATTTCAAGGTCATTGTGGAGTAAGGAGTTGGTTACGTAATAGGGTGCATCAACTATGATTCTTAGGGTTTTGGATTGGAAGGACTGTATTCTTTGGATGTTGGATGGTTTAG
>KZ806885.1:1029576-1042841 GCA_000696205.2 Oncopeltus fasciatus
CTCTCTCTCTCTCTCTCTCTCTCTCTCTCTCTCTCTCTCTCTCTCTCTCTCTCTCTTTCTCTCTCTCTCTTTCTCTCTCTCTCTCTCTCTCTCTCTCTCTCTCTCTCTCTCTCTCCCTCTCTCTCTCTCTCTTACTTTTATTTAAATAATGTTTCTTCTCCCCCCTTTCTATTACCTCCCCTTCCTCCCTCCACCCTTTCATTTTGTCAGACATAACTGTATTGCTCCTCTTTTCGCAAACACATTCACTCCCTTCATAAGTTAACTAACTATAAAAAAAATTCTTCAAATCTTCACCAATTGTAGTTACGGCAAACGAAATGTATGTTTCATCACAAATCCTTAAGTATACTTATATACATATATACACTGTGCGAGCACTAAAGTCAGCAATTATTAGAATAAAATAAAATTAAATCGATATTTAAATTATTTTTATAAATTGCTGAAAGCCCTTGTTGATGGTTTGAATTAGATGAAAGTGGGGAGGGGATTATAGAAGGATAAAATTAAGAGGCTGTCAAATAAGCTTTTTAACCAATGATTGCCCGTGTTTTACTGAACATTGCTATAAGTAAGAGTAAATAAATAATTTGATAGAAGTGTTTGAGAAAATAAGTCAAAGTCAAAATTACTTTCAACTTTCGGGTTCTTACATATCATCTTCAATAGGCGTATTTCGTCAAAATGTTATAGAGATATAGGAAATTTAAATTCTAAGAGTAGACAAAACAATTTTTTTTTCTTTACACTACTTATAGAGGAGCAATTCATATTTAAATTTGTATTTTTCAATAATAATCAAGTCAAGTGGGGAGAGTGGGAAATTAAAGGGCACCAGTCTTTGCATCCCTATTTTTTTTTAAATTAGCGTTTAAAAAAAACAACAAAAAAACTATAAAACAAAATTGGCATAAAATGAAATTTTGATGCAACATTTATATTTAATAGCAGTTTTTATTTTATTTTTTATTTCTTTTTTACGGATACTGAGAAATATATTTAAAAATGTATTTTCTACTAGGAGGGACCTTTTATCTCTTGAATTCAGAAACCAAATTCAGTATTAAATCTTTTTATTGCAAGCCCGTAAAATTATCCATTTTTCTTTGAAGTCGTGTTAGAGGGAGGGAGGGTTGAGTGGCGGAAAATTTAAAATATCAATATCTTCATTATTATTTATATAATAATATTATTATTTATAAAATATAAAAGGTTTAGTATTAAAATAAAAATTTTGTATAACTTTTTTGATGAAAAAACATATTAAAGATTAATTGCTCAGTCCGTCAAGACTTATTATTGCGAACTGCGTTACTACTCTGATGACGTTATATAACTAAAAAGGTACTCAACTTCTTTTGGACTCTCAAGCCTGACTCAAAAGACCACGATCGTATATATACGGTCATCTGATCTCATTCGTGAAAATCAGTGAGAGTTTTTTCTTCGCATCCATACTCCTTGCAATCTCTCCCATTGAAAACTTTTGCGAGCTGTATGAAGCTAATTGGGAATTAGCATGGCCATATTTCCTTCAATGGCACCCAACTTGTGTAAGCCTGTAAGCCAGTTGACTCTAATAGACAGTACGTCAACTCTGTCCAATATTGGCCGATGGGTTAGTCAATATTTGAAGAGTCCGTGTTGGAGTCATGACAAGGGGGAGGGAAAGTTTGGGGGAAAGAACAGTTAATACTGAAAATTTATTTTTATATTATCAGTAGAGTTTTTATTATTGGAAAAGGAACAACAAAAATTTATTTTTTATTTTCTTGATTTATTATTTTTCTATTATGTTTTTATCTCTTATTTTTAACCCTTCTATATAAATTTATGTCAGAGTATCATAAATTTTGATAAATTTGATAATACTCTAAGCTTTAGTAGTTCCATAAATACTTTATGAAACATATATAATATAAATGATTAAATATCCATAGAACTCTGGAACAAGGGATGCAAAACTGTACTTCGTGAACTGGCTTTTAACTGGTCTCAGGATCTTTGTCATTTAGTAGAGTTCAACTTCATATAATAGGAGTTATATATAAATAAACTATTTTGAACCTAGTAAAGAAATAACATGAAAATATATAGGAGGCGTTTTCGGTGTTGAGCGTTAAAAAAAAGATAAAAGTAATAGTCCAAAAGGAGAGTTTGTTGACCGTAGATATTTTTCTAAGATGATTTTAGTTGGGGTTCGGTCAAGGTAGATCCAAAAAAACACAAATTTAAAAAAATGTATTTTTTAATAGAAGATTATCTGCCAACGTTTCGGCTTACATTATTGCAATTCTCTATTATACTAATTTCAATTATTATTGTATTCTCATGACATTGTATTTCTACAGCCCTGAAGATGGCTTACAATGTAAGCCGAAACGTTGGCAGATAATCCTTTATTAAAAAATACATTTTTTTAAATTTGTGTTTTTTTGGATCTACCTTGACCGAACCCCAACTAAAATCATCTTAGAGTAGAAGTAATAGTTTTTAAAAAAACTTAAAAACCTTTAAAACGGTGAGAAAATATAAAAACACATATGTTAGCCCATTTTTTCTATTATCTCTTTAAAATCTTATTATTGATATTTCTCCAACGACCCATGTATATAAGTTTATGTCAGAGTAACAAATTTTAATAAATTTGATAGTACTCTAAGCTTTAGTTGTTCCATAAGTATTTTATAAAGCAAAAAAAGAGAGATCAAAAAGTCTTCTCTTAAAAATAAACTTATCACATTTGTTTCATATAAAGGGCTCCCATTATTTTTGTGCTTTAATTAAATGTTTTGATAGCAATATTTTAGTTTATAAATTCTATTTATCTATGGATACTAAGAAACATCAATATGGTTTATGAAAATTTATAAACAAAATGTCTTAAATTATTTTTAGGGTAAATTATTTTATATTAGCGAAAAATTCCCTATCTGAATAAAAAAATTCTCATTGGGTCATTGAGGCTTTGTGTGGTCTGGAAGTCAGGTCACTGGAAAATGAAAGTGAGGGTGAACTCACCCCTCGCTGGGAATAGACATTCTCCGGAGTCCGATCTCACTGGAGGTCTAAAGAAGAATACTCCAGTGAAATGTAGACCGCCCATTTCTTGATGAAAAGACACTCCCACCAAGAGATTCTTGTAGAGTCTATGGTACAGCTTTCCTCGGCACCATTTTCATCAGTAGATTGTAATAATTAATCTTTTAATTCATTACTACATTCCTGCATCTGTCACATAGGTATAAGGGTGTCAAAAATATTTCTTTTGCTATTAATCCAGATATGTATGAATTTGTATATCGCAAAAGTCCAAAGTACTGATTTATCTACGTCAATTTTCATTTAGTAAGCTTTATTAACAATAATATATCTTATAGCATTATTAAATCTAAGAACTTTATTGCTAATAATTAACCCTTTCTTTTGCCAACTAGATTATTATTGAGTAACATATAAATACATGGGTTTTCCTGGGTAACCCAAATAAATACCAGGGTTTTCCTAGGTAACCCAATAAATGCCTGTGTTTGCCTGGGTAACACAATTAAATGCCTGAAAACCTCAGGCAAAATCAGGTAAAAATTCCCGGGATTCGCCCGGACTTGTTCTAGAGCCCCTATAAGCACCAGACCCGGAGGGGGGAGGGGGGGAGTGCAAGTTTGGAATATGATTCGTCAGTGAGGTTTTTGTTCAAAAGGGTATTGGTTTGATATTTTCCTTTTTAAATTTTTATAGAATTTTAGAAATCTCATTGAATTCAGAAGAGAATTATTTAGAAAGAACTCGCAATCAGAAACAGACGTTAGATGTATTTTAAACGAGAGTGACTACTATTCTGTATACAGATATGTGAAAAGAGGAATCACCTGCAAAATTGATTATTTATAAATAAAATTGAATTTGTTTATTAACTTAAAATAGCAATTACTATTTCAGATTGTTATTTTTTTTTTCAAAATAGTTAATCTTTATATAATTATACTTATGTCAATAAAATAGTTATATTTTACAACGTCACTCAAACTTTTATTTTATCTGTGAGTTAAAAAGATGGGAAGTATTTGAGAGTAAATAAATATATTTAAAGTAGGTGATTGGAAGGAAATTTTCTTAATGAATGGAAGAAGCTAATTGCTTGTTTATTCAAATAATAATATTTAATGGATTTATTTCCTTATTAAAAGTTTTATGGATTTATTTCCTTAAGTAGGAATTCGGAAAAATGTATTTACGAAAGGTGAAGGGGATACCACATTTTTGTCATCAGAGGTCCTACACTATAATTGTCAAGTGAAAGCTATTATGTGAGTATGTGTTGTATACACGGATGCAAAGTCTACTTTTTATGTATACGTAATAAACCTACACTCCTTAAACTAAATGCGTTGAAATTATTTATTTTAATTGACAATTTCATGTCCTTTCAAAATTGCATTTTGATGGATGCATGTTGGATGACTCCAACCCCTACAACCCTCCCCGTCGACTCAAACGAAGATGGCCCCTTGACCTCCTGGGGACATAATCTGTAAATAATTTGAGAGTGGTGTCACTGGTCACCTTCCTCATGTGATTGACATTGCATGTCATTTTTTCCATGTTGTGATCAAATTACAAAATGTTTTTATTTGACAGAATATAATAAATGAATTAATGTTTAATAATTAAATTTAAAAAAAAAAAACAATTAGCATTGTCAAAGCTGCTAGCTTGGCCCAATTGGTTGCCAAACTTCTACTGAAATCCTGCCGGGAAGGCTAGAAACGTTCGGAGGTGCTAGAAATTTCTGACCCTTAAGAAGATCCCCATGGGTCATACATAGTATAAGTAAGATCTCTACGCGAACTACCACTTTACATAAAAGTATAGCTCGGTGTGTGGGACAGTCCCGCTTTGTGAAGGCTTCTCATACATTAGTGTGGGTGTTTACCCCTTCCCGAAAATAGGAATTCTCGGGGGTGGGGCTTGTCTCTCCTGGGACAGGAATATTCTAGTGAAATGCGGGCCGCCTCGGGGTAGGCCCAGACGAAAGAAGCGCTTTGACTCCCAGTCTTGCCGTCGGCTACAGGCTTCGTCAGCAGACTCCTCCTTTTAACGAAAATTGTAACTGACGTAGCAATATGACTAGCTTCTCTCTTAAGCATACTGACTTTCTTGAAATTCGTCTAAATTCTAATATCTAACTGATTGTCTTTGCTACGCACTTAACTAACATGTATTTAGAAAATATACCTTAAAACGTTTTACCCTTTTGCATGATTTCCCAAAATATAATGCGAATAGTGAAATCTAAATTAATTTTTATTTGGTCGTTAATCCTGTCTAGTTGGTGATAAAATCACTACTCAATAACAAAATTTTGCATTTTGGTGGCGCTGAAACCCTTCCTTCTCTATAAACTCTTTTTGAAAGATAAAGCGCGTAAGTTGTATCTTATCTAGAGATAGTTGCACTGCTTATGATCTGTCATCTGTTCGGTTAACTTTTATTTATTTTTTTTTATGTGCGTAAAGATAAAATTGCTAAAAATTAAGTAAAAATCACATTTTTTTTTTCAAATCCAACTGTATTATGCACTTCATTCTGATAGGAATAAAAAAAAGCAATTTCCCATTCGGATTCTGTACAGTTTTATATACAGTTTTCTTCAAGGAACATTTTCGTAAAATATAATGGTATAATTATTTTTAAATATAATATTTTTTACTTTAATAGTAAATTTGGTCTTCTTGTGCTCTAAATTTATTTTTTAGGAAGAACGAAATAAATTGTATCATAAAACATCTATTGGTTTTTAACATATAGGATCAGAAACTAAGAATCCAAGGTCACAGCTCTCGTCGATAAAAAATCTTAGTGTTTCACTGCACTCTTTCGTTTATATTTATATCGTTCTAATAAATAAACTTCATAGGCTCGTCAAACTTAAGCCTATTATGAGATGATTACAAACAATTAATTAATTTGTTTATTGTGTTTTCCAGTGTAAATTTGTTTAATTATTAATTGATACGGATTCGGTAAGCCTTTATGTTAGCTGCATTAAGAAATACTGAAAATTGTGTCGTTCATAAACAGACATACTCTCAACTCCCACAAACACATACAAACTTTTAAATTTTAGAGAATAATTTTTTATGTAAAGTAAAAAATATCGAAAAAAATCTGAGAACATCTTGAATGAAATCAACCTCAGTAGCTTAATAACTTCAGAATTCGCTGAATTTTGTGTATTGAGACTGTAATTGATTATAGTTGAGACTTATTAGACTTAATAATTCAGGGTTGAGAAGCCTTCATTTTGGGTTGTCAATCTAATAGCCTACAATTTTTCCAAGTTACCTTTAAGAGTCATGAGTTTTCCATAACCTAGAGGAGAAACCTAATTTATTACTCAAATTCCAATATTTTGACCTAAAGGCAACAGCAGGAAATCATTAAATTCCAGATGATGGAGCTGGTTTCTCAGCTATGTTGCTTTATATTAATTAATTGTCAATGCATTCCATTAAATCACGATTTTCACAGAAAGAGAAAACCAATCATACATTTGCATTTGAATAATCAATAATAAATTAATCATTTTTGAAGACTACAATAATCTTTAGGAATTACCCAGGTTTCCATATGTGATGAACTGTCAGAAACTGAGGGTTATTATCACATTTAAAAAAAAAAAGAAATTTTATAGGCAAAATATGTTTTCTTAATTCTATAACATTTCAAATTTGGCGGCAGACTATACTTATTGAAAATTGTCTATACAGTTTATTTTTACAATTTATTAGAGGGTATAAAAAACATGATTGTATGTGAGTTAGGAGGAAAACCCAGTGGAAAAACCCAATTAACTAATATTGGTCGATAAGGGATTTCTCAGCACTCTGAAAAAATACGGGATGGAATAATTTATTGATTTTAGTTTAGTATGTTTAAGTGAAACATGACTTTAAGAGACTGAACATAAATAATGCTTATGATTGCGAACCTGTATATCCCATTAGTGGGAGCCATGTTCAGGTATACGAGGGTAGCCTGCTTTCTGTAAACACAGCACCATACATTTAATTAAACGGGTAATTTTATTAAATCCGTGGTAGGCAAGCTTCTCCTCCATTAATGTGGGAACACATAAACTGATACGGTTTTAAAAGCAACACATGTATCTCTCAAAAATGACTAAATGAGAATGAAAAGGATTCAATATCCGACATAAAACTACATTTTCTATTTTCCATTAATAAATATTCACGCATTTTTATCCGTTTAAATTGATTTTCTTAAAAACTAAGCGAAAAAATGTATCATATTATTATTAAGTTGTAATATTAACTAAATTCTTTGTCTTTTTCAGGTATGATATAACGCTTTAAATGATTGGAAATGAGAGACATTGGTATGTATATTATTGAAATTATTTTTAAATTTATGTTTGTTGATGAGTATTTCCACTATATNCAAATATATTAGTAGCTAATTCTTCGTATAAATGAAGTCTAATCTGTGTTTCAAAAAAATTAAAAAAAACTAACTTATAATTCATTCGATTAGATTGATATATTTTCATGTTTCTTATATTCCGTTCAAAAAACAAAATAATAAGGTTTATAAAGGAAAAAGAAATGGAAGTAATTGTGTATATTAACGTCAGCATACATATAAAAACTAATAGGGAAAACAACATACAAAAAAATTAAACATTATGATAATCACAATTATAAACTATTAATTAAAATTCATCAAGAGGAGGGGGGAAGTATGATTTAAATCCATAAACGTCTCTCAAACACTGATTTACTTGACTGGTTAAGGAAAAAGGCTGAAGCCTGTTGTCATAAAAAATATTAAATACTGAATAAAATAAATAGTTTAAAGAAACTGTTGGGTTGTCTTTTTTGGGTTATGTTTCCTTCATAAACATTTCTCTTGATATAAGTCATTAAATAATTAGTACAGAAAGTCACTGAGATAAGATCAAAAGGGGTTGCTGAAAATTCAAACTGTTACTGTGTTTTAAGTTCCAATATAACTAGTATAAGTTCCAGTGAAATAGAGGCTTATACTAAAAGAAAAAGCTGGCAACCCATGCATAATTATTCTTTTTTTTTTTTCTAATTCATTATATAACATTGTGAATGGTTATTTTAATAGTACATATTAAGTTTGTTTTAGATTCCTCGATGAAGTAAAATTCACATCTGCTCTGTAATAAACTATTAAATTAATAAACTATTAAAATCACATGAGTAATCTCAATCTTATGTGAATATAGCAGTAGTCGAAACAGGTCAAAGGGTTTCCTATAAGTCCGTAGGTTTAGGAATCCCAAAGTTAACTCAAAAGATAGTTGTAACCTACCTGAGGGTTGAAAACTTGCTTATCAATAAGCAATCATCTTTTCGAATGAGCAAAATGCCATGGATGTAAAAGTCCGCACACCTACATCTTCAGTGAATGCCTCAAAGAGGGAAAAGACCTGTCTTTTTTTATTATTTTAATCTGCTTCTAATGCTCCCTATTATGTATCCAATTCCTCCCTTCACAGCGGTTTTAATATCCCTTTTGTCCAGGATCTCATCTTCCCGCTTCAGCCTTTCCCCCAGTAAACTGCCATTCCACCCTAATTCACTAGCGCTAATACACTGAAACAAAGATAGCCCCGTGATCTCTTGGGAAGATAGTCAAATCTTTTTTTTTTTTTTTTACGCAGCTGATGAGTGAGATAATCTTATTTCGTCATAAAATAAAACTGTACAGATATAATTTGATTGCCTAAAAAAAGGTTTTAGAAAAGCTTTCGAATAAAAATAATTTTAAAATAACGTTTATACTTCAGACATTATTTAGGTAATTATTTACGATACGACTCAGTCCAACTTTTCTGTCAGTCAGCCGAAAATCAGTTAAGGTTTACTGGGTCTCTGTTTTTTATTTATTTATTTTTTTATTGAGCTTATTGTAGGTTCATTAAGGGTCAAATATCTTGCTCAAATTTATAAATCCACTCCAGTTCTAATATAACTGATGGAAATACAAGATATTGTATGATATGCTTCTTCAAAAATACATTGCCTTCATTTTATGCTATTCCATTTAAAAAAATTTGGCATTTTATATTTGTGAATAATTTATAGATGAGTTAAAATATAATTTCCATAATTATTACATTTCTTACTGGTTATAATAAATAAAAGAGTTGAATTTTTGCGCAGTACAGTATTCAACTATGTTTTACTGCATGATACTTGATATTGAAAAAAAAAAAAAGACCAATTTGGACTTAAGCTATATTTTGAAAACCGCTGACAATTTTTCTGCTGACATTAGATGAAAGAGGAGGGAAGTTTAAAAATATCTGAAGGATAAAATAATGTATATTTGTTATTATTAGAGTTCATTTATGGTTGATTCAACAATATATTAAAATTTGTTACATTAAAATTTATGTTCTATACAAGTTTTACGAAAGGAAAAAAAAAAGAGGATATTTAAAGATATATCTTGGATGATAGAACATTTTCCCCTACCTCTCCCTGCTAACCGTAAGTCATATCTACGAATTTTATTTTCAATTTTAACGTTTTTGTCGGCTTTTAAGAAAAACTTATCCACTTACTCAAGATTGAAGCGTGAGAGACCTGGTGAAGCTACCACTGCGCACGGACTAATGAGATGATTTTTATATTTCAATCTATCTCAGCTTTAAACAGTCTATTGTTCGCCTTGCATATTTAGGAATTACTAAATACCAAAATAAATAACTATTATATAGCTTAAAGAAATCATTTTTTTTTTTTTTTTTTTTTTTTTTTTTTTTTTTTGCCGGAAGAGGTACGACTAAGACAGCATGAAAAATTATTGTTTCAATTATGTTAAACCCGAAAAAGTCAGTGTGTGTAAAGGTATTATTAAAAAATTTTATTTAAAAAAATTTAAACAGATGCAAAATGGGGAAAGTATTTTTCTAAAAAAAAAAAAAGAAAGAAAAAAAAAAAGCAACACTCTTTTCCAAGACTTGTTAAATTTTTATGCTCAGAACAGCGACTGGAAGATTTGAGAGGATCCTCATTACTACAACCTGGGGGAAATGAGAATTTAAAATTATTTATTCTTAAGAGTGCGGAAGGACGGTAAAGAGGTGGGCCCTTGTTTGATAAAAGCTAGGTAAAACTGGGGACCAAGGATTTATGGGAATGTGCACGCCGACAGGTCGAACAAAAGAAATTTCAAAATTTTCCCATCTAAGTAAATTCCTTTTCAATTAGTGCCGCAATGGAGCCTTAAAAATTGACTAAATAAAAGGAGGATGTTGTTCAAGAATGGCACACTAGTGAAAATAACCATCTCTACCTGAGCTATCAGAGTAAATTTAGTTATAAAATTTCAAATTAAAATAATAGTTATATTCAAAATTAAGAATTAAAAAAAAAAATAAAAAATAAAAATAGTTTGCACGTGTAAGCTACTTAAGCCAACTGAATCCCCCAGCACTTTAGTGTGTATATATTTATAACACTTATGAATCAGTTTAGATATGATTTCGTATTTCAAATAATCAATTATTAACATCTGCTTAACCACAACTTATGGCGATATTTTTGTAAAATGTCCTTCTAGTTCCTAATCATTTTTTCATTATGAAGTATTTTATATGGTGGGTGTTATATTACAAGATGGTATATGTATTTAAATTAAGAATCCTTCCAGCTCTGCAAAGACAAAGGAATTTATTCCACTTGTTAGAAGCTATAGAGCTTTTGATTGTATATAGCTCATGCGGTAGAATAAACATTTGAGAGACGCCTCATACTAAAATAATTTTGCAAAAATATTTTATTTCTCTGTTGAATGTTCATATAAACTTAACCTCTGTCAATTTCCAGACAAAAATGTAAATAATTTATCTCTTTTGTTTTGTTAAAAAACTAATAAAACCTCCATTACCGTTTTTTCTTTAAACTTAATTTAGATTTAAGAAGACGGGATAAAAAAATTTTAATTTAAATCATAATTAAACTATAATTTTAGTTTTTAAATTGTTTAACTGAATTTGAAATTAGTTTGTTAAGTTTAAAAGGAGAGTTTTTTTTTACCGTAGATATTATTCTGAGATGATTTTAGTTGGGGTTCGGTCAAGGTAGATCCAAAAAACACAAATTTGAAAAAATGTATTTTTTAATAAAAGATTATCTGCCAACGTTTCGGCTTACATTGTAAGCCATCTTTAGGGCGGCCTATCATGAAGATGAGAAAGGACGTCCTGTCCCTAAGTTCAAATTTCCATGACAGGTTTCCCTTTCAAATTTGTGTTTTTTTGGATCAACCTTGACAGAACCCCAACGAAAATCATCTCAGTTTGTTAAGTTTGTGTGATTCGATTTAAAATCAACATGTTTAGTGTGAATTGTGGTGATAATTACACTTTTACTATGGTCGGGAGCAAGGTAATTTCGGGATTAGACCGGCTTATGACATTCCAATTCATTGTGTGACCAGTATGTGGCTCATCAGACGTACACTGTGTTCAGATAGGTCGGATTCAATCAGACACAACTCAACAGTTGGACAGTTTAGATTTAGCTAATTCACTACCATTTTCATGGAATGGTGTACCTAATGGTGAGATCGCCTCTGACGTCTTCAAACATTCAAACGTAAATGCCATCAGATGACAAATCACAACGTACCCATTAAGAAGACATTCCATTCACCAGTTCAGTGAATCAATTTCACTTTTATTACTTACTCCATGAGTAAGTATAATGTAAATATATTACACATGTGATTAAGTACCTCTACTACTACTCTCTAAAGTGACTTCCTTTAACAAAATCGCTTAAATTGTATTCTTTCTTTCACGTGGACATTTTGCATGACATGAGAACTTATTGATTAACACAATTTACCTGATCAGTTAAGTATTAACTAAGAGTTCTTTTAATTCACATTAAAGTAAAAAACTCGATTAAAACTAACTTTGTATTCAATATTTTTTTGTTTTTAATCATATAAGAATTAATTTTATTTTAAAATAAAACTTAGCAATGTGTTATTTAAAGCAATCCATTGTCCACACTTTGTTTCACTGTTAGCCTTAGAGTGTCTGATTTCTAAACCACTCACACTATTAAAGTTAGTGAATTATCTAAAAGGTTATTTTCACTACCAATGATGAACTATCATAGCTTTTATTATCCGTCTTCATTGGTTTCTGCAAACCATCCTCCATTGGCGAGCGCTTTCGGACATTGGCCGAATACATGTGTCCATGTGTTCAGAGTTGAATACAGACAGTGACAATGGACACATGTATTCGGCCAATGTCCGGAAGCGCTCGCCAACGGAGGATGGTTTGCAGAAACCAATGAAGACGGATAATAGAAGGTATATTAGTAAATCATGTTTTTTATTGTTACTGTGCCAAAATTAATCGCACATTTGTTTAATACTTGCATGTAAATATTTGTTTTAACTTTATGAACAAACTAATAAATTTATGCGACTACAATTACTTATTCTATTCTAAGATGATTTTTGTTGGGGTTCGGTCGAGGTAGATCCAAAAAAACACAAATAAAAAAATGTATTTTTTTTAATGAAGGATTATCTCCTACCTCGACCGAACCCCAACAAAAATCATCTTAGAATAATATCTACGGTCAACAAACTCTCTTTTTGAACTTACTTATTCTATGTTCATTTACTTCTGCTGATTTTTTCCTCTTTTCTACTTTTTATTATATCCATCATCAGTTCGCCGGACATTCTTACTTGGGCAGTAACTGAACTTTATTACAAAGTCCCCTCTGCCTGAAACGTCATTCTAAGCGGCTTACCCCAAACTCAGGAGAGAAAAATATCCAGGTTCCTCGGTCCTCATACGTAATCCCGTCTGCGGTGGATTTTGATGAAGGCAGGTCACGTAATCCTTTGACGGAAGCAAGGTTTGTTGCTTCTACCCATTGTTCAGTGGCGGACAAAAGCCCACACGCGAAAGAGCCGGCCGCAGTTGACAAGTCGATAGATTTATAAGTTTATTTTTGGGAAATAGGAAATTGTGGGATTCGGTTTGTCCTCTTGGAACGGAAGAATGTTCTTCCTATTGTATAATGTATATGTCTGCAAATAAATAACTCAACCTAGACAGGTTTTCGACAAGTTCTCACTTATTGACTGTAAAAGTGTTTATGACTATGTTGGAACTAAAAGGACATATTTTTCAATCGAGAGAACAATTATACTATAATATATTATAATTA